>JBBMKD010000027.1:3556044-3614919 GCA_037834095.1 Argya squamiceps
CTTTTCTCCAGGATAAACAACCCCAGCTCCCTCAGTCGTTCCTCACAGGGTTTGTGTTCCCAGCCCCTCACCAGCCTCGTTGCCTCCTCTGGACACGCTCAAGGGTCTCAATGTCCTTCCTAAACTGAGGGGACAGAACTGGACACAGCACTCAATGTCCATCCTAAATTGAGGGGACAGAACTGGACACAGCACTCCACGTCCTTCCTAAACTGAGGGGCCCAGAGCTGGACACAGCACTCAATGTCCTTCCTAAACTGAGGGGCTCAGCAGCGTGTTGCCTCTGCCTGTGCTGGCAGGGAAGCTGAGCCTCCCTCTGCCTTGCAGCCCCAGTTTATCACCTGCAGACAGTTCACACCCCTCATTCCATCTGCACCGAAGGCAGGTAAATGATAAAGTGCAATACTTGTAGAACTGTGAAGGAACGAGGTGCTCACTCACTGGTGTGTGGCTTTGTCCCCGTGTGACCCATCCTAGCCCATCTGCTGTGGAACATCAGTAGGAATCACACAACACTCAATTTCACAGAAGTAAATCCTGCTTGGGGTCATAATCTGATTTAGGACCTAGAAATGTACAGAATGATGGAAATACAAGGATTCTTGCTGCCCCATGGAGCTGGAGTAAAGCTGTGCAAAGAATGGAGAAACCAGTGTTGGAAAGGGGAGAGAAGGGAAAGTGGAGCCTCACAAGTACTGGAGGAGCCACATGTGTCCCTGATGGAGCCACTGGAAGTGACACTGGCATTCACTTGGCAGTGGAACTGTCCAGCCTGTCCATTTTACACCGCTCACACCACATGCCTTCACCAGTGGTATCCCAAAATGTACTTTCCCTTAGCATCAGTCCAAAGGCAATGAACAACTACTGTTTCAAGAGTTTCATCCAACTCGGATTGTGGCCAGACATGAAAATGTAAATTACTTCATGCTAAGAGAAAATAGCAATACTAAATGAGAAACTACAGAAAAACCACAATGCATAAACATATGCTCTTTCCTGAGAAGATATGCACTATAATAAAACCCTACCAAACTTTATACTCAATGAAAAAGAGTACCAGTGCTGAAATCCTCGAGCTGTTCAAATGTGTGATTTTTGTAGTATCAATACAATCACTTTCCTCTCTAGATGTGTCAATTAAGCCCTCTTAGTAATTTTGTTTTGGATTACCATTTCCAGGTTGCCAGATTTACTCATTATTATTAGCAATGTAGAGCCAATTGTGCTTATCAATTGCAAGGCTTCATGTTTCTATTTCTCAAACAAACAGCAAATTGTCCTAATTACTTGCCCAAACCATTTTGGATTATGCATTTTAATTCTTCTGGGTTTTATTGAATATATACCAGCCAAATTCCCTTCATCAGAAAGACGTAGTCTTTGTACATTTCCAAATAAAACTTTTTCAGTATGTACTTTACAGAAGAAAGCAATACACATTCCTTAGAGATTCTACTTCATCCTTTACTTGGATGGAAAAGCAGAATGGCTGACGCACCATTTTCTTCACTAAAATCAATATATAAATAGTTCTTTTACAAGGAAAGTATTAGCACAAAAAAAAGGAGAAAAGACTGGGAGTTTTTAGGCTCAAAAAAAAAATTCTGAGGCAGTCTTGGAAAGTGTCAGCTAGACAAGAATAAATTCTCAGATGAAATTTCTTTATCTTTCACAGGCTTGTCCTGAAAATTTGAATTTATCTAGAGAAGATGGTGCCTACTGGTTCATAATCAAGCTTCCTGTCCAATATACTTATTACAGATTACTTTGCAAGGGCCAAAAGTTAATTAGTGCTGAAGATTTCTGGAAATGCATCAAAAGTTTCTGAGGACATGACTGAGGCCTCGGTCCAAAACAAATCAGCATTTGAAAGTAGATATCATTAACTTCTTAACAAGAAAAAAAAGCTTTTTATATGCCATGCATCTTCAATTTCTGCATGTGAAAAACTAGGACACTGAAAATTAAAACCATCCATCAATTTTAAATCAGTAGGGAGAACTATCTATTTTGAAGCAAATTATTCCATTTTTGTGCAGTACTTGAACTGCTGGTTCAGTTCAGTACAAGAGTAAAGAAGTTTTCTCAAAAGGAGATGTCATATTCAGTGTTCAGTGGATTTCTAGCCTAGAAGATTGTCTACTTTTTTTTTTTTTAAGAAAAGTTTATTAGGAGAGGTTATGTAATTATGCTTTTTCCCTCCAGGAAAAATATTTGAATCCATTTCAGAGCGGGCAGTATTTTAAAATGCAGAGAATCATCTAGAACCAGAATACCTCTCATGGTCCAAAGGCAGAAAAATTAGATTAATTCTACTTTCGGTTATATATGTAACAAATTACAGCTTTTAAACCAACTTTTCTGCTGTTGGATCTTGTTATCCTTCACGCTGCATTTGTTTTGATCCATCAGGATCTGTCCCCTGGTCACCCTGTCAATGTTTGCACTAATCCAGTATCTTAGAAGAGCTTTACATAATTGGGAATTCCTACTCTGACAGTGCTCGTGGGGTCACTCTTCTGTTTACTCATCTTCCACCTTATCTGCAGCAAAGGAAAAGACAGATGTGTGTAAACATAGCAGAAATAGCACATTTGTTCACAGGAATTAGTGCTGGATTAGCCAGTGAAAAGAAACAAACCATCTCCCCAACACTCTCCAGTTCAATTTCCACACTTCTTTATGAAAAGTAGTTGCTGGAATAAAATATGCTCAGTCTGTGCAAGATGCTTTATGCAACCGCAGGTAAGAATTCATTCTTTTTATTTGTCCAGATGACGGATTATGATTTTCACCCTGAACGACCCAGCTTTACACAGTTACACTGCCCACATCCACGCTGGCTGTTAATCACTCCCTTCCCAACAACTCCTGCCAGCATCGGGAAACCTCAACAAATTTACGGGCAGCAAGAATTCACAGCAGATCTTTAAATCGCTGCAGGTTTCCCGCAAAGGAGCGGAGCTATAAACAGCGATCCGCGGGGGGAGAGCCCGCAGGGCGGGGCGGGCGGCGCTGAGGGGCGGCCATCAGCGGGAGCGGCTTTAACAGGGCGGGAGGCGCTGAGGGGTGGCTGTGAGGGGGAGCGGCCATGAGGGGGAGAGGCTTTAACGGGGCGGGAGGCGCTGAGAGGCGGCTATGAGAGGGAGCGGCTTTAGCGGGGCGGGCGGTGCTGAGGGGCGGCCATGAGAGGGAGCGGCTGTAGCGGGGCGGGAGGTGCTGAGGGGCGGCCATAAGGCGGAGCGGCTTTAGCGGGGCGAGTGGCACTGAGGGGCGCCCATGCAGGGAGCGGCTTTAACATGGTGGGCGGTGCTGAGGGGCGGCTATAAGGCGGAGCGGCTGTAGTAGGGCGGGCCCGGCTCGAGTGCGCACGCGCCGCTCCGTCCCGGTGCGGGCGGGCGCGGGAAGTGGCGGCGGGAGCGGCGTGGGGCTGAGTGAGTGACGCGGGCGGGCATGGCTGGGGCTCTTCCTGGTGCTATTCCCGGGATTCTCCCGCTGGCTGCCGCTTTCCCCGAGGGTTCTGTCCCCTTGCAGGGCCCGCTGCTGGGTGGCTGAGGGAGGGTACGGCCGCAGGTCGGCGCGTGGCCCGCTGTGGCGGCACCGGCGGGAGGCTGTGTCCAGTTCTGGGCTGCTCAGTGCAGGAAAGACGAGGAGAGGGTCCAGCGGAGGGAACAAAGGTCATGAGGGCTCTGGGGCATCTCTCTCATGAGGAGAGACTGCGGGAGCTGGGCCTGGTTAGGCTGGAGAAAACTGAGAGGGGCTTCCATTAATATACGTAAACATCGCCAAAAGGTGTCAGAGAGCGGGACCAGACTCTGTCCAGGGGTGCGCAGCGGCAGGACAAGCAGCAGTGGCCGTAAAATAAACGCAGAAAGTTTTGCCTCGGCATGAGGAAGAACTGTTTTCCATGACGAGCGGCAGAGCGCTGGGCAGGCTGCCCGGGGGGTGTGGAGTCCCTCCCTGAGGACATTCCAAGCCCACCGGGGATTCCTGTGTCACCTACCCTGCCTTGGAGGGTTCCCCAGTTCCTTCCCAACCCACAGAGCGATTTCTGTGTTTTAACACCGAACCGCTCCTGCATCATCCCTGCTCCTTCTGCCTTTCCCTAATGCACGGGAGAGGCCGGGAAATGTGATCATTTGGGATACCTGGGGTTTGAATGCCGTGTCCCGGTGGTTCCTCAGCTGTGCGATATCCAGGATTTGGGTAGGATCCCCCCAGGAGCGGTTTGGGATGATTAATTTGGGCCAGGGATGCTCTGAGTGCAGGGCAGGGAGAGCTGGGCCTGTTTTTGGGGCTGCTGTTAATTTATGAACCTCTGAGTGGGGAAAATAAAAATGCACCCTGGCAAGTCATCCCTGAGGAGTCCAATGAGCTATTGGTACCTGTTAGCTGTGTTTGTGACGTTGAGAGAAGAAGAAAATCCACAGAAAAGGGCATCAGGTGTACAGGTGCAGGTGTTCTACAAGCCAGGTGTTTCCTATTTATATACAATTCCATAAAACATCTGGCAGCTTCTCAGTCTGGAATGGGTGGGAATGTTGCTCCTGGAATTGCATGATATGGTGAAATGGCATGTATTTAGTATTGTTTTTATATACAATTAAATGTTATTAAATAATTATTATAGTAATATTATGTGGGTTTATATTATTAATAATATATAATATTATAGTAATGCATAATGTATTATTAATGTATGATATGTTATATCTTGTTAATTATATAAATTTACATTAATATTTATTTATTTTTATGTGTGCTAAACAAGGCTGATTATCCATATGAGAAGAAGAGTGATCTGTTAATTGAGCCTTGTTAATGGTTAATGATTTCTGGCTGCTCATGAAATTGTCAGAATGGGGGCATGTTTAGTAATGATAACCGAAAGTGAGTGAAAGTAGTTCTTTCCCAAATAGTAGTTCTGTTCTGGTCTTATTTGTTAAAATATTTTTAGTTTTAAAAGCTAGTTTTTGAAACTGTGAGACCTTTTGTAAACACACCTTCTAAAACAAACAAACAAAAAACAGAACAAAACCCAAACCATCTCTAATTGGCTCTAAGTTAAACCTGGGATGAGAAGCTATTGAAAGGTCGGACAGTTGTATATTAGGTGAATACAAATACTATATAAATTCCTTTTCTTGTGTTAAATATGTACACATGCTGGTATGTATACATATGGTTCTGAGGAATGTTACCTAAACTGTCCTTAGGTCTGTTGTTCATATTCTGGCTAATGTGTGTGTGAATTATAAAACACAGCTCTAGTTTTTGCAAGTATTACTTGTTTTTAGGCATTTTTTAGTAGTGGTTTGTGTTCAGTCCACTGAAGAACTTCCAAGGTCTAGGGCCTGCTGTGTGTGAAATTATAAATAACAGTTACAAAATGCTGGAAAGTTTTAGGAGTGAGTTTTAGTGTGGTTTTCATGTGGAGTGTACCAGCTGCTTTCCTGTACTCCAACTCTACATTCAGTTGTTTCTTTAGGGTGCAGAGAGGTGGCACCCTCATGTTTTTGGTAACATTTTGGTGTTATTGCCATCAGTGTTTTCTACTTGGGCACATGGAGGATAATTGTGTGGGAATTGAAATGTTCTTGCTCTCATAAATTGGAAGCTACAAGAATCTTTTCTTTCTTTTCCTGTTTCTGTAGGGCCACACTACCAGTGTTTGCTTCTCCTGCTGAATTCATCATGATCACTCCAGCTTTTGAACTGACCCAGGATCCAGATTTTCTTACAGTAAAAATCAGAGTGCCTTATGCCAGAGCTTCAGAGTTTGACATTTATTTTGAAGGGGAAGATTTCAAATTTTATGCTAAGCCATACTTTCTCAGGCAAGTAGTGGAAAAAGTTTTCAAAAATTGATCTTTGTAGTAGGAAATGAACTTAATTTTGGTCTCTTCAGAATGTTCATCTACAGCTTTTATTCTGTTGGCTGCAGCTCAGTTCATGCAAAGATTTGGTTTTTTGGATCTGGCCTCTTTGTTCCTAGGCATTAAATCATGTTAAAGGGAGTTGAAAGAAATACTTTTCTAAATTTACTGTACAATGGCTTTTTAATTTAAATGGCCAGACAGCTCTCTGGGTGTAAATTTTGTAGAGTGTCTCTTTTCTTGGGAGGAATCCAGGGGGATTGAACTGCGTGGATTCCATTACTGTGAAAGGGAGTCATGTAGTTAAGTCCTTTGTGCTGCTTTTGGAATGTGCCTTACATTTTTATAGGCTGAGGCATTAACTTGCAGAATTAGTCAGGCTTTCAGTGAGGCATCTCATTTTTTATTTTTTTTGCCTGCAGATTGACACTTCCTGGAAGAATTGTAGAGGATGGCAGAGAAAAAGCATCTTACAATACAGATGAAGGTATTGGTTCATGTTATTGATATCTGTGTCATAAAAAATGTTGCTATCTCCAGTAGTTTATACTTTAAAGCAAAAAAAAACCCAATAAAACAATAAATTTGGTCCTTGCAGAACCTTTATTGCATGACTAAGACAGTAATCAGATTGGTGAGTGTAGCTTCTGTGGATTGTTTGGTGGAAGGATTAAAAATTAAATAAAGCTTGCTTTCTTCTGTTGGGCTGTGTTTATACAATGTAAGTCAGGAGGCTCCAAGTAGTTAAATATTCCTTTTCATGTTTTATCATTAAAATCCTGAATTGTTATGAAATAAGGTTAAAAACATGCACAGGGATCAATGCAAAATAAAATGCTACCTGCATGTGTCCTACTTCCTCTGAGCCTGTCTCATAGAGGAAAAATGCACATTTATCTATCTCAGGTATTTTAATGCAATAATTATATTCCTTTTGTACTTTCTTTTAAGGTACTTTTACAATTCAGTTGCCCAAGGAGGTTCCTGGCCAATATTTTGAGGGGCTGGACATGCTGACATCTCTTTTAGCACCAAAGAAATCAAGATCAGCAAAACCTTTGGTAGAAGAGCTGGGTATGACAAAATCAATGTTGTTGATACAAGGTGATACGTGTGTGTAATGAAACAGTTACAGATCTATGGAGTGATACATGTAGAAAAGTACAGTATTTTTATTATTGAGTAATCCAAGGTATATAATAAATCAATAAAAAGGGTGTGAATAAATCAAAGTATGGATGAGATTAGAAATAAATATGTTGCAGATTATGCACAGGTCAACTTTATAGGTTTAGTTATGTTTAAATTTTCCCAAAATGTGTGTAAAAATGTGCTTTAAAAATATGCAAATGCTCTGTAGGTCTTTGTACCCCTCTAGTGGCTGTAGAATAAACACACAGTTGTGTCTTCTGCTTTCTACAAACTACAACTGGACTATTGGCTCAAGTGAGAAGCTGAATAAAACCCCAGGTTCTAGTGCATGTCTTGCTTAACATCAGTTTTCAACAGACAAAAATGTTTGGCTCTCTGATTTTTTTTAATACCTGCCTTAAATTATTGATAACACCACTTAGGTTCTGTCAGGGTTTCCCTAGCATCCTGTGGTGATCTTGTTGAATTCACTGGAACAGGTATTTCAGTTTGAGGGAGTCTGCATTCTAAATTTAGTGTTCCTGATGTTCATTTTTGAAAGTTGGGGAGTTTGAAGCAGGACCTGTGGGTTTCAGATCTGTAGGACCCAGTGTTGAGTGAGGTTTCTTAAAAGATGCAGTAAAATGAGTGAGAAAAATACATATTTTCTTGAAAGGTTTATTGTGCTACTGGTGTTTGCAATAATTTCCTTTTTCTGACCATGCCATAAACACAGCTGCCTCTGCTGAGCTGTCTGAAGAGGATGAGGAAGAATTTGACTGGGAAATAGAACAGGTTCCTTATGAAGAAAGCACTCCAGCACTGCAGCACCCCTATGGATTTGGGAATCTGCGCTCAGGGGTGTTCCAGAGGCTGCAGGTGGGTGCCTTTTGTCATCTTCTGTTAGAAATTCTGGGTCATTTGCTGTGTAGGATTCCTGGCTCACAAAACCACAGCTTTTGAAAAGTGCAGCTCAGTGATGTAACTGTCACTAACTGTTGTATGAATTGTATTATTCACAGGTCTTGGAGCAGGATTGCTGTTAATGGAGAAAGTATTTGCATTCTGTTAGGACATATATGCTGCTTTATTACCAGGAAATTTGTGAAGAAATACTGATTTCTTTACTGATACTTTTTTGTGAAGAAATTCTGATTTACCATCACCATTAATGGGATGGGAAATAACTTAATGATATTTAAAAGGGCACTGGAATTGCTCATTAATGTACAGCCACTTCAGAGAGTGAGAGTATTCTCAAAAGTCACAAGACTGGTGTGTGATTCTTATCTTGTCTTTGTTGGGGTTGTGTGCTTTTGTTTAACATTGCAGATTTATCATAATGCATAAACCTCCCTGCCTTTTGATAAAGTGGCCTGAATAGACTTGATAATATCACACATTCTAAGGAGCTTCAAATTACTGCATTTCCTTGGAATTCTGATGTTTTATTTGCATAGTGGAGCCTGAATTTGGACGACTTGAAAGGGAGGTTGAAGCTTTTCTAGGGATTTCAGTGCAGTGCTGGCAAACATCCTTGTTAAATTCTTCCTGAGTGAATGCTGTGTGCCACAGCAGTGGCTTGGTCTGGGATTGTGCTCCCCTTTGCAGGAGGAGCTCAGTGAGCTCGTGGACATCAAGGACCCAGACCAGACTCCTGCACAGGAACGGAGGAGGCAACGTTTGGCTGCTGAGGCTGCCAAGTTTGAGCCTGACCATTACCTGTGAGTACTGCCTGACTTCCCCTGGCCAAGAGCCTCTGAATTCCCCTTCCACCAATGATTGGGTTTAGGATCACTTTTGGAAAGAACAGCTTTACTTTTTTAGTCTGGTTTTGTCTCATCAGAGCAGGCCTTGGTGGATGTTCTTAGTATGACACTGACACAAAACATTGCTCATCTGTTTTGGGGTTACTCAACTGTTTAATTAGTGATTAAATCTGTGTTTAAGGGGGCTCCTCTCAGCTGCTGGAGAACCTTGTTTCATTCTTCAGCAGCTAAGCAGCCACTCCCTGCTGGCATTTTGGGTTGACAAAGTCAGAACTTTGTTTTTGCCTTGTGAAGAAAGGATTAATGAGCCACATTTGTCTAGGCGGGGAGAGTTTGAGTTTTGAAGTTAGGAAATTTTGTCTTGGCCACTTTGTTTTTTACCTTCATCATGTGAAACTTGTTTTACAGCAGAATGAGGAAAATGTCCAAACCAAAACTTTGTTTCTTTGTGTTTCATTCCATGTAGTGAGGTAAAAATGATTCTTTGTGACTTTCAGGCTGGAATATTTCAGGTCAGGTTAGGTTCATATAAGTAAAATAAATGAAATCCATGAGATTTATTAATATAGATTGATTCCTCCCAGATGGGTCTGGTGGGAGAAGAGGGTAATCCCAGTGGGGAGAATCAGTCCTGTGGAGTGTTCTGTGGGGGGACAGGAAGGCTTAACCCATTTTGAGTTGTTTCAGAAGGTAACTTTGCAAACCTGGAATTTTTCCTCAGTTGGGTGTTTCAGAGGCAGCCTTGTGTCTTCCTATAACACACAAAAAATAAAAGAGCTTTCTTGAACTCATTTCACTAGAACTGAAGTAGTTCCTAACCTCTAACAGGATGCAAATTCAGTAATTTCAAGTTTCAATTTTAGACTCTGTGTTCTGGCCTGGTAGAGCTATACTATTTAGTTTAATGGCTGTGTCTTGGTTGTTTCAGAACAGATGATACCAGCCTTTCTTCAACAAAAATTGTTTTCCTGAGGGGAACAGAAGCTCTGGTAGAAATGGGGGCTAAGAACTGTTATGGTGGCCTTGAGGAAAATGTACCCTGGCTGATCTCTGGGTTGCTTTGACATTGAAGGGAGGCAAAACCCAAAATCTGTCAGGGGGAGAGGGAAGCAGATTGCATTCTGTGTTCAGGTTTTGTGTGGTGGTTAACAAGGTATTGAGGAATTTCCTGTGGTGTTTTTTTTTTTTCAATTCTCAGTATTTATACCATTATTTTGCTTGAAGAAAAAGCTCAGATGGTAAGAGGAGGCTTAGAACTTGAATCCTTTAGGATAAGTCCTCCCAGAATGACTAGACTGAGATTTTTACCACAGTGGCTTTGTGCTGAGATGGAGGTGATCTGTCTTTCAGAATTTGTGTGCAACTCTTCATTTTCCACCTTGCTGCAGCATGTCCTTGCTTAAAGTCCATCCCCATCCCTTTTCCCCTTCACCTTTTCTCCTTCAGCTGCACAAGTTCCTCCCCGCAAATTCCCTGGGCCTGAAGTGGGAGAGCAACCCAATAAAATCAAGTGATTTGTCTGAGAAGCCTTTGGAGTGTTTTCCTTTAGCTGCATTCAGAACAAATCAGGTTGGTTCAGCTTCTTGTGGTGCTGCAGGCTCATCAGTTCCCTGGGCTTCTGGTGGCTCAGGGGAGGTGGAGGAAGTGAGCAATTCCTTCCTTACTACTTACTACTGAAAGGTAGGAGAATATTTGGGGTTCTTTAATAATTTTCTGCTTTAAAGTCAAAGACCATATTTCTAACATGGAAAATAACCTGGAGCCAAGTGAGATGTATTCTATGGATGTGTTACTGTGTACCCACATATAATGTGAATTGAAATAAATAGCACATGAGAGTTCTTTGTTTTCCCTAGGGCTGATTTTTTTGAAGATGAAGCTATTAAGCATCTTTTAAAGTACAAACCCTGGTGGATTGATGCTCATAAAAAGATGACAGCCTTGCAGGGAGAAAGTCATCAGGAACATGACAGTCCTCCATTTGGTGAGAATGTACATATATATATATAAGTATATATATATACATCTGTTGCTTGAATGATAGTTGCTGTGGTGTCCTGTTATAGGTTATTGTTCTTAAAGGAAATTTATTACTCTAATAGATTTAATATTTATTACTTTATGGGCCTTGGAGACCTTTATTCAAAGAAAACTCTTTTTGTCCATTTAGAAAGGCAAAGGGGTGTTTCCAGGGTGGGTGGGTGACCTTGTGGGAACACTGCTAACAGATAACTGAGGCTGCCTCCCTGCACACAGTGATTACAGAAACCACTGCAAGTTACTGTTGTGCATTTTCTTCTATTGTTCTTTGTTCATTTCCTATGTGGTATGAGAATCTGATATTCCTCAAGTAGGTGATGATAATCCCTTCACCAGAAGTTCTGATAATACCTGCACTTCCACATTTTCTCTGGGAGGACAATGGAATTTGGGTAGATGTTGTGTATTTTGCTGTGAATGTAATCTGATCTTCATTCCTGGTGTCTTTTCAGCCCCTGAAGCCAGAAATTGTTAATTAAGTCCATCATAAACACTTGATTTAAAAAGCATTGGACAAAGGTACAAGAGGCTGGAAAATACAATCATGAGGGGTTCCTTTGTTTGTTTTTATCCATTCACCCCTTGGTAAATGAGACACTGCTCCTGTTTGCTTGGCTTAAGGAATAATGATTTTATTGATAAGGAATGTTTCTCCTCCAGACTGAGGTACTGAGGAAAAACATGTCTGTTGTTGGGTTTTAGGGGCAACAACAGACAGACAAACCCCTCAAAAGCCTGGCAAGCCTTCTAATAGAAATTAGACAGAAAATGGACTTTGTAAAGGATCATCTTTGCTCCAAACCATTTGTTAGAACAGATATCTGTTTAATAAGAATGATCAAAAAAAAATCTCACCTTCGTGGGGCTGAATGGAGAAGCTGCTGCAGTTTTGTGAATCTTGAGGAAATTTAAGTCCCATAAGAGGCAATCTGGAGTTTGGGTGATGTTAATGACAGCAAACCCTTCTCCCTGGAGCCACCTCAGTTCTGGTAACCTTTGTGCTGTTTGAATAAGTGACTGAAATGAATGGAGGTTCCTAAAGCTGAGCTGTGGTGAGGGAAACCACCATGAGAGGGAGTGCAGATTCTATCTGAAGGTCTCCTGTGGGTGGAAATACACAAGGGCAGGAGGTGGCTCCAGGCTGTTCCACCCGCAATCTGATCATCAGCAGCATGTGTCCCCTCTGGTTTTATGTTGTTTTATCCAGCCAAAGGAGTGATGCAGGAATTAATCAGGAATTCCTGTCTGCCCTGTGTGAAGGAAGGATTTGTTTGTGAGTAAAGATGTGTTGCTCCTCAAGTTAAATGTAAAAGTGAGTTTAGGGTGGGAAAGAGACATAAAAATTAGCAAATTCTTTAAAAGTTTATTTTCTTATTCAGAAACACTGAATAGAGAATTATTTTTTCTTCCTTTTCCTGACTTACACTGATGTTTTCTCAGTTGTTATCTTCCTTGGTTTCTTGGAATCAAAAACTTGATTACTTTTGTCTTTATAATGTCTTTGGCTGCAAGAAGTAATTAGAAGTACAGATGGCCTTTTTTTATTTTTTGCATGACATTGCAATTAACTGAAGATTTTCTTTGGTTGATTACTGCTCTTATATTTATCCCTGGTTATTTTCTCTTTGTTTTTACATCATCAGATTCTTCTAATGCCTCATTACCAATTTTTTTTCTCTTTTTAGTTCATCTCATTAACATTTAAAGTTTTCATCTCTCTCTGTCCTTCTTTGAATCTATTTTTATTTGACCTTTTTACTTTTTCTCCAGCTTGTGTGCATGGTTTGTGTATTTTGCCTTTTTAAATCTTTTTCTCATCCCAAGTGTCTTTTCTTCCTTTTGTCCTTTTTGTACATTTTACTATATATTCTCTTCCAGCCCTTTTTGTTCACACTTAGTGTCTCATTCAAGCAAAGTAATACTCCATAAAGCCTTATTAATTACACAGCCCTTCCCATGAGGGGATAAGATTTTTGGAAAGCTTGCTTGCTGCTGCTGCTGCTGAAGTTTACATTAGTGTTTTGCTTCTACAGATTCCAGATGAAAGGGTTTGTATTTTCTAACAGTCACATTCACCTTGGTTAAAAGTTCATTTTTATTCTACTTCCAACTGCACAACTGTAAAAAACTCCTCTTTAGGCAACACAATAATCTTCAAAGGCTCAGGCTGACATATGTATTTAATCTAACATTTATATGCTCCAAGGATATCTTATTTTGTTCAGGGTAACCTCTCATGCTCACGGTGACTGTTCTTTCTTATTTCTTTATAGAAGGAGAAGCAATTTCCTTTCAGAGTTCCACCTTTCAGTAAGGCTGAGCTCAAACATATGCCATTGCTGCTGGATACATAAGTTTAAGATGGATTACTTTTCTTTTTTTTCATCAAATTTCTGCAATTGTGCTGTCTACCTGCTTTGCTCAGTTTTCAGGGCTTTGCATCATGTGTTCCTTCCTGGCACTGCTCTGCTGCAGAGCAGGTGTTTGTGATGTGAGGGAATTCTGCTTTTTATTCATGCAAAACTCTTAATGATCAGTCTCCGCCATGAAATATCTCAGGTTTTAAAAGGCAAGAACAGTAGGAAGAATGATGTATGGTGTTGATATGCTTGCAGGGGCTGTGGATTCCTTAAGGAACAGGAAGAAAAATGAGTCTAAAGGAAATGGTGAGATCCAGGCAAGGCTGCCCAAGTCCAGTGATTCTGTGGAAAGTGCCTGGAGGAAGGAGGTCAGGAGTGATGTGGAGGAAATGCTGGAAATCTTCATTTGAGAAGTGGAGGCTTGAGAGGGAAGAACAGGGAAGGAGATAAAACTTGAATGGAAGAATTGCAAAGGCAGGGGAGGGATGAACAAACCAGACTGGAGTGACCACAGTGACTGTGAATGTGGGTGTGCAGAGGGGATAGGTTTGTGGGTTTAGGACTTTGGGCTCATTTCCTGAAAAACTGAGGCTCTTCTGATCACTGTCTACCTGACAGAGCTTTGGGGATGGCCACAATCTGCAGCTTTCCAAAAATGGCCCCATGTAGGAGGGGAAGAGCTTTTGCTGAATCTTCAGTGTCACCTTTTGAGGGGCAGGAAGGAAGAAGTGGGGAGTTCCACTGATCTTTCATACCTCAGCAGGCTCCAACAAATTCAAGCAATTTAACACAAAATCAGCTTTATTACTTCAGTCACTTGTTTAAGTTTCCATTATTATTGAGTATTTTTCAGGCAGTGTCCAGCACTGGGGAAGATGCTGACCCTGCACAGAGTCTTTGGGTGACACCATTCAGAGCAGTGCTGCCTCTAGGAAGAGCTTGAAATGAAACTTGTTTGCTACTGATTAACATCAATAACTTTATTCTGACTAATCTGCTCTCTGCTGACTAGTCTCCTTCATCTGATGTTGCTGATTCCTTAACCCACAGGGATAGAAGCACACATTTAAAAGCCTTAAAACTGTAACTTAATAGTTTAGTTTAAAGAAAAGATAAGGAGGGGTCAGTTCTGCTCAGTTCTTTCCCTCTGGGAGAGCTGTGGGATTCCAGACTTGGCCTGACAGGATCATAAACCAGCAGGTTATCAGAGGTGTTCCTGACCTGCACTTTCCTGGCTGCCCACTGAGGCAGCTCTGTGTGGGTCCAGCACATTTTATCTCAGTGCTCCTCACACCCTGAGAGCTGCAAGTGTCACAGCAGTCTGGAGATGAAGATCTCCCAGGGATTGAAGTGGTGTTATCACAGTGTGAAAGAGCAGCAGGGCTGTAACAAAACACCCTCTGCCTGTCAGACCTCGTCCTCCCCTCAGATTAACTCTGCTTCACCCACACTCTGCACTGGAGGACAATTTGAAGTATCTTCTTTTTTAGCATGAGGAATGGTCTGCTTAAAACCAGTAAAAGAGGTGATTAAAATGTAAAGGTGATGTCTGCAGTCTCATCTGTCAGAAACTTTGTGAGATGGATGTCTGACTCCTTTAGAAGTGGATATATTAACACACATTTATACTCTGGCATGGTTTTACCACTGGCAAATACACAAAAAAAATTAAATCAAAGTTACAAAAAACTTGCCAATTGAACTTACTTGATAAGTAGCAGCAAGTGCTGCTTTGCATTAGATTAATCCTGATTGTGGTGCAGATTGTTAGCTAAAATTTGGCAGTGGAAGTGTACAGAAGTGTGCAGGCTTAGCACAGCAGAAATGTAATTACAATTTTAATTGTTCTGATAATTTCACACCATGTGCTTGGAAGTTTGGAACGGGGAAAACAAAGTAGGTGGTGGTTTGGACATTTTAATAATGAGTTTCAGGCCTGGATAATGAATTGTTCAATAACTTCAGGAAATGGATAGATTTTTTTTCTAACATTGAAGTATTTTTTCAGAGAAAAATATTTTATTTAGAACACCTGGCACTTTGCAGCAACTTAATGACCATCTTGTAATATTTACCTTTGAGAATTGTCTAGTCTACATCTTTTTTGTTATTTAATAGACCTGGAATTTTTGTGTTTGTAGTCCAGTTGTAGACATTATGATGCTTCAGAGTTTGAATTTTAAAGGAAGAAAACTTTACTGCTCTACTTCATGAATTTCACTGGGAGTTTCCTTGCTGTTTAAAATGAAGTGTGGTTCATGTTTATATTGAAAAATCAACTTAGAAATTTACTGATAGAATAAAGATAAATCACCTACAGTTGTGATTCAAGGGGTGATACTGACCTGCTTTGCATGAACAGAAAAAAGAGTTAGAACTGCCATAGTCTTTCTGAATTGTCACTTCCCTCTGGATTTTTGTCATGTACAATGTGGGCTTAAGAATCCTCATTTCACTCAGATCCTGATTGTGCATTTATCCCTGTGTAAGATCCCCAGGCATCCACAGAAATCCTTGGCACCTGGAGAGGCTCAGAATCATCAGTGTGTGCATGCAGGGCTGTGCTGGAGCTTGACACTGACACACCAGAGCTTAATAAAAGTTAAAAAGGAAAATGAGAGTGATTGCAGCTCTTTCCTGAGTGATGGGTGACTTGTGATTAGTTACACACTCCTTTTTAAAGACACCTATTAAAGTGAATGTGCCAGCTTTAAATTCAAAATCAATTATCCTTTTACTTTTTATAGTTGTCTTCTCTGAGGGAGAGAGAGAGCAGATGAGGAAGTTCCCAAATAAATCTTTCCTTCTGGATAAAAGGAGCCGCCAGCACGTGTACCTTGGGTTAATTGATCTTCTCCTGGCATATTGCTACGAGGTCCGTGTCAATGAAGGGGACAAGAATGTGAGTTAAAAAAAGTAAAAAATAAATTCATTTTTAGTCCCCCTAGTGCTGAACCCTGTACTGCCATTTAGGGAGTTTGCCTTTTAAAGTGAACTTACTCCCAGGCATTAAACATAGATGATGGAGTTAGAATGAGAGACTTTCTATCTCTAGATTTGGTGCACGTGGGGATTGGTAGGATTTCTAAATATTTGTGTTGTAACAGGAGAGATGTGGAGATTCCAGACAATTCTGTGGAGTTCTGATTTGTGTATCTTGATTTATGCAAATTTAACAAAATAATTGTTCTTTTTTGTTTTGTGTGAATACCTTGCCCTCTTGGAATTGCTTCCCAGAAACAACTTAGTGCCTTGCATCTCCTGTGCTGATATGAACCAAGGAGATGTTTTTTCAATGCTTTTAACCAAAATATTGGCACATGTAATCAAAACCATTCTGGCTTAAGCAGACTGACACGTGGACTGTAGAATGACAAGCAAAATGTCCAGATCTGCTGCTTCCCCACAATAATCTGGGATTGTTGTTGTGTTGCATGTTAGAGCTGCACAGAATTGCAGATCTGCCAGGACCACAGTTGTACAATTCTTTATTGGTTTTGCAGTAACTGTGTGATGTGTGTGGAAAACACACTGAGGTTTTTTCTCCTTCCCCCCTGCCTTTTTTTTATTCCTATTTAATAGGAAAACCAAGACATTGAGGCCACACAAATCTTTACTAGAGCCAGGATTATAGATCAAGGCTTTCTGGCTTTTTGCCCCAGTCATCCCACTGGACCACACTTCCACTCAAATGCTATGAATCTGTCACATATTAAGAATAATGACATTTTACATGTACTGCTGGCTTCAGGGCCCTCTCTGCAAGCCAAAAGTCTTGAGCTGTTTTCATGAAACAAGGCATTTGAGCTTGGCTTTTGTTGATTCAAGTCTCTGTTGCTTTGTGCAAAGGGACAGAATTCCACTAAAATACCATTTCTCTGTGTGTTGCCATTATATTTTAAACATTTTGTGCATGGACTGGCTCATCCCACTATGGAAACCAACTCAGTTATTCAACATCTGCATTGGAATATAATTTTTAATGCTGTCCTGTGGCCATTTCAGTGCACGTGTTGTAATTACTGCTTCTTATTCACAAAGGTTCTTAAATTGCTGCCAGGGTGTCATCTTGAAGAGTTTGCCAGCAGTGTTGGATTAGATAATCCTTGTTTTACTGTCTGCTCTTAAAATCAGGTTGAATCATCCTGGAACATCAGGAAGCTGAGTGCAACGTTGTGCTGGCTGGAGGTGAGGTTAAAGTAAGGTTCTGTGTTATGTTTTTGCTGGATTATTTGGGGTTTTTTTGGTGCTTTATGTTCTTTCTGTGCCAAGTTTGCTCTTTCAGTATTGGAGATTAATTGTATATCCTAATGGTACTAGATATTGATTTCTGGGCTCCAGAATGTAGTTGGGCACATGTTGCTTTACCTGCCCCCTTCTTTTCAGCTTTATTCTTGGAGTAATAAAGGTTGGAAAAGACCTTTAAGATCCTCAGGTCCTCCAAGCATTACCTGCACAATCACCATGTTCACCATTAAACCACATCCCTGTTTTAGTTGCTGCTCACCCTTTGGAACCTGCAGAGATGAGAGGAAACCCTGAATTCCATTCTCTGCACGTTCAGATTGTTCACTGAGAGCACCCAGGCCTGGGTAAAGAAATTGTCAGAGCTAGAGGTGGCAAGGACTTGTCCTGGCCTGAAACCCATTAATTCCTAAAAGGCAGGAAGGTGGGAAGGACTGTCCCAGCTCAGTCCTGAAATGGCTGAGCCAAGTCTCACTTTGCAGGATCAAAACTGAAACTGGACAGGATTTTTGGGTCCAGTCCTTCAAACTTCTCCTGTAGTGTTGAATGTTAATATTCAGTTACAATTTGTCCTGTGACAAATTCTTTTGAGTTCTGTAGTAGCAGGTTACAAAGGGCAAGTTAGAATGCCCTGATTGCCTTAATTCATGATTTTTTTTTCAGATCTAACATAGTGGAGGAGTTTTCTGCATGTGTTTACCCTGTGATAGAGCAGTTCTTGGTGCCAACAGTGTATTTCACACCTAGAAAACTCCCAGTCCTGGCACCAAGCTGTCAGTAACTCTGTTAACTCCCAGCCCTAATGGTTTGTCTTTCCTCATTCTCTACAAAAAAATTTGCCTCAGCCCTGGTTTGCTGGAGCTGCCTGCCAGTTTGCTGGCCATGTACACACCTTAGCCTCTAAATATTAAATCACAAACCAGAAATGATTTAAATGCTTGCTGGTGATCCATTAAAATGAGCAATGGTCAGTGGTAGTCACAGAAGGCAAAGGACTGCTGGCTGTCAGCATAGTGCTTTTATTAATTTTAATAGATTGAGAATTCAAGATGAAAGAGGGATTTTTTTAAAATTAATTAATAAATGGAGCATTTTGTCTTAAAAAGTGAAAGCCAGAAGGGAAATCACTCTTAAGAAAGTAATTAATAACTCCTTAATGCCTCTGGCCTGAGTAAATTAAAGGTGTTTCTCACCCATAAAAGGGGACAATGAACTGTTCTTCCCAGGCAGGTATATTTATCCCTGTCTTGGATATCTAGAATTTTCATGAAAAGCAGAGTCATGTAGCACTTTTTTAAGATCTTACATGTACACATGTATTTGGTTAATATCATATGGATTTAATTTTTCTTTATTCTTAAAAGGCTTTTTATAGCTTCTCCTTAATCTATATAATAATGTGGGACAGATGTAATTTATTGCTTTAATCTAAAGGATGGCAAAGTCTAGAATGAGAGGTTTTATTCCCATGTTCTCTACGTTCTTTTTTTAATCCCAAACCACTAAAAAGTACAGGACTTCTGTTCTCTTGCCATGCAAACTCCATGTGCAGCCTTGTTTCTGTTTAACATGTACATTTCCATATCTATTCAAATACAGGTTTTTAGAGGCATGATAAATCAAAATGTGCTTCCTCCTCCCCCCATTCTGCTATGCCTTTTTTCCTTCAAGGAAAACAAACAAGCACACTGACTAATTCAGGTTTTTTACTGATGCATACAGAGTTTCTCCAGCATCCACGATGTCCTGGTGTCTTTTGGAAGAAGAGTGCTGTGCTATCCCCTGTACAGGCATTTTGAGCTGGTGACCTGTGCCTTCAGTGACACAGTCAAGATTCTGCAGCTGGGTGAGTGTTTAGGGGCTGAAAGTTGTACACAACCATCTTTATACCTTGGTTTGTTATAGTTACCTGCAGCTTTTCCATTTAGAATGAGTTACTGCTTTGAAAAAAGCATTAGATTGAATTTTTGGACAGAAGGACCACTGAGAAGCAGTGCTTCAGTGGTTTATTTTAAAGGTTTGTGAGTTGCAGGATTAAAAACCCACATAAATGGCAATATTCATCTTTACTGCTGCCAAAAACTGTTGCTGATTGAAAATCCCATTGACATTAGAACAGTCAGGGAGTGAAGTTTTAAGGGGAAGATGGATGCTGTCCCTCCTCACTTATCTGCACTGCCTTATGTTGCTGTTCATAAGTGTGAAAAAGAAAATTCTGATAACAAAACTGCAGTGATGCAGTGCTGACAGCCCATGGGGCTTTTTTCTGAGGAGGATGGTACATGAGAGGTAAGAAATTTGCTTTTCTTTTAATGTCATGATACAAAATGATGTTGCAGTGAACATTCAGTGATCCAGTGAAATATTCCCTGACTGGGTAAGTTATTACCAGGATGCTTCAATTTAAAAGTTTGTAGAGTTCTGTTCTTGTATCTCAGAATACTGTTCCATTAAAGAGAGAGAATAACAGCAAAGTTCAGTTTATCTTTAGAGGGATGCTCCTCATTGAAAATGTGGAAGAACACACAGAAGTCTGTGGGGAAAAAGAATAAAGATAAAATAAAATAGAGATGTAAAATAGAGAAGTATGACTTAAACTTTCCTTCTAAATACACAGGAGGAAAGCTGGTAGAATTTCACAATGATGTAAAATCAGATTATCGTATCAAATGACACATACAGAGCTGGGGTCAGATTTTATCCTCATTTTGAAATAGTCTGTGGAAGAAGGACTGGATTTCTGAATCTGTAAAATTCAGGTTTCAGGCTCTTGTCTGGCAGCTCTCTCAGCAAGGATCCAGTGATCTGCAGAGACAAACTTCTGACTTTCCTGTTACACACATTGGAAGCTCTTTTATTTGTACTTTTAAACACAGCTAGTGGGGTTTTTGAATAATCAGGAAGTAGTATCTGCACATAAAAACCAGTTTATTTATTGATCAGTATAATGCAGAGCTGTAACTATGCAAAAACTGTTGAATCCCATGGGCCCATGTTCTAAAAGCAGACATTTGATAGTTTGTCTGATGCAGGATTCCCTGTTTCAAGTCTGGCAAGATTTGCAGCCTCTCATTAGAGACCCATTAAGCCACTACAAATCCAAAACTTTTAATTTATGAAGAAAGACCTTTTTAGTTGTGAATCAGTGTAACATTCAGTGATGTGCATTGTTACTTGGCTGATGAGTTACAGGAGTGGATGCTGGAAATGCTGTGGGCTGACAGCTTGACAGCTGGAACCTGAAAAAAATCAGCCAAATTTTAATTCCCCACATCATTTCTTTTAAAAGAGCACACTTCTTTTTAGTCAAAACAGTGAGGTTTGACAGGCATTGATGGGGATACAGTTTAAAAGTCATTAGTTATATTTGGGGTTTTAGGCTTTCTTTGCTGACTTGGTTTCCAAAACCAGTGGGTTTATGTTCTGTTTGCCATGGCATTTTGCTCTCTCTGTTCCTCCTCATTGCCATCTTCCTCACCCTTAACTTTCATCCTCTGGCTGCATTTTTTCCAGCATGGAATTACTTACAAATCAGCAAACAAATTTTGTGCTTGAACGGCAGGGGGAGTTCTGATCTTTTTTGTTCCTTTTTTTTCCCCCCCCTCTCCTCTAAATCTGTAAAATGTAATTTCATCCCTGTTCAGGTTTCATGGCCTAGGAGGAGCCAGCCTCTTGGGAGAGGGTTATTAGATTCCATTTGCAGTGGTGGCTGTTTTCATTTGAATGTGGGGGGTTTTTTTCCCCCACCATTAAATGGTGAAAATAATTTTTTTTAAAGTGTTCCAGCACTTAACCCTTTAGCAACTGTCATCAGAAAACTTAACTGGGGAGATTCCAACTGATTGGAATCCTGCATGTGAAGGTAAAATCAAACTGACAACAGAAAGCTTGCTGGTTGTGGAGTGAGAACTCATTTTTAATCTTTTACTGTATTTATTGACTGTGTGTCAAGTGGCTCCTTCCTGAACCTGAAGTGAGTTTTTTCTTTCACTTTGCCAAACTATTCTGTGACTATCAGAAGTGGGAAAAGTCCTCCCTAATTCCAGGCCCTGCTCTGCTGTTAGGGAATCATTGCATGGCCTCACACAGTTCCATGTGCTTGCCCTGCTGTGAGCTGTGTGCTCCCAACCTTGTTATTTGCCAGCTCTGGTGTTTGTGTAGGCATAAAGGGAAAAAATGCTCCTCTTAAGGGACATGATGGGGCACAACTTCTTGTTATTTGGGAGCTACTTCTCAGCTTAGTTTGTTTCTTTTTGAACACAATTCCCTGCCTGTCTGTGCCAGAGTTGGGCCAGCAGAGCAGTGGAGGAGCTGGGGGAAGGGGCTGCTTCAGCTGTGGGGAATTACACGCTTGGCTGGGCCTGCAGCCTTTGCTCTTGCAGAGATTCCTGCAGAATGCAGAGGCTCCCCCTCCCCAGGGATGTGGATGCTGAAGGACAGAGTTACAGGGCTGCCTTTCCCAGCCTGGGAATCAACCCCACTTCCCAAGGTGGCCGTAGATACTGTGGTTATTAAACCATCATGATAAAGATGATAAAGATCATCTGCTGTGATTTCTTGTGAGTCACAAAAACAAAAGATCTCTTTCCTGCAGGGAAAGCTGCAGTTTTGAAGTGCCTGCTGGACATTCACAAGGTATTTCTGGAGAGTGACCCTGCCTACATCCTCAATGATCTCTTCATTACGGACTATTGCATCTGGATCCAGAAAGTCAAGTAAGTTCTGCAGTAGTTACTGATGTGGGAGATGTTTTTAGTGTACTTCATATGGGAGCAAATACCAGCAAAATAAATTCTCTTATATGTGAGAATATAATCAGTTTTTTCATTTAATAACTGTGTCTGTCCAGCAATTTTTGCCACAGAAACAAAGACATTCAGTGCATTTTTTAATACAGTGACACCACTGGAGGAAGGGAGGGTTTTAAATAACAATGTAAATTTTCATTAATATATTATCTGGGGTTTAGCGGGGAAAAAACAGCCTCTGGGGAATTCTCATTCTGTTGTGATCTTCCTTAGGAAGACAAATGTTTGTGTAGCACTTATGTAACTTCAGGATGAGGGCTGGAAGGAGCTTCCAGTTCCCACTGACAGCCCATGCAAAGCACTCCCAGCTGCATGGAGCATTGATTTATGGGCTGTAGCACTTGCACCAATTGATTATTAACACCAGAACAAGTGTCACAAATCCCCAAGTGCTCTGTGCTCCTGCAGCTCTCCCTGGCACTGTGGGAAGCTTTGGCTTCCATTACTTGAGGGGAAGGAGGGACTCTGCCACCTCCAGACAAAACCCCTGCACTCCTATGTCCCACCTGTGTTCTTTTCATGGAGTCAGCATGGCTTTTTTCCAGAGTTTGCTTGGAATACCAGCATGTTTTAATGGCTTAAAACCAAAAGTATCAGTAGGAAAACAGTGGGAAGTGGATTAAATGATTAAAGCAAGCTGCATGTTCAAATCTTACTAAGCTTTATATTGTTCTTGTCAGATTTATTCTGTTTTTTGTGCAGCTTTTGTATTATTTTTCCTTCCTTTTTTCCTTCACAGCCTTCTGTGCAAGCCCACAAAAGGTGTGAGTTGGAGCAGGCATGACTAACAGACACACAAAAAATGTCATTGTTTTATTTGTCAATGCAGCCTCCTAAACCAGGGGCTAAAACAGCCTTTGTATTTCACAAGAGGCTGTGGGGGATAAAATATCTGAAGTGCACAAGGCACTGAAGGGGATCTAGAGGGAATTTGGTAATAATTGTGAGCAGAAGGGGAATGAGACAGAATTGCAGCAGCCTGCACAGGCTGTGATGTTCAGGTGTGACCTTAGCAGTATTTCTTGGAGAATTAAAGGCCCTCAGTTCATGGCTGTTCAGGATGGTTTGTAGATGTTGATTCTTATTCTCTGTGTGATTTCAGTGGCTCTGTTCCTATAGGTAACAATATATAAAATAACAACAATTTCAGGTGTTTCCAAACATTTTGATCCATCAATCCTGCTTAACTCCTGAAATATCCAGTTCATTTTACACTGTCATATTTGAGGAGGCCTTTTCCAACCACACCTGGACTGTGTGGGAAATTCACCAGGTATGGGGAAATTCAGCTTGAAGTTGAGTAGAAAAAGTGCAGTAAATAAAGGAGAAAGTTATTTCATGGGTCTTTCACAAAGAAATGAGTCATTAAGCAGAAATACCTCTGCTGCCCATATCAATGAATATAATGTCTAGCAAGTCAGTCATAAAACCCAGTTGTCTTTAAATCCAGCCCAGGAAAATGCACAGTAGCTATAAGTGACTGATAGATTAACACATTTCCTCCCAGACTCTCACATTATGTCCCAGTTAAGCAGAACTGACAGCTGCTGGAAAGAGGGCAATTAAGCTATCTTATTGTCAGAGTGACATGGCACAATGGCTGTCTGTCATTAGGAGAGCAAGAGGGGGAGAGAGAGGAGCTGCAGAACCCAGTCCTATTTTTAGGCCTGAATCAGGACAGCATTTAAGCATATGCTGCAGTCATTGCTGTGCAGTTCAGCAGTGTTTGAAGTTCAGCAAGTGCAAAGGGAATGGGAACACTTGGTTTTGTTCCTTTGTGTGGAAGGGAACAGCTGAGCTCACTTGTCACTCAGGACGTGGCTTGACAAGGTGCTGATTTGTCTGTTCAAGGCAAGGCCTCCCAGCTCCCCAAGGTGAGGCACCTGCAGAGGAGGTGCTGCATCTTCCCTTCCAGGGGAAATGTTGTGACATCCCTCTGGTAATTCCCTCTGAAGCACTGGCACAGCCTCCCAGAGGAGCTGTGGCTGCCCATGGATCCCTGGAGTGCCCAAGGCCAGGTTGGACAGGGCTTGGAGCAACCTGGGACAGTGGAAAGTGTCCCTGCCCATGGCAGGGGGTGGATTGAGATGAGCTTTAAGGTCCCTTCCCACTCAAACCATTCTGTGATTCTGTAATTGCTGTTGTGGTGGAACAGTTTTGGGAGGGGAAGGTATTTGTAGGTGTTATTTGTGGTGGTCTGTCAGTGTTGTAGTTATTTCCATCACCAGTCAGTCTGGATACTTCCCTGTTTTGTTTCTTAACCATTATTTGCTCCATGCAGGCTTCATTCACTTCCTTCATCTCCATTTCCTCCTGTCCTTTGTGGCTGAGGACACTCTCAAAATCCATGGAGTGTTTTCCTTTTCTCCTTTCCCTGCAAGCAACAAACTCCTGGTGGAGGCTGGGGCCTCTGTTGAAACAGTTAAAACAGCCTGGAGGTTCTTCTCAGTGAAGAATCTGAGCACTTTAAAACCAACTGGAAACAAACTCTTCAGCTCACCTGTGCTGGCACAGACCTCTGGCTTTAGGAGGAAAGTTTGGCACAGGCAAAACCATAATGGCTCTATCCAGTGAGAGAGAGCACACAGTCCCATTCCAGATGAAGAGAAACACCCCTGTAGGTACCAGCTTTTACATATTCCATGTGGAAACCAAATCCTTGTAGCCAGCAGTGTGTCAATGGCTGATCACAAATTTGGTTTGAGATCATAGTTTGGCTGTGGGTAAATCAGATGAATAAGTGAGTGTGTCACTGGGCTGGCAAAAGCTGATTTATTTTAAGCACAGTGTATCCACAATTGGAAATGATGAAGATGCTGAATAAAACACAGGTGGCTAATAGTCAGTTGGGGATGGGGAGTACAGGCTAGGTCTGGAATTCTAAGGGTTTGGGTTTTTTCTTTCAGAAAAATTGCTTTATTCAGGTCCTGTTACTAAGAGAAGTAGATTCCTAAATGTTTTAGACAATGGAAGATATTAGCAAGTGTAGCTAAAATTTTATCTTTCTGCTTGCAATCTTAAAGACAATTTCACCTGCTTTCTAAGTTCCAGGTATTTCCCTTAAGCTGCTTGTGAAGTGACTATTAATAACTCCCTCCATTGTGTAAAGTGGCATGTAAATCCTTTTAAGTGTTGTTAGGTTTGAAGAAAAGGGAGCATGTTGCTCAGCCAAACTTATCAGAAAAGAGGGAAAAGTAAATGTTAACCTGGGTAACAAAAGCTTGACAAAGACCTATGGAGGCAGCTTGTGGTAAATCTCAGCAGGTGGTGTCAACATTTCTGTTGAAAAGCCAGATGCAGCCAGATGGAAAATTGCATCTTTAACCCCTGAGGTCATAATGACATGTCATCACTTCATTTGATCCCCCTGCTAAGTGAGCTTATCATCCACCCTGCTGTCACTTCTGTTATTGCTTTCATTTCCATAATAAAATTAAATTTAATTTGCCTGGTTTGCATGCTTTTGTTCTTTAGGTCCTAGCTTTTACAAGCCACTCTGATGCATATGGCAGCCTCTCCCAGGTGAAATTAGGACTGAATTTGTGTTCTAAGTCTGGGGTTTTCTCCATCTTTCTCACCTGCCTTTAGCAGAAGGGGATGGGGGGGAGGAGAAGGATTTTTGGGGAAGCCACTGGTTGGTTTTTGGCTGCAGTGTGGGCAGCTGAGACAGGGCAATGCAGGTGTGCATTTACTGCAGGAGAGCCTTTCCTCCCTTCTGTCAGGAGTCTGTGTCCTTTAGGGAAGTCAGAATAGTTTACCCCCTGTCTCTTGCTGTGCTGAGGTTCCTTTGTGTGGCCTGATGTCTTTCCCCGTGTTTTGTGCTCCCGTTTGTGCCAGGCTCTGTTCACGTGGTGTTTTTTGGCTGCTGTTGTACATCTGTGCCTGCTGGCCATGACAGGGGTGGGAGGCTGAGCAGCCTCCTCCAGCCCTTGGCCAGGCAGGCAGTGCAGGCAGTTCTGCATCCCTGCTGAAGGGAGCAGCTCCAGCACATGGCACTTTAAAGTATTTTTCCCTAATGTTTGCATGCATATTTAGCTTCAAACATGTACCACTGTAATATTTGCTAATGTGTGTTTTCTGTGTTCTGAATTGGAGGTGAGGCTGTGAGTGCTCCTGGCTGTTTTCCAGGGCTTGGGGCTCTCAGTCCAGAATCACAGGATGGTTTGGATTGGAAGGGACTGTACAGATCATCCAGTTCCAGCCCTTTGCCATGGGCAGGGACACTTCCACAAGGCCAGGTCACTCATCCATCCAGCCTGCCTGTTGTACAGTTGTTTGCTTCTCATAGTTTTATTGTTTTATGGCTATGAGGTGTGCAGGAGGATGTTTGAGCCAGTGTATATCTTTCATTACCACTATCTTTCTACTTTTTAACGTAGCATAAAATTCTGAAGCTCATTGTTTGTGTTGTATTTTGTAGTAGCTCCAGCACGTGCAGTGAAGGAGCTGTGAGCTAAGACAGCTGAGCTGTTAAATTGCCTTGCTGTGTTCTGTGGAACTGTGTCTGCAACTTGATTTGTTATCCCTCACAAATCCGTGCTCTGCACCCTGAGACAAATGTGATGTTGCTAATTTTGGTGACTGTAGGTGTAACATGCCAGTTCAAGCATGGGCTCCTTGATTTAAAGTAAAAACCAGGATTCCTGGTGGCATTTATACAGTCTCTGTAGAAGCTGCTGTCTTTGTTGGAAGTAACTAAATTAAAATCAGACACTCCTGAGCGTGTCATATTTGTTTCTCCTGGTTTGGAGGTGAGACAGCCCCTGAAAGGTGGGTTGGCCTCACAGGTCTGTTCTCCTTTTCATCTCTTCCTCACTCAATCGAAGCCTTGTCCTTGTTACACTGTAATTACCCAGTCTGAAGCCAGCAGGGAGTTACTGCTTGATGTGTAGGATGTGGATTTCTCCTAAATAAGTGTAGGATTAATTACATTCACAGCATGTCAGGGAGGTGATGAGATCGACTGTGATTGTTCAGGCCCCCTTTTCTTTTCCCCAGGTTTTCTGAATCCCTTGTTTAATCAATACAGGGGAATGTTGCCCTGAAGTGTTTAAGGCCTGATGCTGCAAAGGCATGAAGGAGTTCCAGGAGGAAGAAAAAGATTTGTGAGATACAGGGTTTTTACTGCCTGTGTCACACCAGATCCTAAAGTGCACAAGGGACTAAAGAATTTAAGTACTGTAGTTTCAGTCCATTGCATTGGTTTTACCTCAGGCTTTTGTTAGATTTGGGAAAATACCCTTGAGGTTCTCTAGTCAAATATAATGTTTCAATGACTGTAAATAGAATTTTAACATACATTCCAATGGCATGTTAAAATAATTTGTGAGGTGGATCATTTAT
This sequence comes from Argya squamiceps, assembly GCA_037834095.1. Taxonomy (NCBI): domain Eukaryota; kingdom Metazoa; phylum Chordata; class Aves; order Passeriformes; family Leiothrichidae; genus Argya; species Argya squamiceps. The sequence continues at coordinate 3,583,620 of JBBMKD010000027.1, forward strand.
CTGCAAACTGAAGAAATTTGATTTGGTTATTATTTGCTAAAATCTGGAAAACTTTGAAAAACATTTCCAAGTATGTAGAAAAGATCTTGATGGTTCCACTTTGGCAGCTGTTTCTTCTTGGCATTTTTGTTTCCTTAAGTGTTCTGGGGTTTTGAAATGCTCAAAACACTTGAAAAGACACAAGCCAGGCTTTTAAAAGTCTTTTGGTATTTGCTTTTTGGCTGCTTGTAGGGTTGATAGTCACAGATTAATAAAATGGTTTGAGCTGGAAAGGACCTTTAAGGTCATCCCATTCCACCCCTGCCATGGCAGGGACACTTTCCACTATTCCAGGCTGCTCCAAATCCTTCCAGCCTGGCCTTGGGCACTGCCAGGGATCCAGGGGCAGCCAAAATTTCTCTGGGCACCCTGTGCCAGGGCTGCCCACCCTCACAGGGAGGAATTTCTTCTCAATGTCCCATCTAAACCTGCCTATACTCATGAAGTCCTATTTCACCTTTATGGCATTATCATGTTCCCAGGAAGGGTTTGATTGTAACCTTTGAAACTCAGGACTGTGCCTCTAAATGAGGAGTGAATGGAGTTACTCTGGTAGCCTCAGCACCTCTGCTGTGAAAATACTGAGTTCAGACAGGAGCATTGAGGAGCAAAACTGCCCTGAAAGGTTCTCAAATGGTGCACTGCTAATGTTAGTTTATTAAATTTTTGATTTGTGATGGGGGGAAGAGGGAATGTGTTAACACATAATAAAAATGAATTGGTGCTTTAAAGCATTCTCAAATGTTAGAGGAATATGCTAATTTTCAGCTGTTAACCTCCTGGATCCAGCAGCCCTGATTCCAGAGAACAAAGGCACGAGCAGTAATATATTCTGGATGAAAACCCTGCCTCTTGGCTCTGTGGGATTAATCTGATTTGTACAGCACGTTTCAAGCACTTCATGCAGTTGAGGCTGAGGGAAAATGCCCCTGTGGTGTCGTGTTTCCCGTGTGCTGCAGGGCCATGGGCAGCTGTTCTGCTCTGCCTGCCTTGGGCCTTGACTTCACCTTCAGTGCTGCTCAGGTCAGCCTCAGTTTAGTGGAGGCTGCAGTGGTTTCAGGCTGGATAAAAACTCCAGTTTTCAGAGTGTGTGGTGCAGAGAAAAGCCAAATTGCCTTCATGGTGCTGCTTTAAGAGCAGCTTTGTCCATTAGCAGGTGTTTTTAGCTCATGTTCTGCTGCAGCCAGTTGTGTTCACTTACCAGGTAGTGTAACAGCCCCATCACAAAACCCCTTCACTTGAGCTGGTTTGATCTGTTTGTAGTGAGAGGATTATGTTTTTGATGCCAGCTTTTTAATGCTAATGTCACTGTGGATGCACTGAAGCCACGTAATTGTCTGCCCCCACTCCCTGCAAAACAAAAACCCCTCCTATTTAGAAGATTTTTCATCTGAAGGCTCTTCTTTCCTGTGCTGTTCTGCTTTGCTGAGAGCCCTGCAGGCACAAGGCCAAACCCCAGAACCTTGGTGCTGCTCGTGGTCACACCTGGAACACGGTGAGGCTGCACCCTGTCCTGTGAGGCTGCAGGAGCTCAGGTCTACAATCCCCAATTATTGGAGCTCAGGTCTACAATCCCCAATTATTGGAGCTCAGGACTACAATCCCCAATTATTGTAATTCCTTCTTAGCAGGTTTTACAGGCTGGCATTACTGCTGCTGGCAGGCACTTCAGTGTGCAGCACTGTTTGCTGCCTGCCTGGAGTACTCGTGCTGGCCTGGGTTTGCTTTCCATTCACTTCCTTGGTGGCCTGGAGTGCTGAATTAACTCTGAGCTGTCCCAGCTGCTCTTACAATAATGACAGTGGCTACTTCAGATGGCCTTTGAAATTAATTTAATGCATGCTTAAAAATCTGTAAGAAGATACATCATGTGTCCCATTAGAATTTTTTTTTGGTGGCATTAAATGTTATTTATTTAAAGGTATAAAATGAATTGCCCAGGCTGCCCCAGACTGGCCATAAGTGCTCATTTGAACAATGTGCATTTTAAGACAAGTGAGTCTAAAATGACACATTCTGTAAAAGCTTGTAGAGCACAGTTATGGATTGGAGAATAAAAGAGAGTTGAGGGCAGCAGCTTGAGAAGAATAGGTTGGGTGATGCTTGAGAACAGTTTGAACCTGAGCAGGTGAGAGGGTGAGTGCACTTCAGCTGAAGAAGCAGAGTAGTGTCATTTAGAGGAAGGAAGTGGCATGACCTTAAAATGCATCATTTGTAAGACTGTGTTAAAACACTGATTCTAGTGCTTGCTCAAAAAGATGTTGAAAAATGAAGTGGATTAGGGGCTAAAATACTTCATGAATGTAAATGGCTGAGTGACCTGTGTTAAGCCAAGACATCAAATAAACTCAGGAGTGCTTTGGGAAGAAAATTAAAGGTTGATTAGGACTTGTCTACAAGTATATGGGACAGATTTCAGGTTTTAGCCATTGAGTTGTATGAAAAAAAATAAATCACATGGGCTGTTTGAACAGGAAAAATTCAGACAGCAATAAGATTCCACATTTTCCTAGTGAACAGTAATTGAGTTGACTCATTTCCCCTCTGTTTTTGGGTAATTCTGTAGAGTCTTACTTGTTTCTATCAGAACTCCACAGCTCAGATAAACACCTTTTGGTTCAAACCTGAGCTCTGGGTCTGATGCAGAAAGTATTGGGAATTCTGAGCAATTTATTATGCTACTAAAACAGGAAATATCATTTTCCTTAAAACTTAGGTAGGACTTTACCAGTTTATCAAAGAGTCCATTGACTGTTGGTAAAACTCCCTAATTTATTTGTTTTCATCCCAAGTCATCTGCTCTTACACCTCAGATCACAGTTCCTGGATGTAAAAATAGCAACTAATAACTTGCAGCACATTCTCTATGTGTCTTTTCTTTCAGTGTTTTGATGCATGTTTTTAATACAATTTCTGTTTGTTTGCTGCCAGTCCCTCTCCTTAGGTCCTGCATCTTGTTTAGAGCCTGAGCTGTCACCTCAGGTGCCTGTAAAGCAGGGGGTGCACACAGAGCACTTGTAAATAACAATACCCAGCTAATACAGTACACTGACTTCAGAGCCTTAAGGCAAAACACTGCCCTGAGGGCTCAGCAAGGTGATAGACAGGTGTGGATAATACCAGAAATCCCCCTCATGTATGTTTTACCAAGCCCTGTGAAAACATGGATTTTTAACAAGGGATTTAATCTCTCCTTCCAGCTGCTTGCTGCAGTTTCCTTTGATGTTTTTGCTCTCCTGCCCTCTGTTGTTTTTTCCTATTTATTCCATCACTTTTCTATAGCTCAGATTCCTCCAGGCTGTGTCTGCATGCACCTTGCTGTGGGCAGAGAAGGCAGAGAAGAAAGCCATTTCTTCCCCCCCTCAGGCTACTGCTTTGATTTTCCAAAGTTGTTGGGAGGCAGTTCCTGTGTGCCTGCAGAAGGGTCAGTGACCTGAGTCGTGTCTTTTCTGGCAGCACAGCTCAGCTGAGTGCATTTCTGGTTTGATCAGGGGAGGGATGAGCTCCTGCACTGTTGCCTTTCTGAGCAGGTGGAATGTGCAGCTCTGGGCCAAGGGGGAGCCTGAGCTCCAGGCTGGGAACATCTCCCTGCTGTGTTTCCAGCCTGCTCAGCAGCTAGCTTAATAATAATAATAACAACAAATAATAATAATAATAGTAATAATGATAATAGTAATAATTTGTGAGGCATGATCATGGAATCATGGAACAGTTTGGGTTGGGAGGGACCTTCACAGGCATCCAGTCCTGCAATGAGCTGCAAAATCTTCAACTCAGCTTGTTCCAAGCCCTGCCCAAGCTGGCCTTGAGTATTTCCAGGGATGGGGCAGCCACAGTTTCTCTGGGCAGCCTTTTGCAGTGTTTTATCACCCTCATTGTTAAAAACTGTTCTCTTATCTAATCTAATTCTGTTCTCTTATCTATCTAATTTCAGACCATCCCCTTGTTCAGTGGTGCCCCAGAGCAGCTGGGGACAGGTGCCCAAACACAGCAGGGGTGTGGGAGGAGCTGGCTGCTCACTCCAGGCCCTTGCAAAAATCTGCTTTCCTGCCAGGAGTTTGCCAGGTGCTGGGGTTTGGTGTTTTTTCCTGTTCAGACTGGGAGTTGAGGGTGGACTGAGGGTGAGGAAGCTGCAGGTGGTGTTTTCTCCTCAATGTTCTGGGTGTCACAGTGATGGAGCAAAGAGGGTTAAAACTCTGATCAAGCCCCACTGTGCTGGAGTAATGTTTGTAATTGTGCCTTGAAGCCTGTTCCCTGCCATTGTTATTTCTGTAATACAGGGCTTTGCTAGCATTATCCTGACACTAAAATCCACATTTTGTGCCCTGCTGTGTGAGTACCCCTCACTCCCATCCTGGCACACAAATTGGCAGATTTGCAGCATGAGGAGAGTTTGTCCTGGATCCCCAGCAGTGATGGTGAGGACCAAGTTCTAGGTAATGGCAGCAGAGAACCTTGAGGGAGATGGAGCTAATACAGAACAGTTGTCAGAGTTCCATTTCTGTAACACAGCCAGTATTACTATCATTTTATAAAATCTCTCTGCATCTGTTTTGTGGTGAGTTATCTGTTCATCTTTCATTATTTGTGTTTATCCTATATGACTTTGGAAGCTGTGCCATTATTGGATGTTTGGACTGGCTGCAACTTACTGGAGCTATTTTGGCAACAGAGCTCTGTTAAACTGTTCTTAAAACATATAAATACTCTTCAGTTTCTTTTTATAGTCCAATATTAATTCCAAGTCTGTTTTCTCTTATGAATATTTTCATAATATCATCTACATAAGTAAGCTGTACTTGATTTCTTTTATAATCCATGATCTGTTTGGTTTCAACTTATCAAAAGGACCGAGTAATGAAAGTAAGATGTTCTATTGGAAAGCTTCATCTTTTTTTTAAATATTTATAAATGTGAAGTTCAGCTCATGCAGTATTTAGATTCATTATGAAAGAAGCACTGTGGAATTTCAGAATAAATATGGGGGGGAAAGTCACTTGAAACATTCAGACTTATTAACATAAAAGAAGTCACTTAAATTGAAACAATGGTGCTGTGTTTTATATTTGATTTATGGTGAACAAACTGTAACACTTTAAGCAGTTCATGTTTACAAGACTGCCAGTTGGATTGCAGTGTGAGTACATCACTCTCCTGGTTTCAGAATCCACCTAATGCCCTTTGAAAGCCAGAATTCCAAGATTAAAGCATTTGATGTTGCCCTTGAGCCTGCTGGACTCTCCCCATCAGCCGTTGTTTATGGGGCAGGGCTGTGTTTTGTCACCTGCCCAGGAGGGGGGACTTTCTCATGTCAGAGAAGTCTCTTGGTGCTGCATTTCTGCTCCTCTCCTTTTGAACTGGGGGCATCTTGCTCACAGGGAGATGCATTTTCCAGACTTCTTTGAACCCAGTACTCATTTTGCAGTGTGGTTTTCCTGTTTGCAGTGAAGATTTGCTGTGCAGGCAACACTTTCCCAATCTCTGCTTTCTCTGCTGTCTGTGAGGAAAGGAGGAAAAAAAGACTTTATAAACTTCCCAAGCCAAACCTTGTGCTCTTTGTCCCTTCCCCACATCCTTTGGCACCTCCAGCAGGCAGGAGGTGTATCCACAGCTGGAATTAGCAGGGCACAGCTGGCTGGTGGCTGCCTGCCCTGGCCTCCTGCCCACTCAAGACACAAGAGCTGTGTCCTGCCACCCTTGTCCCAGCAGGCTCATTAGTCATCCCTTTCTTATTTTCATGGAATATCTAGGAGTTCAAAGATCTCTAAATTCTAGTTGCTCTTAAATGTGGTGTAGTTGCCTGCTGTTTCCAGGAGTTGTTAGAAAGGAAATGATTGATGGTCAGTGTGGACATGACAGTGTAACTCTGTGTAAAGCTGGGTTATTGAGGCTAAAATCAGAGTCCATCATCTTGAGAGACAGAAAGCATGAATTCCTACCTGCAGTTGCATATAAAAGATCTTGCACAGACTGAGCACTTATTTTTTTTTTAGTACTGACTTGAAATTTAGAAATTAAGTAGTCTTTGTGTTGGGGAGATGGTTTGTTTCTTCCCTGTGAAAACAGTGATTAATCCAGAGCTGATTCCTGTGAACAAATGTTGTGTTTTTGCTGTTGTGTTTACACTCATCTGTCTTTTGTTGCAGATAAGGTAGAAGATTAGTTAAAATTTAGGTCAATTTTTACCTGAGTCCTGAAGAAAATGGTCCTGTTTTTCCTTTGCTAACATTCTTCCATTATCTTCTGTGCTCATTGATCAGAGCTAATGAGACTTTAATGGAGTTATTTATGGCTTCTCCCTCTTACTATAAAAGTGTATAATAAACTGAGCACATGAAACTGTTGGATGGTTCTGTTTGTTTTTATCTCTGTTAATTGTACAACCTCTTCTGTGACTCTTCCAGATCTCCTAAGCCAGGTAGGGTGTGATGAGCCAACCAGCTAATAAAGGCTGGAAAAGCATTAGTAGATGTTACTTATTTATCTTTCTGATTAATATAAAATATTTTCTGTGCTCTTCAGAGTGAGGCCCTTTTGCTGCCATGAAGGGGTTCAGGTGCTTTGTGTATTTTTCAGTTCATGCCTTAAACTTCATGGTAGAATTGCTGTGCTTTAAGTTTTAGCTTAAAAGGAATAATTGTGTTCCCAGATCTGGATGAAATAAAATCTGTGCACAGATTGCCCAAACTCGTGGGGAATTGGGGTAAAAGTGTGTAGTAAGGTCCTTCAGCAATAAAACCAGTGTAAAGTTAGTTGTTGTCATGGTCTGTAATGCAGCAGTGTGCATGACAGGCAAAGTGGGTGGCACTATTAACTCTTGCCAAGATTAATTTCTGCTCTGAATTTCCTTCACAACTTCCTTTGGAGTATTTTTGTTCCCTGATCCTCAACTTGCTTTTTCAAAGCTGTTTCCCAGTGATTGGAGGTCACTGACTAGTGTATAATTGAAGCTCTCATTATAAATAACCTTGAAAGTGAAATAATAAATGGGGAAATGTGTGATGCCATAAAACACTCTAAAAGGTGTCACTGAGCCTTACTCTCTTGTCTCCAGGCAGATTGTGAGGCTCAAGTTCTGCTGTAACCCATGACTTTTTAAAGAGTGGTTTGGGCAAATGGATGGTGCCTTTAGTGTGATGAGTTTTATTATGGCACCTAAATGTCCATTTGTGAGGGTTCTTCTCCTGAACTGGGGGGTTTTGTGCTCTAACCTCACTGTTGGACCATTTCTGCAATTCTGTGCCTGTTGACTGGAGCTGTTTGTGCATTAATGAATTCTGCTTTAGTATTCACCACCACCATCATTATTGCTCCTGTGTCTTACCAGTCAGGGCTGATCAAACCTAGACTCTTTCATGTCTTGAATATTTTATTAAAATCAAATTGTCTGTCAATTCTGTATCATAAGAATTCTTTTTTTTTTTTTCTTTCAAGCTGCCTGAAAGTGCCTGTCAGGTGTGGAGGGATATTTCTCATTGCTGGTTGCCTTTCTGAAGGAATCATGCTACTTTTGGGCTAAACCCCTCAAGTTTAAGTTCTGTTACAGCCATCTGAGAATGTGCCTTTCCTCTGCTCTGTCCTCCACCCCTGGCTCTCAGGATCTGCTGATCAGTGACCAGGGTGGTCTCAGTTATCAGCTTCAAGCTTTCCCCAAAGATCACCACTTTGGTTGCTCCAGTAGCTGTTCTGGGCTAGACAGAAGCTGCATCTGAATTTCAGAGCAAAGAACAATTTGTTTTCTTCTTGAGGGACTCGTTGGGTGCTTTGCCAGCTGTGTCATTCTTGTATGAGCTCACTTTCTTATCTTCTGCTTTTGTGTTTGGCTGTAACTTGTTGAGCCTTCTGCTTTGGGAGACCTTGGGCTGTAGCCTTACTGCCATGGGGATATTAATTTCCATCAGGATTGTGACAGAGTTCCTGTGGGAAGTTCATTTAGATTTATCTGGGGACTGCATGTTGAACCATGTCTCTTCATAGCCCAGATGAGGTTTGGGCTGGAGGACAGTGATGGAATGCAGCAAGAAGCACTGTGGGCAGGGGGAAAAGGAGACCATCAGGAGGGTGTGGAGCGCCTGGCCCTTTGCAGGTGTCTTTTTATTAACCAGTGACAGACCCTGCAGAAACACCAGTGGTGTCCTGCTGCAGCCTGTCCTCAGCCAGTCTGGTGACAAGGCAGAAAATTTCATTATTCCTTATAGTTTAACTGACATTTCAGTGTCTGGCAGATAGTAAATTTGCACACTCTGTATCTGAACTGCTGAGGCTCTGGGATAATATCTGGTGATGTCTGAGATAATATTAACTCTAGAATTGTCTTAATACTTGCAGTGCCTCTGGCTAAATGAATAATTGTGGGAAATTGTAAGCAGTGCTGCCAGGTATGTCATTTGGAACACATTTAAAGTGGGGATACTGGTCTGGTTGTATTGCTTGGTATTTTATCTGTTTTATCAAAGAAAGAGGCTGGCTGTGAAACTTTCTCTCCTAAGTCTGAGTTTTGCCAAGCTTTGTGGAGAAAGGTAAATACAGCCTCTTTAAACTTGGTACCTTGTGTGTTAAAGATAGAAAATTAAGTCTCTTGTGATGCAGCAGACAGGAAACCTCTTGCTCAAGGCTTTGCAGCTTTGCTCTGAGGTGGATCCTGTGTCCAGAGCTGCTGCTGGCTGGAGAGAAGTTAGCTCAGTGCCCTCAGTGTGTGTCAGGGCTGCTGAGGGCACAGCCTGCTGGGCTCTGTGTGGATCCATCCCCAGGAGCTGCTGGCAGGGCACGGCCCCAAAGGTGCTGCTGCCTCTGGGGCTTGTTTATCCTGCCTGCAGGGCTTAAAAATAATTCATGTAAAGTGTTTCACACTCTCAGACAGGCCTTGTCAGCCCTGTGGAGCTGAGTCCTGTCAGCATGGGGGGCTGATTCCCACTGCAGCACTGAGTGGGCCCTGACCACGTGCAGGCAACATCAGTTTTAGTTAATTCCAAGATCACTTAGGTCCCATTTAGACACCAGGCTGGCCAGCAGAGCTGCTGTCAGTGTTTGTCATACTGAGGGCCCTGTGCTGGGTTCCTTTCCTGCTCTGCTGGGGCAGGAGCAGCTTGATGTGCCCTGGCAGCTCTGAGCTCTCACTTGGCCAGGACTGAGCCAGGGGAGGCACCAGGGAGGCTCTGCTGGGTTGTGCCATGTCTTACACCTTGTTTACACAGAGGACTTCAGAACAGGGGGTGTTTGTGTACAACTGTGAGTGCAAAGCCAAATGGATGAGCCAGTAGAAATAATCCTCCTATTGTTTACAACAACAAAAGCAAGCTGGAGCTTGTGTCTGTGCAGGAAAAGTCACTTTCCATTCCACAGCAGGATGTTACTGACTCCAGCTTTGGGAGGCTGTGCTGCCACTGTGAATCTTTCATAGAACCATGGAGTGGTTTGGGTTGGAAGGGACCTTGAAGATCAGCCAGTTTCAACCAGTGACACCTTCCACTATCCCAGGTGCTCCCAGCCCTGTCCAGCCTGGCCTGGGACACTGCCAGGGGTCCAGGGGCAGCCCCAGCTGCTCTGGGCAGTGACATTCACTCCCATGCTCACAAATCATTTGCAGAGTGTTGCAGATCTGTAATTCCCCTGCCATGATTGAGTCTGCAGTGCCACCATCATTCACAATGAGGAGCAGACTGCTGAGTTTTGTATTTTCAAGTTCTCTTTGAGTTGTTTGGCCTTTTTAACATAACTGCTAAAACAAGAGTACTGCATGTAAGGGAGGTACCAGGCAGATGGGGAGGTCTGAGCTATTGACACTCCTTCTTTAAACCTTTTTCCTTATGTAGTGCTGACTGATGGACAAAGTATATATTTTTTCTTCATCATTTGGGGAAAATGAGAGGATTTTGTGGTTGGATGTACCCCCCTCACCCAAGTCCTGCATTTGATTTTTACTGTCAGTGACTGGGTTGATTTTTGTCCTCCTTCCAGTTTGTGAAATGTTCCTTGGAAACAATCAGATCCCTGATGTGTGTCTGCAGTGAGGCTCCTCATAGCTCCATGCCCTGGAGGAAACAGCTGTCCTGACTCCTCAGGCCCTGGTGCTCTCTGTACCCCCTGGAACACAGAGCAGAACTGGAGTTTGTAGGAGTTTGGCTTTACCTGGAGTTGTCCCCCTCTGCTCCCACAGATTGTCACTTGTGTCCCAGTCCTGCAGTCAGTCCCATCACCTTCTCTCCTCTCCCTGCTGCCACAGGTGGCCTTTGCTGAAAACCTCTAATGATTTCCCTTTCCTGTTGCCATAATCCTCTTTTTATTTTTCACTGAGTTCTATCCATCTCCCTTTATTTGCTAAATCTCCTTTGATTCTTTGTTCTTTTCAGCCCAGTTTCACTCCTTTATAATCTAAGATCTGTGGAACAAGATTTTTTCTTCTTCTTCTAGCACCTGAAGAAACTCTCCTGTGCCTAGACAAGGATTACTGTAGTTCTGTCTTGGAATTTTAATTCCAGGCTACATGGACAAGCCCCGAGATGCTTCTCTTATCTGTTCCTCAAAGCTATGCATTAAACAAAACATGCATCTGATCAGTTTAACCTGTAATTAAACATTTTCCTTAAGCAACTGACATCGTGATAACTAATAATTATCATGTGTAGCACCTTTAAAACCTATTATGCATGTTTATGTAAGAACACTATTACCATAATAATAAGATATCATTACCACAAATGTGCATACTGAATGAGCATGTCTTAAAGTAATCATGGATTCCATTAATCATACTTGAAAAATTAAAGTATTTGCTGTCTAATCTCTCAAACACTACTCGAAAGATTTTGGAAACAGCAGGGCCTGTTTACTGCAGGTCTCTCATACACAAGATCTTGTTTCTGGTGCCTCATTTTTGTTTTCCTGAATTGCTGTTTATCTTCCACCTTGGGAAACCATCAGCTCAGAGACTTACAGTCTGACTTTGGAAACATTTCCATGCTCATTTTTAGTCTTTTTGCCTTGTTTTTTGTCTAGAGAGTGCTGCCACCTTTCCTTAAGGCTGATGTGAGATGCACTCCTGAAACTTGGTTTTCCTTCAAATTAGATAATTGCCTTAGAGGAGATGAACTGATGGCTAATTGTAATTCTCTTAGTCCTTTGCACAGGGGCAGAAAAGAAACAGCCCTGTTCAAGTGTTCGTTGTTGTTGTTTTATTTTTTAAATGCAAGATTACAGAGTGGAAGAGTGGAGTTTTTTGGGTCGATGTATCAAATCGTTAAGGGGTGACAATTTTGAGTTGTCTCATATTGAAAAGTTGCTCTGTGGATTCTCATAGAGACTGGAGGAGCAGAGTGAAAGTTGGGAAGAAGCTCTTGACCTAGTGAGAACTGAAACAAGACTTTTTTTTGAATCAGAATATTTGGTATTGAAAGGGACCTTTAAAGGGCATCTAATCCAACCCCCCTGCAATGAGCCTCAAATACCTGATGTGGCCAAGAGCTAAAAAACCAATTTAATTGCCTTAGGGAGATCATTCTTTTGCCTGTCAGCAGGACCACTTTGAATTTAGTAGCATAGTGGGTGCTGAGTCAAGTTTATCCCTGTGTATTTTCTTCCTTAGCATTTGGCATTAGGTAACCTGCACCCAGCAAAGTATTTATTAATGCCTGAAAAGCACATTAGGTCATACAACTCCTTAATGCTTGAGGCAGTTCTGTGAGATATTTCTGTATCTTACTATAGAAACTGCATTATAAGAGAGTAGTGAAGGAGGTGGAGAGAGAATTTAAAGGACTGAGAGTCTGGAGCAGGGAAAACAGGCATGAAAAGGTAGAAAAAATAGGCAAAAAAGCCCCCAAAATAGCATTAAGAAACAAATTGACAGATATAATGGAAGTGTGAGGAGAAACAAGACTTTGAAAATTGTTTTTCTGCCATAATGGCAGCAGTGAAGTGGGGAGGATGAGACAGGCAGTGGAACTGGGGGAATTGTTGTGCCAGAGCTGTGTGGTGGGTTGCTCATGGTGTCAGTGGAATTAAGGGGAAGCACATAAGGTGGGCCCAAGCAGGTTCTGTGACAGGACACTGCCAGCCCTTGGAGCTGCTCTGGGCAGTCAGGGAGCAGCAGAGGAAAAGGAACTGAACCTTCCTGTTCTTCTCACAGGGGGAAGGGGCCACCTGCACAGACAGAGTTGGAAGGAAGGAAAGAGGCTGTTTGAAAAGCAAAGTAAAATGCTTTCTGAGAGGGATATAAACTCTTGTGACTGGGGGTATAAATCAGCTTCTCCCCAGTGTGCTCAGGAAGCAGATTTCCCTGCAGCCACTTGTTCTGCTCCCACCTACCTGCAAGGCTCCATCAACCTCTCAGTGTATCACTTGGCCTCTTTTCCTTTCTCTTTACTGATGGAGCAGGGAGAATGCTTGCTTTGTTCCCAGTTAGGTGGGCAATTTCTCAAATTCCTCAAAACTTTTTGAGAAAAATGCAAGTACTTGACAAAAAAAATGGAAATAAATTGCCAGAAAGAAAACACAATTCTAATAAGTCTTTAAAATTTGGTACCCCCTTTTTTATTAGAGGCTGGTAGGAACATGTTGCATTTAATTCTTAGCTTTAGATTTGAAAATTCTAGAAATATAAATTGTTTTCTGTTGCTTTACTTCTGGGAAAGTTCTTTGTCAGTTTCCCAGTCTGTGGGTTGAACTAAGGAAGTCAGGTGTGTTTTATTCAAAGTTTTTAAAGCATTTAAATGTGGCACTGTCTGTAAAACATGCAAGAAGCTGCACTGAATTTCCCTTCCCCCACTTAAAAATACAATTCCTTTAGGAGCAAAAGAAAAAAAAAAAGTGGAAGCATCTATGTTATACTGAGTAATTATGCCCCCTGGGAAATAGAATATAAAGATCTTTAAAATCATTCAAGTGAGAGAAGGAGCTCTTTAACTTCTGCCTGGCAGGAGCTGTGTGCTCCATCCCCACTCCTTGCTCCAGTGTCAGTGTCGTGCCTTGCAGCTTCACAGCTCTGCCAGAGGAAATGAAACCCAGTCGGTTATTGCAGGATTTATAGCAGAGCTGCTGCTGCAGGAAGTGGTGAAAAGCTGATTGATAGTCTGAGGCAAAACTCCACAACAAGAAACAGGATGTATGGTGGGGTTTTTAGACCCCTTTTCCCCTCTGCCCTCACCCCTCCCTTCCATTTCGAGGCACTCTGTTGCTTTTTAGTCTCTGTTTATAAATCCACAGTGCCCTTTTCTGGTAAAGCACGTGCTGCCTTCCAGCACTCGAGGAAATGGATGGGGCTGCACCAGAGATTTGAAGCCAATGTGGTGTGTCTGCTTTATTAGGGGCATTTATCTAAATGGTCCTGCTCCTCCTGCTGAATTACATTTCAGCTGAATTCCAAGTGGAGGGTGAAGCAGCCAGAGTTCCTGAACATCTCCTGAGATCATCGTGGGTGCACCAGGCTGGGTGGGAGGGGAGGAGCATGGATCACTAATCAGCCCTGTTCTCTTGGTTCAGGTGCATTTCACAGTTATGTCTGGGAGGGTGGGAAACCAAAATGGTTTTGCTGCACATAAACTTCAGCCAGCCAGCCCTGTGCTGCAGAGTGTGCTGCTAAGGACAGCAAACCTGGGAAGGTTTGTTCTGAAATCTCTTTGTGCACTGCTGAAGCATCCAGCAGCAGGGTCGTTCAGGAAGGAATCCTCAAAGCCTTTCAGAGGGATATTGTCTAACCTTGTGGGAGAAGTTACCCTAAATAATTGTCATTATGAATCCTTCTGATTTTTTTTTCCTCCTGTAACATTCTCTTGTACAACCAGGGTTGAAGAAGAAAGTTGTTTGCATACCAAACAAATGGAAGAAACGTCTGAGATTCGTGTTCTCGTTATCAAATGGGAAAGTTCTGTTCGTCAGGCTCAATAACATATCTTGTTCTTTGTTAAAGGTCAAAAAAGTTGGCTGCACTGTGTGAGTCCCTGCAGAAAAGCAGGCTGAGCAAGTCCCACATGGGGCTGGAGCTGGAGGAGCTGGAGGCAGCAGCAGTGCTGGTACAGGAGGAAGAGAAGGCGTTAAAAGCTGCTGGCACAGTTTCCAAGCAACAGCTGCTTTGCTCTGAGTCGGAGACAAGTGACTCTGAAGAATCCAGCAGCACTTCATCATCCCAGACAGAAGGCTCTGATTCAGATGAGCAGGAGTCCTCGACCAGTGAAGATGGGGAAATAAATTCTTTCCAAGGCGTGCTCCAGGAGGAGAGGACAGCTCCACTTATGAGCTTTAATGGATTGAGGCAGGGCGCAGACACTGCGGCCACGGAGGTCAGTGATGGGAAATCAAAGGTTCCCTTGCACTCCACCACTCCTCCTGGAAAGCTGGTGGAGGAATTAGAAATGCAAATCCACTCTGCACTGAGACTTTCAGAGCAGCCTGCAGGATTGGCTACTGCAGGCTGCATTTCACAGGAACAAGAAGAAAACCCTGTACCCGAGGCTGACAGATTTTCAGAAGATGCTGCTGGGAAGGGGAATTTCTTGGAGGTGCCTCCCAAGCCAAACCCGTTGCTTTTTCTCTGCAGCACAAATGAAGATGAAAACTAAAGGGCTGTGCAGGGGCACAGTGTGACCCCCCCAGGCTCCCAGCTTGTTCTATAATGAGCTGTCCCAAGGCTGTCCTGTGCTGCACAAAGATGTTTTTCTTTTTTGTTGGTGTTGGACAAGACTGCTTTGAAAAGAATTGATAGGACTGTGTGATACTTTCACAGTTAATTCTTATTTTTCTCTAACAGAGTCTCATATTCATTGTGATATTGTATCATTTCAATAAACTTCTAGAAACAGTTTTCATTAAGCTTATTCAGTGATAGAATGATGTCCTAATCAAATACAACTGAAATGACTAATTTTAATTTTCTTTAGCTATTGGGATTTACTTGAAAAATATCCTCATTATGTTTGTAAAAACTTGTTTATGACACTGTACTGTTATTTTAAAATGCTTCATAGCAAACCACTTCAAATAATGGTTATAAGTTAAAAAGTTTAAAATGGTGATGGTAAATTATTTTAAATAATATAAGTTCTATATTTTTTGTATAAAAAATAAAGGAAATCTCTGTGCCATCAATACAAGCTCCAATGGTTGTGTCTTTTATGTCTAAGGGATAGGAGTTTATATTTCTGCAGTTCTTCCAGAAGTTCTTTCAGCAGTTATGTCAGGTATTGATTCTTTTGTGCTGTTTTTGAAATGTTTCTCTGTGTGGACACCTGTTGCTGTTTAAAGACCAGAAAACCCAATTATTTCATGTTTCTCTGCTGCTGGTCTCAGCTCCACCACAGCAGTGTCAACCAGAGTGAAGGAACAACACAGTTTGGGGATCTTGGAACAGGCCTGAGAGCAAACCTGGCCTGGGTAGTCCTGGCTTTGTTAGTCTGGCCCACAGCTTTGGCCAACTTATTCCTCCTTTTTTTCCTTTGAAATGTTCAAACAATCCAGTCAGGTTAGTGTAGTTTGTTAGCTGATTTATGTTATTGAAATCAGGGGCTGCTCCCAATTTTCTGCTCTTTCATGAGCTAATTCCTGCAGAAGGATTTGGGAAGATGGAACTGGACCACCACCCCTGGCTCAGCAGGAGCACAGACCCAACAGGAGCATCTGATTCACTCCTCTGGAGAAGCAAGTTCTGATTACTTTTCAACCTTTTTTCTATTAAAAAGTGTATAAAAATCCTAAGCTAAAGGACTTACTCTTCACCAGTGCTGTTCCCTGCTGGAAATCAGCAGGTGAGCTCTGTTCCTGCACCAGCTCCTGCTCAGTGAGAGCTGCAACCCTCACCTGCCAGTATTTTTTATGTTCTTAAATACCTGCTGCTCTCTTAATCAGTCTCTGTGTTCTGTTCCCTGGGGGAGAAACCTTTCCCATCCTGTGTGGCAGGGAGCACTTACTCTTCTAAATGCCAGCAATAAAATCCACCCTGGAGCTGCCAAAGCCTGAGAGAGGGGGGGAAATGCACTTCGGGAGACAAGAGCAATGGTCCTGCTCTCCCCAAAGTCCAGGGCTGAACTCAGGGACTTCTGCAGCTCAACAGGGCCTGGAGAAAGCTGTGCAAAATTCTGTGTTTTCTGCTTGTGGGGCTGATAAGGGATGGTGATTGTTGTGGATTGATTGATTGACTGATTGATTGATTGCAATTTTATGTGACCTCTGTAGGGGTGGGGGCTGAAGTTTTTGCATGTGAGGTGGTTGGAGCTTCACCTGAGGCTGAGCTGCCCCAGCACACGTGGGGTGCTCAGGATCAGCAGTGTCTGTGTGAAAAGGAAGCTTTGCTTCTCCAGAAGAAAATGCACAGAGACACTTCTGAAAGAAAAGTGAATCTTTAATACTGTTCAGCCAAAACTGAGGCTCATTGAGTCTGTGAAGCATGAACACTTGGGGAAAACAAAAACCAACAACAACAAACAAACAAAAAAAAAAAAAAAAGCCCAAAAAAACCCCACACCCAAACACACACACAAAAAAGGAATTCCTAAGAAATCACATTTATTTAGAAGGGAAGGAGACCTTTGCATGGGGGAGTTGGCTGCAAAAGTATGGAGATGTTTTAGGGACATCCTTTTTCATGTAGTACTTTACAACTAAGGTGTTAACAGCAACAAGTGAAATACTGGAAACCATCAGAAGGAGCTAAACAGAAGCAGGATTTGATTTTTATTCCTTTTTCTCATGGGAACAGTACCACATTTTCCTCTTTCCCCAAATTAAAAATTAGAGCTGAATTGATTAAATATCTTTTCTTTCCCTGGCTTTTCCTAATTCCAAACAGATCTGTGAGAAGCTTGCAAAGGCTTTGCTGCCCGTCAGAACAAGAAAGCATCGATTAGAGTTGATTTACTGCAATAAATGATAAATATGGCCAAGGCATTGATTCACAGCCCTGAGTGAAGGGGCCGGGTGACCCTCCACCAGTGCCACAGCTGAATGTTGTCACAGCCCAGCCGATGGCTCAAGGCTGCAGAAAACAAACAGGGAAACACATGTCAGGCAGATAAATTGCTCTGCTGTTTAGAGCTCTCCGTGGAGGCCATTTGTCTCCGAGATAAGGAAGAATGCACTCCAAAGCCGCGGGGAGATAAGCTGGGAGAAGAAAATGAATGTGGAGCCGCCGTGGTGGCACTCGGGCGGTGGCACAGGGAGCACAGAGGGTCCCCCCAGCCCGGGGTGTCTGCAGGGAGCAGGGGGAGCACCAGGGAAATGTCTCGTGGGAACTTGCAGAGCCTTTCTAAACGTTTCAGCAGTGGATATTTCCACCTTTACAGCAAACAAACAAACAAATAAATAGTGTCAGCGTCAGTTGTCTGAGTCACCCAAGTGTTTCTTGAGCCTGTCGTGGGTCTGCTCCTCCCCTTTTCCATGGTGTGTGGGCACACGTGAGACAGGATTTTGCATTGACATAACTCTGGGTTTGTAGTATTGTGGTGCCCATAAATCAGGCTATTTTTATATCCTTAGGTTTTGGAGAAGTGACAGTCCCGCTTTGACAAATGCTGAATTTGGTGACCTGACTGAGATCAGATCCAAAATGCACTTGGTAATGTTGGTTTGCATTTCTTTAAATGTTCTCTCATATCACGAGCCACCATGCTGCAGCAACTGAGCACATTTGGTGGCACTGTGAGGATGCTTGGAGACAAAAACAAGATCTGAGTCCCTCAGGTGAGGACTGAGATGTTGGCAGAGCTCTCTGTGAAGGACAGCTCTGACCCAAGAGCAGCTCATTTCTGTGGGAAAAAAATTATAAGCACAGAAAAGGACGAAAAGTTTCAGGTCTAGAAAGCAGCAAGGTCAGTAGGTGATGATGTTACTCCCCAGTGACCCCAGGAGCTCTGTGATCAGTCCCTCTCTTTACTGTTGATGTGCTGCCCAACTCGGGAAGGTCCAGACTCTGGAAGGGGAGCACAGAAATTGAGTGAAAAGGAGTAAAACTCAAATCTGACAGTGGAGATTTCTCTGTCTGCCACTGATTTGTGCAGAGCAAGGGTGAGAAGCTAAAATCTGCCATTTCTGGTGTATTCTTGAATACCTTTCTGTGTGTCAGTACCCAAGTGACTCAAGGCCATTGGGAGCTGTGGTGCTCACCCTCACCAGCTGCAGGCACTGCTCCTCTAAATCCCTGGAAATTTGACAAAGCTGGCCAAAATTAGATCCCAGAAACCTCCTAAAAAATGTAATGTGTCTGAAGGCTTGGCCTCTGTTCTACTGTGTATCAATACCTCCATAAAACCCCTCTGAGCCCTCTGTCCAGGGCATCTCTGAGGCCTCAGCACCACCTGAATGAGATTTTGGTGGCTCTCAGACAGGCCCTTTCTTCAGGCAGTCCTGGGGCACAGCTGACTTTGAGTCCATCACCCAGGACAAAACCCACTGGGTGTATGCAAGGCCTGGAAACAGATCCCTGATCTTTCCTCCTGGCAGGAGAATCACCTTCCTTGAAGGGCCCAGAAATGTAAAAGCCTCTTTCACTCATCACTGATTTGGCTTGTACCCCTCTTCTCCATGTAGAACTCCTTTTCTTGGGTGTTATCCTGCTCCCATCACTGCTCACAGGATGCTCCTCTGCAGCACACCCGCTCTTTATGTTAATATATTTTATATTATATATTTATATTTTATATAGTATAAACATATATTTCTATAATATTTACTATTTTCATATAAATATTTATATTTTTATTTCTTATTTTCTCATTCTGCCACTGGGATATGGTGAGACCTCACCACCTCCTGCTTTCCACGGAGCTGCAAGGGCTGAAGGAGCAGAGCAGAGAAGCTGCTGAGCAGGGAGCACGGAGCCAGCACTGACCTTAAACAAAGCTGTGCCTGGGGAGCCGCAGGAGGAGAAGGTTCAGCAGCCACTTCTGCCAGGAGCCAGCATCTGTGTGTGTTTGCCCTCTCCCTTGCCTTCCCGGGGAGGGCAGGGGTGGCTGCTGCTCGCATTTTGCAGCCCTCGGTTTGTGCTTTTGGCCTGGAGTCAGTGACAGGGGGAATGGCTGCAAACATCCCTCTCCCTAATTATGGACGTGTGAGGGATTTGGGAGTGTAACTCATAAATGGTAATGAGATGTTTAAAGCATAAATCAACAGAATATCAAGAGGAGGCCGAGTTCCCCTCAGCTGTGCTCCAAACAAGCCAGGTAAGTGACCTGCTGGCTATGCCCCGCCTGCCAAGGGCTGCGATTACATCCCATCTCCTGCCCGCAATTCTTGGCAATTACACAGAAATGTCCCATTTCCTGCCGTAAATAAATAGGGATCCGTGTTTTGCCTTGATGTAACTCCACCTCCTCTAATATGCTGCATTGTCCATTGATTTGCCTAATTATGTGTATTACAACTGCACGAGGCGCTGGGTAGCAGCAGGGGTCCGTGCCGGGGAGAGGAGGAGGGTGATTGCTCCATCTGTTCCTCCGAGCTGCCGGGAGAAGCGTCGGGACTGAAGTGGGAAATGGAGGGAAGGAATTACCACTTCGTGCAGGTGCCTCTGGAAAAGGGGGAATCCCACTGCCAGGTGCTGGCAGGCAGCTCTCCTGAGCTCCCCACGTGCTTAATTACCCTACAGCGAGTCTTCCCACCTCGAATTAGAGCAGGCAATTGCTACTGGAGCCTTGAAACAAAACGGGGAGCGTAGCAGGGCTTCATCCATCTCGCTGCAGAGACCTGCATCTCCCATCCAGCAAGATTCATGCCCCATTCGGCCGAATTTAAAAGCACTTACCTGGAATTAGATGATTAATTTTGAAATCCGAATGTGGGAGTGCAGCAGGCAAGGTCAAATCATCCGAGCTGTGAATCTGGATTCCAGGGATGACATTACAAAAAAACCTCCCAAGTGTGATGCTTTGTGCTGTGGATTTAAGGAGTTACTCAGGGCTGTGGGAGCAGGGGGAACCAGGAGAGCATGGGATGAGCTGTCAGTAGCTGCTGTCCTGAACAAGGAGCTTCATTCCTCCACAGCTGCCTCTCCCTGTCACGCTCCCGGGTCACTGATGGATCAGGGGTGGCAACAGGGCAATGTGCTGCTCGTTCTCCTGCTGGCAGGAGCCAGCAGGTAACTCAATTGTTAGTCCGACTGGAAAATACCTGAGGGATAAAAACTGCCCAGGCCCTGTTGTGCGCCATCATAACGAGCAACGCACAGGGGCTGTAACATCCTGGGAATAACACACCTGCAGGGAGAGCACTATCAAAGCTGAAGTCGTGGTGTGCATCCTGTGCTGTTTTAAATTGCTTTAGCACCTTTTTGTGGGTTTCTGCACCACGGGGCATGGCTGTGAGGAGTCACACACGATCCGGGCAGGCTGGGCTGTGTCCAGGTGATCCTGCAGCGCCAGGGATGAGGATCCCAGCCGGCTGCATCCACACAGGCTGCACCAAAGAGCTGCAGGAGCTGTGAAACTGAACCGAGGTGCCTGGCAGTGCTCCAGGCCTTTATCCACGGTGTGAAGGATTAGACAAGGATTTGGGCATGGGCTGCCAGTGGGAAGTTGCCTTTTACCTTCAGATGTCTGACACCAAACTCCGTTAGTCCCAGTGGTGGAGGGTGTGGAGGGTCCCAGGAGGGGGAATAGCACTGCCTAAAAATTTGGATAAAATTTCTACTCCAAGAATGTGGTAACATGATCATGCTCTGAAATCCTGAAGGTTTGAGCTATGAATGGTTGCAGTGATACGTCTTTCCTGAATCTATTTATTGGACAATGCTCTCAGGCACAGGGTGGGACTCCTGGGGAGTCCTGTGCAGGGACAGGGGCTGGATTTGAATGATCTCTACAGGTCCCTTCCAACTCAGGATATTCCAGGATTCTGAGAGCTGAAACAGCTTGTGGAGCCTTAATACCCTGCCCTTAATGACCCTAATGGAAAGTCCTAAATCACACTTTGATTATCAACTGCAAAGCTGTTGGGTGTCAGTGCAAGGCCAGCAGGGGCAGGGAAGGGCGTGTGTGCACCCACACAAGTGTGCGTGTGTTAATCAATTTGCTTTTCAAAGTGGCTAAAAACAGAAGCCTGAGGAGTTTTCCCTGCGAGGTGATTTCCCTGGATGCTGCTCCTTGTGCTAATGGTATCCTCTCACCAGAGAAAACATCCCACTCCAGAGCTGAAGTGGTTGGCAGGAGCTGTAATTAAGGTGTGAAGAGACTTTCCACACAAGAACCTGCCTTCCCGTGTTGGGCTCCTCGCTTGAGAACAGAGACTCTTTGGCAATTGGCTTTTACACACGGGCTTGGAAGCCTGTTTGTATTCCTGCTATTCTGTTTGGATTGCTAATCCTCCAATTTGCACCTCAAATCCCTTAAAATAAAACAGGGACAGAAATGTTATCACACCGATTTGCAGTAATAAGTGTAAGAGAACAAAATATTTATAATATAAATATTTAAAATACAAGTATTTCTGGACTCAACTTTATCAAAACCTCTTTCTCAAACTGCAATTAATAGATTTTTTTAAATACTGCTAGTTGCTAGAACAGTAATTCTGAGGCTTAGAATTATGGTTTAGATATATTTTTTCTTAAAGAATTGTTTGCTTTATTAATTAAGTAAAGATTTATATGGGGAAAAGAGAAACTAAGGAAAATAGTGATGTATTAGCTTGGTAGGAAAAGTAGTTCAGCATGAGGAAAGTCACAGAGCAGTCCATTAGGAGAATCTGTTGGATTTTGGCAAGTCATGGGAAGATATTTTCATTGATAATGTGAAGCAGACCCTGGTGCACATGTCCATGGAAATGCAGGAGGCTTTGTGCTGGGAATGCCCAGCCCTGAGTGTGTGGCTGCTCAGGGATCCACATCCTCCTTCCCCCGGGGCTCTGACCTTACCAAGCCCTGCAGAAAGGGCTGGAGCTGCAGTACCACCTTTTCCTGGCTGCTAATGTTGCTTTAAAACAGCCCCGAGTTCCATTAAATTGGCTGGGTATTTCCACTGGATCCCACCCCAGGCACCAGGAGGGATGAGGATGGGTAATTTTGACTCATTGCTGTTTTCTTGAGTGACCATGGGCACCTCCCTTACACTCCTGGCACCTCACATCCCTTAACATTCCAGCAGTAAAGCTCCTTTGCCAGGCAGTGGTGCTCCCCAGTCACGAGCAGTGAAATCCATGTTCATATTCTATTTTTCTCTTCAATTTACATTTTGCTGGCAAGTTACTGAGATTACAGGTTAATCAGTGGTGCAGAGAAACTGGGTGATCTGGTGTAACTGGGCCTGAACTTTGCTGGAGCAAAGCAGTGACAGCTACAAGCTGTCAGGGCCCTGCTGGGATACCAATTTTAGATGGATGTTTCATAGATCAGGGAAAAGGGGCGGGATGAGTGGCAGCAGTGGGGAAAGTGCAAATACCCGGAGGCATCCAAGGCTGGGAATGTGGTTTGAGTGCTGAACTGCCCCTCGCATTACACACGCAATTACAAGCTCTGTGGTGAGCAGATGGGAGCTCCAGGGAGGCTTTAAGCTGGCGGAACGTGCGTGAGGGAAGGCAGGAGAAGATATCCAAACCTCCCCTGGAGAGCGCGAGGTGCGTGCGCCGCGGGCCCGGCTGGATCCGCTCCACGGGCGTGCTGCTGTAACTGCTCTGGGGAGCTGGAGCCTGCTGCTGCTGGGCTGAATCCATCCTAAAGATGCCACAGGAAGGGCCTGTGGAGGCTGGCTCTGTGCTCAGCCACAGGAGATGCCATGAGCACGCAGGTTGTGCTGGCCTTTCCTCAGCATTCCCTGAGCTCCAGGACTTGCAGGCTTTGATGAGACCTCTGGGCTGGAGGAAAGTCCCCTGTGAGGACAAGCACATCGTGACTGGAGAGTGCTTTACTTTTCAAACTCAGTTGTGGCTGCTGCTGTTCTGTTCCGGGCTTGACTTTGTGTCCTCCCATCAGCCTGGCACAGTGGAGTCCATGGAGAAAGAGGCTGGAAGCTTGGCCAGAGGTGAGACTACAGCTTTCCTGGCCTCTTCCCTCGCTGGTGAGTTTGCATCTTGCTTTGGGGAATATAGACAGGGAAAAAATGGACACATCTGGCTTAAAATTAAGCTGCTGAATTGCAATTTCCATCAGCTCCAAGAGGCGCTGAGGTGCCCAGCAGTGGCCTCTGCCTGCCGCGGGTGGGGTGGGAAATCGAAACCCGGAGATTTCACAGGCGACAGAAGAGCTCCATGCAAAACACACTGCACAACTCGAGGAAAAACGCCTGCAAGTCGCCAGCCTGAATTTTCACTCCACCCTAGTCCAAAACCAGCTCCTGACAATTCTCTGCAGGCTGAGATTAATCCGTGGGCGTCTTTAATCTCAAACGCTAAATGGGAGCAGAGTTTCAGTCCGTGCGAGCCCGCCCGCCTGCGCCGGGGAGTTCTGATTCTCTTTTTCCGTTACTTTTTCCCTATTGCTACAACAATTAATTAAGAATGGTTCTGCTGAACCCTGTTGATTCATTTGGCACTTGGAAGCTTAATGAGGTGTGAACCTGCAGACTGCGGCATCGGTGTAGCTGACACGGTAATTTATATCAATTGCTGTGATTAGTCCAGGTCCTCAATCACCGCGTTGTTTCCCCGAGCAATCTGTCACAGCCCGGACAGACGGGGGGACCTCAGTGCTGGTTTCTCTTACACTGCCAGCAATGTTCTCGAGGTGCTGCTAAACAAGGAAAATACAACTCGTGGGATGCTTTGAGAATAGCAACGCTCAAATTTGCTTTGGTGCTGGCATGTACTTTTCTCTCCTGAGATGACTGAGGTGCAGCCCTGGTTTGCAGTTAGAGCAGCTGTGGGGTTGGGGTGCAGGTACCTGTCTTTTGGGAGAGTGTTCTTTCGAGGTCAAAAGGTCTTGTTGCTTCAGCCTGTCAGGAGCTGGCTGTGAAAATCACTCTGTGGGCTGCCGTGCTCGCTGTGCCGTGTCGAGATTATTCATCAGTTACTTGAACTTCTGCAAATTCAGCCCAGGGCCGTTGGAGCCACCCCGGATCTCTTTGCCCATAGCATGGGGTCGAGTGGAGCACAGCAAGGGCTGTGGGACCTCTCTGCAATCACACATCCCCCAGTTATGTCCTTAATGATGGTACTGCATCCTGTTAAACTCTGTATTCTAACAAAAATCATGGAATCATGGAATGGGTTGGAAGGGATCCTAAAGACCATCCTGTTCCATCCCTGCTACCATGGGCAGGGACACCTTCCACTGTCCCAGGCTGCTCCAAGCCCCAATATCCAACCTGGCCTTGGGCACATCCAGGGATCCAGGGGCAGCCACAGCTGCTCTGGGCACCCTGTGCCAGGGCCTGCCCACCCTCACAGAGAAGATTTTCTTCTTAGTGTCTAATCTAAACCTGCCCTCCTTCAGGTTGTCACTGCAATCCTTGTTAAAAGTCCCTCTCCAGCCTTTTAAGCCCCTACAATCACACAAATGCAACTATTTTGAGTTTTGCAAACAGCTCAGTGTTGAGCCATAACCAGAAAGAGACGGACCAGCTCCCTTTTGGCAGCCTGGGTTCAACAAAGCTGCCACAACTCAAATCATCATCTCTGCTCTTCAGAAATACCTGCTGTATGGGCTGAAGCATCATCTCCAGGTATCCCTGCACACACCCTCCTTGTTTGTTGTGTGAGGGCGGTGCTTTGTGGGCCACCAGGGAGCCCTTTGCCACGTCCTGGCTGGAGACAAGGGCTGAGATGGGCAGCCAGTGGCCCTTGGTGGCAGCTGCTGGAGGCAGAGGAGCCCAGCGGGATGCAGGAGAGGGGCCGTAAATCAGCCCTGCTGATGGGGAGTGGTTTAAATCAGCCTCATTGAGCTGGTGTGGTTTCAATGGAGCTGGTGCTACTTTTGTTTATTCTATGCCTGGTTAATGGGAAAATAAACAAACCACCCCCCTGAACTGAAACCAGACACGGGAGAAACTGAGCTGCACCAAAATAAACCCACTTTGAATTATTCCCTTAAGCTGGCTCTCCAAACAGGAGAAATGGGTACATGAATAAATCTAAAAAGCTGAACAATAAAGGTAAAGATCTTTTTAACGTTCATGGAACCAGCAGGAAATCTTTAAGTTGATTTTTCTGGAAAAGGAAATTCTGCACATGCAATGTTAACGCTTTTAAACTGATCAGGGAGGCACGGGCACATCATTTCTGTACCATTGCAGATGTGTAAGCTAATTTTAACACCCTTCCTATTTTCAGCACAGAGTCCTTAGAGTAAGTGAGCGTTTGACCTGTAACCACTGAAAGTAGTGTTCACTTTGGGGCCTATGTGTAGAGAAATATAATTTATTTTAATGATATTTAAGCTAATGAGCTTGGCTAATAGATATTTTTGAAGCCCTTTATAGGGGTTCAGTCATGGGACAACACGCCACTGGGCACAAACGCTCATTTACTCTGCGAAATGTCAGAGAATGGCCCAGCTATTAGTAAAGTGCATTCTGTTTGATTTTTAAGAATATATTTCCATAAATTACTGGCCCTAGAAATGAAATAAATCAGCCAGCTATTCAGTGAAATCTTAAATGTTAATTGAGGGTCGTGGGAGTGGCTGGAGCCAAAGGAGAGGAGGATGTGGGGGATCTCCCTGGGTGCTGGCTCAGAGGCTGCCTCACCCCAAGAATTTTGGTTACAGCTTGACCAACAGGCCTCCCATGGACATGTTCACCCCAGCTCTGGATTCACCTCTGCTGCTGCAGATCCTGGCAAGGGACATCCACATGGCTGGGCCACTGTCCTGCCATCCCGGGTGCCACCACTGAGCAGGTTGAGATCAGCTGGGCGGGCTGGGGCTGCTCTGCTGAGTGATTTGGGCAGCCTGGAAACGAACAGTGAGCCTTGAGGGAGGAGGAGGATTGAGAAACTGTCTGGGGACCAGAAGCGTGATGGTCAAATGAGTCACCCAGTCTGGGTGCAGGCACTTGAATTGCACCATATGTAGGGTTGTGTAGGTTCAGCTTCTTCCCTATAGGCCTGGTTGAATCTGAGATATCAGGATGGTTCTTTGTGTGTTCCTTTTTTAGTTATTTTGCTCAGTGCCAGCTAACCAGTGTTTCCCCTGGAGGGAAGATGTTTCTTCCACTGGCGCCAGTTTGAGCTGGTCATGTTTTGAGCAACCCCAGAACTTTGCAGAGCTGGGCAGGGAAAAATGTATCTGCAATGTCAATGCATCAGGGAATACCAGAAGGGAACAGACTTTGCAAGGTCTATTTTCCTGCCCTCAGGCAGGTTGATCTGTGTCAAAATCATTCCCAGAAACTGTTTATTTAACCCCTTCCTGAGCTTTGCCAGCACTGGAGATCCCCCAGTGTGTCCCTGCCAGCACTGTCAGAGTTTTGGTTACAGCCTGTGGTGTGGATGTGTTGTTACACAAATGCTTAATAACAAGGACAGCGGGTTTCTCTTCTCTCCTTATTAGCAGCAGTGACGTGAAGCTCCTTCATGCCCCAAAACAGCAGCAGCACAGGGAGGGGGGCAAGGGCAGCAATTAAATCTGTGTCAGTGCTCTCTGTGGGCAAACCCTGAGGCTGCTCAGGACCCTGGATATGAACCCCCCATTTCCTTTCCTCTTCCTTCTGTCGGGTGGAATGGTCTGTGTTTGTGCTGTGCATCCTGCTGCCAGTCTCACTCCAGAAGTTCCTCTCCTCTGATCCCCAGGTAAAGCTGTGCCACCTCCACATGCCAGCAGCCCAGACCCGCGCTGAGCAGATGAAAGATTATAGTGATCAATTTGGTGAGAAGGGAGATTTTTCTCCATCTGTCCACCCTCAAGGCTCTATTTCCTCATAAACCATTCCCCGAGACATCAGGAAAATTGAGGCTGTTCAGGAATGGAGAAGATAGTTAACCCAAAATGGATGAATACCCGACACGCTGCCTGGCTCTCTGCAGCAGGAGAGGAGCAGCCAGCCGAGCCCGTGGCTCTCCTGCACCACGCTAGCTTTTTGCCTCACATCCCGATGTTTTTACTCCTCTCCGAGCTGCTCCGCCCAGCCAAGCACATCCAAACCCTCCTCCCCTCTGCTCAAGGATGCCCCTGCCCCGAGCCCGGGGAGAGGAGGGCTGGGATGGAGCCCCCAAACCGTGTGGGAAGAGCTCATCAGCAGAGCCCGGGGCTGACAGGCTGCTCCTGGCCGGCCACTGCGATTTCCTCGTTTGGAATTCAGGCTCCGTGCCCCGGGGCTCTCTGCTCGTTCAGCGATTCCGGGTGTGTTGTGGTTTGATTGGTTTGTATTTTAAGGGAACAGCAGAAGATGAAGAAGACACTTTATAGGATTTGTGTTTGTGTAGCTTTCATGTCCCGTGATTCCAATCCTCCCGGCTTCATCAGCACTCAGTGCAAAAATCTTTGTGATCTGGAAGGTCAGCTCTGGAGGATGAGGGCAGGTTTCCAGGTGGGACTTCAGGACACAGCAGAGCACCTGCCTCCCCTTCCCTCTTGGGGCTGGATGAACCAGAGGGATAAAATCCTGGTCCTTACCCAGGTGTGCCTCCCTCCCCACCCTGGTTCTTGCAAGAAATTTAACCCTCTTCCTGCTCCATCACTTCTTTTTTTTCTTTTCTTACTGCTACAGTGGAGAACATTTGTTACAACCCCACCTAAGCTTCTTGCCCAGCTGAAGATCTTCAGGCCATTCCCCAGAAGAAAAGGGGCAAGCCAGTGGGTTTGGAAACACCCTGCAGGGAAAGTGCTGTGGATGGATTTGCAGGTGAGCCTGCTGAAGGAGAAATCTGAGGGTTTTCTGTGGATGCACAGGGGTGGTTTTTCTGAGGGCCAGGCATGGCCAGGGATCAGGAGTGGGAAAGTGCTCCTTGGAGAAGTTGGGAGCTGCAGGGCAGACCTCAGCCTTCCTCCTCACCCTGTTCAGCCTACGGGTGCTCCAAAGCCATGTGGAAACGATGGCACTACGTGATTTTATTTTTGCCTGAAGCCAATTTTCTGCCAGGAAAATTTCTCCCACGTATCCTGAACTGAGCCTGCGTGGGCAGCCCCCAGCAGCTGGTGCTGTCTCCCACCAAAGCCCAGTGGCAGCGAGTGTGGCAGGGAGGCCAGAGCTGCATCCCAAAATAATTGGGGTCCTCATGAGAGATGGAGAGCAGTGAGCTCAGCCTGGAGGAATGAAAACCACTTATCCTGCAAAGATACCCCTGGAGCTGTGGGTGATGCTGGGGGAGGATGGCCCAAGGGAAAACCTTGTGGGAGCACATCAGCCCACTGATGCTGCAGGGAAGAGCTCAGCTCTTCCCACAGCCACCATCCTCCTGTCCCCATCCTCCTGCCATCCCTGTGTCCCTGCCATCCCTGTGTCCCTGCTATCCCTGTTCCCACCCTCCTACCATCCCCGTGTCCCTGCCATCCCTGTGTCCCTGCCATGCCTGTCCCCATCCTCCTGCCATCCCTGTGTCCCTGCCATCCTTGTGTCCCTGCCATCCCTGTCCCCATCCTCCTGCCATCCCCGTGTCCCTGCCATCCCCGTGTCCCTGCCATCCCTGTGTCCCTGCCATCCCTGTCCCCATCCTCCTGCCATCCCTGTGTCCCTGCCATCCCTGTGTCCCTGCCAGCCCTGACCCGCAGCTCCCTCTGGGCTTTCAGATGCTTCTACAATGCCAGCAAGGGTTGGGAGCAGCATGCCATTGTAAGCATGAATGCAGAACCAGTCCCTTTCCTACCAGCTGTCAAAAAGTATAATTTAATCTCAAATAGCTCTCAGTAGCTTTTTTTTGTTGTTGTTTCCTCTAGTTTGTTTTAAGAAGGTTGTTGAGTGTGAGAAAGCAGGAAACAGTGTCAATAACACAGTGGGTTTTTTTTCTTTTCACAAACACCCTTTGAACTCCCTTTACTCTGCCTCCCCTCCAGTTGCATTTACACACCCTATAAATAACCTTCCAGGGCTTTGAAATGCTTTAATTAAAGCTAAGAGTGGAGATTTTTTTCCAAATCCAGTGTTATTTGCTGCATTATCTGTAGACAACCTTCAGCATAATTACTATAAATGGCTTTAGGTTTTAACCCATCCCTGTGTGAGCTGAATGAGAAGGAAAACCAGGCAGGAGAGTGGCAGAAGCTTGGGAAGGAGATGATGGATGTGCTGGGACCCCATGGCCCTGGGTCTCTGGGGTCTGTGGGGTGAGGGGAGACCAAGCCTGGCCTAATTCACTGCCAGTGTCATCCTTGGGGACAGTGCCCTGGACACTTGCAAGGTCCTACAGGAGCACTGGGTGTCTGAATCCTGCAGTGACAGCTCTGCTGGAGGGCACTGGCACGAGTGTTTGGGGATGAGGAGTGTGGGTCCATGAGCAGGGTCTCCCCAAGTCCAGCCTGCCCTGCCCAAAGCCCCTGCAGGTGCAAATGTGTCCCCTCTGCACCCAAGGAGGGAACCTGCACCAACATCCTCCTGTTTGGGGTCAGCTCAGCACAATGTGCCTTTCTGGGATGGGTATTTCTGTTGCTTAGTTGTAACTTTAGGCTTTACCTTGGTAATTCCCAATTTTCACTCATTTAAGCCAGAAAATGATGGTCTTTCATAATCATTCCCTGCTGCCCTGAGCTCTCTGTTCCTTGGTTTCCTATGCCAGGAGCATTGCAGATCTGGCAATAAGGTTTTGGGATTTCTCTGCTCTGGGTTTCCCTCCTTCCCACTGTCCTTCGTGGTGCAACAAATTGAGGGGAACCACCTGTAGAGCTTTTACTGAGCCACATTTTGCTCTTCTCCCTTTCATTTTCTTTTTTTTTCTATTAGTCATCACTAAGGCTGTGGCTGGAGAGTGCTCAGGTTAAGTTTTGCTGTCTTCTGGAGCCAAGTCCCTGGAAAAGCACCACGTCCCTTTGTGCAGCCCTCAGTGACAGCAGATGGAGCTTTCTGGAAACTTAACGAGGTGTGAGACCACTCCCTCCAGCCTTACAGCTCCCAGGAGTGTTTATCTCTGCCTCTTATCTCACTAAATGATGAGAATCTCCTTCACCATCATCAATCTTCAATTTTCTGTGCCACAGGGCTGGTGCAGGGAACTCCTGCAGCTCACCTGGGCTGGGGGTGGCTCTGCCCTGATGAATGTCCCTTGCAGCCACCTGCCACAAGAGCTGGATCTGATGGCCTTTGAGGTACCCACTAACCCACACCATCCTCTAATTCTATGATTCTATGAATTTGAAAGTCAGGAAATGACAAAACCAACCTGTGATATTTTGAATTAATTGAAATATTTCTCTTTGTGAACAATTTTTTCTTGTTTTGTTAATAACTACCGAGGTGCAGTTTAAAAAATAGCTCTTTAATATATTAACTAAGTTATTAACTTAGAAGTTAATATATTATATTAGATATTAACTAAGAAGTTAAGTCTTTATCATAATATTAAATACAACAAAATATCATAATTGTGGGGGATTAAACAGTCCTTAATGCATTTATTCCTTCACAATGGATGTCACTGTTGGGAGGTGGACAT
The DNA here is from genome assembly GCA_037834095.1 of Argya squamiceps. NCBI lineage: Eukaryota > Metazoa > Chordata > Aves > Passeriformes > Leiothrichidae > Argya > Argya squamiceps. The sequence goes on from JBBMKD010000027.1 coordinate 3,614,085, forward strand.
TTTTGGTAAGGGGAATGAAAACCAGACAAAAAAAAAAAAAGAGTCTTGGGAAAATATTATAACTGCCTAAAAGTAAACCCACTAGTCCTGAAATATTTATAAATACATTGTTGGTATTATTAGGGTGATGCATTTTGGAGGAACTGAAGGAAGGAGGAATTTTCCTGACCAGTATGCTGGGAGCCTGGCAGGTAATTTTCTATTCTAGATGCAGCTTTTGCAGGCGAGTGCGAGCGATGAAGGGCATTAGCTAAATAAGAGATGATTTAGTGGTGATGGCACTGTTGGTCCACAGATCCCACAGCTGCTAAATTTCAATATAAACTCCGTAACTCTGGAGGCAGAAAGACCCAAACACGCACAAGAGACTGTTCCTGAATATATTTTTCCCCCTCTCTCCAATAAAAGGCACAAATAATACCATATTTTTCAAAGTGCAAAGCACTTTACATTGCAAATAGTTACATTAAATTTACATTTCATGGGTGAGTGGCCATAGCTGCTGCTTGCCACATCCTTGCTGGTGACACTGCAGCAGTTGCACATGATCTAGTGCCCACTGGGCTGTGTGTGCCTGGATTGTCCAGGAGCAGAGGAGGCTGAGGGCAGAGCACTCCTGAGCTCCACCAGCACCTCCCACAACCTTGTCTTCAAAGTCAGAAGGGAAAGGAGTGGGAGCTCAGGTGCTGGGAGAAGGCCTTGTGCAGCAAGGTAATGAACTGGCACTGGTGAGGCCACACCTGAGTGCTGTGTCCAGCTCTGGGTGTCTCAGTTTAGGAAGGACATTGAGTGCTGTGTCCAGTTCTGGGTGTCTCAGTTTAGGAAGGACATTGAG
>JBBMKD010000027.1:3615019-3630244 GCA_037834095.1 Argya squamiceps
TAAAGTACTGGAATGGTCTGCCCTGGGAGGTGGTGGAGTCACCATCCCTGGATGTGTTTAAGAAAAGACTGGATGTGGCACTCGGTGCCATGGTTTTGTTGAGGTGTTAGGGCTGGGTTGGACTTGATGATCTTGGAGGTCTCTTTCAACCTGATGATTCTGCGATTCTGTGAGTTCTTGGCAAAGCCAAGGGGAAATCTATTCTTCCAGTACTGGAGGAACATGATTCCTGTGCCCTCGAGGCTGGGGGGGAGTGAGACAAATCCTTTTGTTCAGGGTGACAGCCAAGCTGTGTGCTCCTGCTCGGCAGGGCCGGCCCACAGGCACGCGGTGCCTCCCTGGAAAGGTCAGCACAGTCAGCACACTCATTGTCCCCGTTCTCTCCAGAGGTGATCGATGAGATGCAAACACTGTGCTGACAGTTGTTGTGGCCATGGAAAACTCATTTTCTGCTGCTCCTTACTGGGAAGTGCAGAGCAGCCGCTGTTACCTCGATGACAGCTGTGCCCCTCCTGCCATGTGCCACCTTTCTGGTTGGTGTTGGCAGAGACAATTTTCATGGAATCACAGAATCACTTAGGTTGGAAAAGGCCTCTAAAACCATCAAGTCCAGCTGTTAATCCAGCACTGCCAGTGCCAGTCTCCAAGTGCCACATCCACATGTCTTAAATCCCACATTTCCAAGTGCCACATCCACATCTTTTAAATCCCTCCAGGGATGACGACTCCACCACTGCTCTGAGCAGCCTGTTCCAGGGCTTGACAACCCTTCAAGTGAAGAACATTCTCCTAATAGCCAATCTCAGGTAATTTCCTGTATAATATCCAATCTAAGATTGATTTTCACGCCCTCCTTTGAGGAGCTCCCTGTCAGAGCCACCCTGGCAGTTACAGGCTCCCTGATTTTCCTGCATAATCAGAAAAGGTTGCCCTCCCCTCCCTGTCCCTGTAGACAATTTCTGCTGTGCTTGAGGCTGCTGACCAAAACCTGGGTGCTCCCTGGGGCTGGATGGGATGAGTGTGCAACCCCCTGGCTGCGGTCATGTCCCTCTGCAAAGTCCCTCTGCCACCAGCACATCGTGTCAGACAGGAGCCCAGCGCTCCTTCACTGCCATAAAAAAAGGTGGGAATTTTATTTCTCCTGTCTTTGTTTATCTGCAACATCCTTGATGACTTTTCTGATCACTCCATACTGTGACCTTCTCACTCTGTGCATTGTTTGATTTCCAGTCTCAAGGTTCACTGTTTGTCATTTATCTGTGTTGGCTTTGGCACCTGCGAGCCCGGGGTCTGCACCTGAGTCGCTCCTCACCTGCAGGGATGATTCCTCATTAGTTGCTGTGCTGGCATTTACCTTCCTGGCAGCCTCTGGAGCCTGCCTGGTGCGTGAGGCCAGGCTGAGTCACAGCTGGGTTTGCATCCATGGAAAATTAGTGGAGACCTGAGAAGGCACAGTGGGGTCTGATCCCATCTCCAGAGAGCTCAGCAGGGCAGGGGTGTGAGCACAGGGAGCCCTGGTGGGAATGTGAACATTCCAGGCACGGAACAATCATTTATTTCCTGTGGGATTTATCCTACTGTGGGTTTTGCCCACCACTGCCCACACTCACAGATTAAAAACCCACGTGGGTTTGCCAGCCTGTGCTGCAGCCATGACTTTGCTGATGTGTAACTGTAGCTGCCTGCTGGGATTTGCTCTTCTGGATTTGTTTGCAGGCTCCTGGGAGAGCTCTGCCGTTTTATGAATCTTTTTCCTGCACACTGTGCTCCTGTTCCCTGGGAGAAGCAGCACAGCAGCACCGTGTCACTGAGCCTCACGCTGTCACAGCCTGTGCCACACCGTGGGGCCGGCTCCTGCTCGCAGCATCATCATTTCCAGAAGGGTCCCTCCATGAAAAAAATCTCAAGCAGTTCCTTAATAAACTAGTTCAGCATATAAAGTATTTAACTGTTGTGTAATTTCCTGGCAAGCCAGCAGGTCCCCTAATAAATGCAGGAGCGTCGAGCTGGCTCCCAGCCAGCGCTCAGGCGTCCCTGGCCACTTGCCCTGTGCCAGCTCGTAAAATCCTCCCTTGCTGCCTCCCCTTCCCTCTCCAGATCCCTGTGGTGCCACAGCCAGGCAGGGGGGATTCTCTGTGAGCCCCCCAGGTTGCACTGAAGGCTCATTGCCCTCTCCTCTGCAGGGAGGAGCTGGACAGTGTCACCTGGGGCCACAGCAGCAGCGCTTGTGTGACAGAACCAGTTTTTCTCCTCCCGTTTGCACACGCGGAGCCCTTTCCCCCGGGGGTCGGATGGTTTCTGGCGCCTGCAGCAAAGCCACAGGAAATATCACCGACTTCAGGGGTTTCTCTGGGTTTTAGCAGTTTCTCACCTTTCCGGGCAGGAGGAAAAGCATGGAGAAATGATTCATCCCACCCCTGAAAACCGAGCCAAAACCCACCAGGGAGCCAGCCGAGCCTCGGGCAGCCAGTCAAACCTCCCCGTGCTCTAACCCAAGGTCACGGCTGTGGGGCCTGACTCAGATACCTCAGCCTTTAGGGTCTGATCCCAGGGGCCTCATGCCTCACCACAGTGGCCCATCCCTTCTTTCTGTTTATTAATTCCCTGCAACAACCCCCAGCTGGTGCCTTCCCCACAACTTTCTTCCTCCAGGCACAGCTCCTTGCTCATGCTGCCCAGTGCCCGTGGGTCTGCTGGGGTGTTGGTGGGCCTGCTGGAGTCCTGGTGGGTTTTTTAGAGTCCTGGTGGGTTTTTTAGGGTCTGTTGTGGTGCTGATGGTCTGCCAGAGTCCTGCAGCCTCCCATCCATGTGCTGTCCTGATGTGCTGGCCAGCTGAGGGAGGCATTTGAACTGGGAGGGAGGTGGAATGCAGCTTCAAAGGCCCTGAACCAGTTGCCAAGAAGTTCAAAGTGGCAGATTTGGCGTTTGTTTCAAGCCTTGTCACCTTATTTTCTGAGCTGTTGAGATGCTGTGGTGGGGTTTGGGAGGCTCTGGTGGCCTGGCTGGGTGTGTGGCTGGGAAGAAGGTCCCGTGTTTGCTGCAGATCCCTCTGGGCAGGGGATGGTGCCTGAGCCGGTGCTGCAGCCCCCAGCAGCCCTGGAGGAGAGAGGAGAAGGAGACCAGATGCCTTTGTGTGTGAAGTGAGCCCATCTGGCCACAGACAGACAGACAGACATATCCCACACTGGGCTGTGTGAGCCTGGGCTCTCCAAGGAGAAGGATGGGGAGAGGAGGACATGGAGATGGGGCTGCCTGAAAACACCTGAGCTGAAGATTATTACACCTGAGTAAGAAGATTATTATTCAGCTGGCTGTGAGACTGGGGACACTGGGCACACTGGGGACACTGAGTTTCCTGTGACAGCACCACAAAGGACAATACCTGACCTGGGCTGCCTGCACAGCAGGGTCTGCTGGAAGTCCTTTTTCTGCCTGGAATCCATTAGGATTGTCCTAGATGATCTCTAGGGTCCCTTCTTACCCTTCTAATGATTCTTTTATTCTACATTTTGCATTTTTTGTTCTTCAGACCCTCCACATCTCCACAGAGACATCCATCTGGGTGTGAGCAAAGGTTAAGTTCCCACAGCCATGTGTGGGCCTCCCCTGTTCAACCCCATTAAAACAAGGAGTGAAGGAGATCTGCTGGCACCAGGCCCTGTGCAAAGCTCACTGAGGCTGATGAATTTTCCTGATAGCTTTGAGGACTTTGGACCCTGCCCTTTGGCACTTGTGGCTGAGGGCCCTCAGAAGGGATTTATGCCCAGTGGGTGAGAGAGGAAGCTGCTGGGAAGCCCCTTCCATTTTCCCATCCACAGTGGGTTTTTGTAATAACAAATATGTTTTGGGTAGGGCAGATAAAACTCATGCAACGTTGTTATCTGTATTTCTGAAGGAGAATCACAGGCTCTCTCACAGCATTTGGAAGGATGTGTTGGCCTGAATCTACATGAGGATGCAGATTGTGCTGGGGATGGTTTGGATCTGTTTGGATTGTTTGTGCCAAGCCAGAGAAGCAGCAAAATCATCCTGCTCTAAATGCTCATTGGAAGGATTTTGTTCTTGTGAGATTTTTGTTAATTGTCTTAGTAGGGAGTGGCATGTTTGCATGTGGCAATTCTTACACTAAATGCACAAGAAGGCAAAATCTACTGGCAGGCCTTCCCCTAGAAATGCTCCCAAATGCTCACCTTGAACCCGTTTCTCACCAGTCCAGGTGATTATGGTCACATTTTAGTCCTGTGTGTGTAAGTTAGTGGAACTTACATATACATTCTCCCCACAGGGAAGACCTGAGCACCTGCTCAGTACTCTGCAGAATCACAGCTACAGAGCACAATTATACAAATTAGGATTTTATTCACTATTTGATACCAGCACTATCTGTACCTTGCTGCCTAATGTGAGGCTTTTATCTCTTTCCAGGGCAGTTTCAGACCAGTTTCTTTACTTGCTTGTCCTGCATCTATTTTCTCCAACCAGCTTCTGCCATGGAAGGTTTTATTTGGAAGCACCATCCCACGAGGAAATCAACTGTGTTTTTGTTTGAAATTGCACAGATCTCCATATTTCCTTATCTTTAGCTAAGTGGCCATCACCTCCTAATTATAGTTTCCTCTTTTTTTAACTACTGTGCTCAATTTACAGCCTAATTACTCTTACCTTGTTTGTTTAATGAAGCTTATATAATGATTCCTGTGATCTCCATGAAACGTTACGCTGGGATTTTACTTTTCACTTTATAAACTGCAGTTTTATATTAATGTTTTTAACCTCAGGTTCCTAATCATAAAGTCATAAGGAGTTTAATTGATTTGAAACTAGCCATGCCCTGAAGTGTGTACATGTCAGATTGATTCAAATTGATCCAATGTGTTTAAATAAAACTGGTGCCAAAATCCCGTCGCACCTTATGCTACCAGATATTTGCCCAAAGCCCTCCGGTTACTTAATTATGCTGCCATCTCAGTGTAATAAATTATTGATTTGGATGTGTTTTTATGTGTGTTTGTTGTAGTTTGGGGAGCCAGAGAAGCCCCCCCAGTCTCACAAGGCAGCACGGGCACATCGTGTTGGAGGGAACTGGTACAAATCCATGTGGTGCTGGTACTGGAGATTGCAATCACTGTTCACTGCAGCATTTTGCAAGTGTCTGGTCACATCCTTGTGTCTCCTCACAGTTTGGGTCAGTTTGGGTGCTCTGAGAAGCTACTCCTGCAGTTTAAAGAGAGGAATGGGAGACCAGAGGGAGAATACAAGGACCCAAGCTGACAGCAGCAACATCTGATTTCAAACCGAGTGTTCTGCCTGGAAATCCTCAGTGTCTGATCTGCTGGGTCTGCTCTGCACATGGACCTGCACAATCTGCTGAGATCTGACAGATCCCAATGTTAGCAGCTCACAAACACTGGGCTCTCTCGTGACAGACACAGAGGCTGCAGCCCCCAAGGCAGCCCTGCAAACTGTGACCAGCTGCCTCCCACGAGATGCTAAATTTGGTATCTCTGGCTGAGGGATGCAGCAGCCATTCCTGCTGTTGAAAATACCCGAGAAATACCAAAAATCACTGCTTCATGCTGAACGCCCTGAAGCCACGGAGATGCCTTTTGGAAAGTAAGATTTGATTCAAGCAACCCAAGAAGCAATCAGCAAAATCAAATGCTGCTTTTTTACCTGATACTGCCTGAGCAGTGCTCAGGTCGTGTCACCATCACCAGGGTGTCTTTCCAGGGCTCCCATCCCTCCTCTGGAATTGTCCACAAGCCTAGAAAAGCTTGATGAGCTGATTGGCATGACTACAAATCTGTGAAGTAAAACGAAGACAGTTCAATCCAGAAAGATGGCAACAGATTTTTATCTTTAATTAGACCTCAGCATTACTATTGGATTTTTTATTTATTCTGTAGTTGGATTAGATTTTAATAAAATAGCTATATGTGTCAGTACAGATGAGCAGAGACAAAACTGCTGAGTGGCCTAAAACATGTCAAAGTTGATTACAGTGACTGGTACAGTCAGAAGCAATGAAGTCAGTTTTGGTTTTAACCATCTTGGATTATTTCATTATAAATTCATGCAAAAAGCATTGGCCGAGCTATGATATATATTAATGCAAAGGTGTATAAATAAGCACATAAAACCCAACAGGTGGATGTTGAACCCCAGTAAATATTTCCTGACACAGCCCTCTGTCATAGCCGTGTCTCCTTCCCAGCCCCAGAGGTGAGAGGTTGTGCCTGGGGTGAAAAGTTTGAGCTAGGAATCCCACAGTAAAGCTTTCTTGGAGCCCTGGGCTTTGCTGATCTGCCAGGGCAGCAGAGCAGGGGCTGACAACAGGGGTGTAGTAAAATACAAAAATGCTGCCCTCAGTCAAGCACCTGATTTCCAAGTTTTGGGGTAGATTTCCTGGGAGTTTCAAGTTTGTGCTCCAGAGTTTGAGCTTCAGAGTGCTCTTTTCTATGTAGATGACACTAATTAACTAAATGAGCTCTGTTGCTTACAGACAGGCCTTGTGGGTTCAAAGAAACCAGAAACTCAGAGCTCAGAAAAATCATGTTTGTTTGCTTTTATTGAACTGTTCATGCCCTTGAGACCACGGGTAAGGGAGGGCTTTGTGCACACAGAAAGTGCACTGGAGCTGTGGCTACACCTTCTGTGCTCCATGTGCCACCTTGGCCCACAACAGACACCCACAAAAATCCTGGTTTGGGCTGTCATTTCTCCACAGGCCAAACAGAGGAGTTGTGCCTTAATTCCAGGGGAGAATTCCCCACAGAGCCCTTGTGCTTGTGTTGCCCATGCTGGGGCAGCCCTCTGCACACAGTGTGTAAATCACACATCTCCACGTTGCCTCGCTAGTAAAATACTGGAGCTCTAGAAATAATGTGCATTGCTCTCATGAGAATATTTTTTATCAATTGGCCCATAAAATCCACCAAGGAATTATGTGAGCACCAATATATCTCTACCATCCTCCCACTGATGAGAGCGTTTATTTGGTATAGACGAAATTGAATTTTAATTTGTTCTCCTTCACGCAGGCAGTTTTCTTCTCCGGGTGTAAATACGGTGCTTAAACAAACCAACGAGTCTTCTGGGACGTGGGTTATGTGCACCACCACTTTTCATGCCTTGGTGGCACTGGCTGATGGCAAACACGGGCAGCCCAGCCTGTCTGTGGCCAGCCAGCTCTGTTTGAACCTCCTGAGCAGCCTCGTGGCCACTGCTGGATACATTGGAAGGGACAGATTTCGCTGGGTGGCCTCAAATGAATTTATTTTTTCATCTCAAAATGAATTTATTTTTTGGGGGGGTAGGAGGCAGCCCTGAGTGCCCTCAGCACTGTCTGTGCTCACACTCCGGAGTCACACACACTGCAGGCAGTGGCTGTCTGTCCCTGTATGCACATCCTGAGATTTGCAGCAGGTTCTGGCACCTGGGGACATTTCTGTGCTGCATTCACAGCTGTGACATTCCCCAGGTGCTGGGGGTGACATTCCCCACGTGGGCTTGGGCTGCTGTGACAGCACAGAGGGTCACCACTGTCCCTCAGCCCAGATGGTCACCACTGTCCCCTCTCCACACTGACCACAGTGCCAACCCTGCCAGCAGTGCTCTGGGCTGGAGCAAACCCTCTGTGCCACAGCAGTAGGGGAGGATCCTGGGATCACAGAATAGTTTAGGTTGGAAAAGCCCTCTAAGGTCACTGAGTGCAGCTGTCACCTCAGCCCCACCGTGCTCACTGCTAGCCAATGTCCTCAAGTGCCACGTGCACACATCTTTGAACACTTCCCGAGAGGGTAAATCCACCACTTCCCTGGGCAGCCTGTTCTAGTCCCTGACCATGCTGAAGAAATTTTCCCAAATATCTACCCTGAACCTCCACATACAATCATTTGTCCCGTGTGGTTTTCTCCATCTCACAGAGGGTCTGGGGCTGTCAGAGCTCTTGGAGGGAAATGTGTGTGGTGGAGCCAAATGTTTCCATGGTGTCCAGTGTTCCAGCAGAGCAGTAGTGGGTGCTGGGGGGGCTGATGGAGATGGGATCCATGGGACCTGAGGGGCAGCCAGGCTGAAGGCAAAAAGGGGCAGTGACACCCATGGAGCTGGTGATGGTTTTCTGCAGAAAAATGGGTATTGCCCAGCCAGCCCCTGGTCCCCTGCTGCCCCTCAGACTCCAGCCTGGGGATCCAGCCTGAAAACCAACTGATCCAAACACTGCTTTTTGTGGTGCACATATTTAAGCTGCAGTCCCCGTGGCTCTGTAGAACAGGGCATCCACAGCTGTGCTGTAAATTGAGCACTCCCTGCAGGGAGAGCCCCAGGGTGATGGAAACAGCCCCAGCCACGCTCCCTGGCCCTGGCTCTGGCAGCTCAGTGGTGTGAGGGCTGCAAGGGGCCAGGCAGAGGTTAGGCCTAATGGCAGTGTGAGGACAGGATGATTTATCCCCAGTCACTGCTGGGCAGGGGGATATCTTTATCTCTGCCGAGCCCACAGCTGGCTGATAGAGCACAGCTCGCTCTCCTTGATAAGCGTGTGGGCAGCATATATAATTCTTGCAGAGCTTTCCTGCTAACCTAAACACAGATTCTGCAAACTTTATGTGCTCAGAAGATAAAAGGCAATGAGACTCCATACATTTCCTGGCTGAGCCCCTTTACCAACCTTTCAATTGCTTCCAAAATGCCCCGTTGTAACCTCTCCATTAGAAATAGATTGGCGGTCTTAATTCTCCTCTTATCACAGCCAGGGCCCGGGGGAAAGAGTCATGTCCTTCCCCTGCTGCTCCCAGGGAGAGATTTGCTTCCCCATCCGGCTGTAACCCGGAGCAGGCCCTGAGCTGCAGCCTGTGCCACACAGATGGGGAGGCGGCGGGGATTTGTGGCACTTCATAGATCTGCACTGATGGAGAAGAATTAAAGGAACAGGGGAGCATTGAAAACAGACAATTGTATTCCCCGAGGTCGGGCTATTACATTTTATTTATCATTTAAAAATACCGTGCCTGCTGCCCTCTGAAACCTGCTGAAATCCAGCCCTGCTGGTGCTGTCCTGGATTTGCAGAAAAGAGCAGTTTCTGTTCTTCATTAAACAAAGATGCCATCCGCTCCATCAGCTTTTGGGTTTGGTTCCAAGCAGCTCAAAGCTATTTTATGCTTCCTGATTTTTTTAAAACTGTGGCTGATGCCCACTTTTCTTTGCTCCTGGCTCCCTGGTCAAGCAGCATCACATTGCTTAGCCTGGTCCCATGCTGGCTCAGGAATCCAGGGGCACTTCCCAGTCCTGAAGCAGCAATCATGTTTCTAGCACTGAATTCTGTCATTCCTGCTCTGTTTCTGGAGGTAAATAAGCCAAGGTGAGGTCAATAAGCTGGTAGCTGTGCTTTGTGCCCTGTAGTCTTTCTGGGTCCGCCTGTGGCTGATCCGTGAGCAGGTCCTGGGATGCTCCTGCCTGCTCTCCTGCCACAGAGGCTCCAGGTACCCAAGCTCCACACTGGGGCCACCTCTTGCTGGTCTAGGCTGGGACATGTTTTATATAAATCTGACATATAAACCACTCCAGGCTGTAGTGAGGCTGATGCAAGGTGTGCCCCTGTTTTCCAGGACGTTCAGGATGGCTGTGCTGGGAGCAGTGGGACGTGCTCTGCCCTGATGGGGAGGATGCAGAGAGCCCAGGGGATGTTTCAACGCTGCTCTCTGTCATCTGATGGGCTGGGCCAATCCCTTGGACAGCCACAAAATGAGACTCCCGAAGGTTTGGATGGATTTATCAGGCTGTGCTGCTCAAATGGCCCCAGAGTATCTGCCCAAGGCCAGTCTGACCCTTGCTCAGTGAATGGGAGCTGCTCCTCCCAAGGCATTGCAATGCAGCCAGCCAAGTGCCAGAGTATCACCAAATGACTATTGATTTTCTGGCGGGGTGTCTGAGCTGTAAGCAAGAGAACTGCTCTTTAGCCTGGCTGCATGTGGTGAAGGAGAGAAAATCAGCAAAGTGTCACTTGCAGACTCCAGTGTGCCTTGCTGACCCTGCACACCCTGGGTGCCAAGGAGAGTCTCACTCCCAGGGGCAGCAGCAGGCATTGGAATTCTGTATCCTGTGGATTGGACACTCTGAGGGCTGTGCAGGGCCTTTGGGACTTTGGCTTTTTGGGGGGTTGTGCACACAGGTGACAGTGTGAAAGGCTCCTGAGGCTTCTGAGGCAGGTGTGTGGCAGGAAGGGGGGATCATGCCAAAGAATCACAGAATGGTTTGGGTTGGAAATTCCAACCCCTTGCCACAATTAGGGACACCTTCCACTGGACCAGGCTGCTCCTAGACCTGTCATTTCCAGGGATGCCCAAGCCCTTGCCTGTGGGGTTTGGGTGGCTGTTGCTGCTCAGAGGTTTGTGCAGTGAGTTGCACCCTCTGAGGAGCAGCTGGGAGTTGTGTAACTGCTGCCATCAGGACGGTGCCTGTTGCTATAACTACAGTGCTCAGGATCCTGCCTGGCCAGCAGCACTCCCAGAGTGGAGGGAGCAGGAGGGCTCGTTTCATTCCATGCTTATGGTATCAGTTATGGTGGAATTGCATCCTGAAAATCAAATTCTAACAGATTTGTATCTGTGCTTCAGAGACCTGAGCAGGAGATTGGGTCTCCAGTGTTTGGGTGCTGGGGGTGTCCCACAGCTGCTGTGTCACAGCGTTGGCAGCTCTGGCCCTGGTACAGTGCCCTCCCTGAGCTGCAGGGACAGAAACAGGCAGGTTCATCCACCAGGAGAGATGGATGTCTGGGCCAGGGCACTGGAGCAATGCTCCTCCAGCAGCTTGGGAACTGTTTGTGTTGCAGGGAGTGCTGCCTCAGTTTCCCTCTGTCTCTCCAGTAATCTCACACCAACCCACGTACAAACACAGCTCCTTCCCCCATCTCTTAGGAAAATGTGGTAAGTGCCACTCTGACCTGAGTGGACAGTCCTGTCCTTGCTCCTCCATCCCCACTGCCCCCAAACGCCCTGGAGAGCCCTGCCTGTCCCTGCCATGGCTGCTTCTGCTCAGGAATCTGGGCACTGGGTCAGGGTTCCATTCCCTCGGGCTGGAGGGGTTTCCCTGAAAGCCACACTCCCAGCACAGTCTGATCACGATGCTCTGGCCCAAACTGGAATCTTTTGTGTATCCTGCTCTGATCCCTCAGCCCCAGGCATCATCCAAGGGATGTTTTCCAGCAGAAAGAGCCTTGTGCAGAAGGAAAAAGTCAGTCCTGCCTTGGCAAGTGCCCCATCAGGAGCAATGGCCAAAATCTACCACCATTTCTTCCCACTCATTCTTGAAGCTGCAGCATCTGGGGCATGATGGTGGCAGCAGGCAAAGCCTCCCAGGGCTGCTGCACCCCAAAGTGTACCCCTTGCTCTATTGCCATCTGCCCCAGAGTGGTCACTGGGCTGTGAGGGAGATTAGAGGCCATGAAACCCTCTGCAGAATATGGCCAGGCTGGGTCAGTGTGGTTTGGAACAAGGTTTATCTGCTCCCATCAGCTCCTCCTGGGCTCTGCAGGGCCAGTGGTTTGCAGCTGTGCTTCATTTGGGGCACTGGGGGTTTCCTGGGATGAATAAAGCCTTCTAGCAGACCGTCTCTGGAGCTCAAAGAGATGAGCATGCATCCTCTGCTGCCTTGCAGTGAACATCTCAGGCGGGTAATGACTTTCCTTGGCTAATTTAGCCCCTGCCCAACTCTGACTAATTACAAGCCCTTTTAGCTTTATTCTTGCATAACCTTTTAAGTGTTTCCTTTGGAAAAGGCGTTGCCTGTGCTAAATGCAGAGCCTGTGAGCTTCTCAGAGCCTTTTTTCCAGGATAGCATCAAATGCAGGCTGCCAAGAAACCAGGCTGCAACACGTGTGGAAGTGCTGCTGAGCCAGCTCGGGAGTGCCCGGGGCAGGGATGGGGCCAACAGCAGCCAGCAACTTCATTTTCCTCTTCTCCTTTATAAGGAGGGAGGAAGGAAGAGGAGGAAATGTGTTGGACATCTTCTGGCTGCACTTTGAACTGAGTAATAAAACTGTACCGAGGGATTGATTTTTGGTGCCTCGAGGCACCTCTTGCAGGAGAGGTGTGGGATGTAAATTTTTCTGTCGGGTCAGGCTTTGCAGGCAGGTGAGGAGGGAGTGTGGGGCTGCTGCCCTGCTCCCTGCTCCAGCCCTGCTCCCACATCTGTGGGGTGATGCTGTGCCCAGGGCTGGGTGGGGGAGTCACCAGCAGCCTGAGGGGCTTCTTCTCCTCCAGCTGTGCTCACCTGGGGCTGCTCCATGTGCAGAGGTGGCTGCTGCAGATGTGCACCCTGCATTTGGCACTGTTCGATGAGCTGGAGGTCGTTTAGATTCCTTTTACAAATGAGATGGAGCAGGAAAGGATCTCCCTGGGGGACACTCCCTGGAGGGAGCAGATCTTGGCTGTGGCTCCCTAAAACCAGCAGCCTCAGCAGCAGAGTCTGCTCAGCACCCTGGAATGGTTTGGGGCAGCTCATGCCCACATCTGTCCTGATTTGGCAGCTGGGGAGGCAGAGGCTGGGCAGGGAGGGGAGCTGACAGTGCCCTCCTGCTGGGCACCTGCAGGCTGTGATCCATGCATAGCCCGGGGTGTTAAAATAAAAACAAAATGTGTGGCATGGGCAAAGGTGATTTATGGCAATAAGCAGCTACCAGAGCTATGAAATGGGTCTGACAGTGGCTTGGTGTAATAAACTGTGAGGGGAAGACGCAGGGGGGAACACGTGGCAGAGTTATGCAGGGATCAGTAACCCCTTCAAAATTCATTAACAGCAAAGATTCAGTCTTGATGTTTTAATTATCTGCTAGACACAATGCCCTGGACAACCAGTGGCTTATTTTCTCTCCTGGGCTCTAAACAAGGAATGATTCTCTCTCTCTCCCGGCTTAAGCAGGGATGGAGCACTGTTGAAAAAAGCCAGCATGCAGGCTGGGGAGATGGGGAAGGACCTGGGTGTGTTCCCAGCATCACAGTGTAACTTCTCCTGCAGCCCCATGGACTATCTGGCACCCACCACACTGCCAGGGCAGGGAGGTGTGTGTGGCACGGCCGTGACACTGAGATGTGTTTGTGAATGTAAAAGAGTTATTTAGCAAACCGCCAGAACTGGAGGCTAAGAGATGGTAAATGCAGCAGCTGTTGGCTTCTATTTTCCTCCAGCAGCTTATCAGAGATCATCTCTTCAATCAAAGGCACTTAAAAAATCTTTGACAATCAATTCATATTCTCCTCTGTGCCGGGGAGAGAAGAAATACTAATAAAAGACCTCCCATGATTGCCTCTGTAATTTCCTTTGTACAAGATAAGTTTAGGTCCCAGTTCATAAAGTACAACACGTAGGACATTAAGTTGTTGTTTTATTCAGAAAAATGCTGCCAGCTCCTAAAGAATTCAATTTTGTGATTCATAAAACCTTTATTCCACATCTCTATGTCACGCTCTTTGAATACATAATCCCAGACAGACTTGATTGGTAAAAAGATAGTCCTATTTTTAGCTTGGAAAAACATCAATACAACAGCAAGGAAAACTTTCCTTGCAGAGCAAGAAAAAATATAAGATCCTGAAACATCAGGTAACAAGAAAACACTCATTAAAACTGATGGCTTTATAGAAGCTACCTGGAGCCAGGGAAAAGCCCGTTCATAAATACTTGAATGGCACTTTGCTGTGTCGTTACCCCTTGTTTTCCATGTCCTTGAAATGTCTCCTGCAGGAAACAAGGAGCATGGTGGGATCCCGTGGAGATGTGTGAGACTGGTGCTCCCAGTGCCAGGGGAGGAGCTGCTCTGCTGCTCCTGGGACAGCCAGGCAGAGCTCCTGCCCAAGGGGTGCCGGGGGCACCACCCGAGGGGCTTTAAGGTTAGGATGTGACTGTGCTGCTGCAGCTCGTTTTTAACCCTTGCACCCCATTGAAACAGGTTTGCAGACTTTGTACTGCTCGGGGGTCTGAGCTTTCCTCTTGAAGAATGAGCTGGGGGTCTGTAGGTTTATTGCCTTTTCCTTTTGGTTAAAGTCTGCACAAGAGGCTGGAATTGGGATGCTTGGGATGCTTCAGAAAGCAGCTCCACTCCACTGGAGAAACAAGCCTAATAGGAAAATGCAAATTCACCAGAGAGCAGGTATCAAGCGGAGATATTCTCCCTGTCCACGTGTTTGTGCTTAGGATACAGGCATGTGGATGTGCCAGCTTGGATTTTGCTCTTTCTCCTAATTGTAAGTAATGGGAAAGCAGATGTTTAGGGCCATATTCAACAAGGCACTGAGGTATCTAATGGCCACTGAAGGGTTTGTGAGCCCCAAACACACATAATCAACTCCCTTCCTCCTAAACCTCAAATCCCAAAATGTTGGGGTTTTTTTCCACACGATGCTCTTTCATCAATTTGAGATCAAACAAACGAGCAGATGGCAAAACTGCACCTGCAACACCTCTGACAAAGCCTCCCCTGGACCCAGCTCCCAAACCTCCCCAGCTCCCCCTGACAGATTTGGGGTTTTATTTTGTGGTTTGAATTTCTCAACTGGGCAGCTCTGTGCAGACAGGTACAAAGGTGCCCAGCACTCCTACCCTGACTGGGACCCCCCCATAAATCCCCAGGATCCCTGTGCACCCCCTTCTGCCTCTCTTTCTGCCAGCCCTGCTGGGAACAGAGCTGTTTGTGTCTCCTGATTGATGGCAGGCATAAAACGCTGCCGCTGAGACGAGCCTGGTTTATTGCTCTGTAATTCATCCCCGGGGGGAGGTGGCTGCCCTGAGCCCTGGCTGTGATACCCGGCTGTGCTGATGGATGGCTCCAAGGCCACCCGGTGCCCCACAGTCCCCAACTCTGCCCCACGGTGGGACAGGGCTGGCAGAGGGGGGAGGAAACCCTGGGACCTCAGGAAGGGTTTGGTTCAGGCTGCTCAGGCTGGAGCTCCGCCATGCACGGTGCCAAGGGGTGTATATAATGCATTTTTATATATTTATGTATACATATACATCTTCCCCTGTACTCAGCACTGGTGAGGCCACACCCTGAGTGCTGTGTCCAGTCCTGGCCCCTCAGTTTAGGAAGGACATTGAGTGCTGTGTTCAGCTCTGGGTGCCTCAGTTTAGGAAGGACATTGAGTGCTGTGTCCAGCTCTAACCCTCAGTTTAGGAAGGACATTGAGTGCTGTGTCCAGCTCTGGGTGTCTCAGTTTAGGAAGGACATTGAGTGCTGT
>JBBMKD010000027.1:3630344-3652685 GCA_037834095.1 Argya squamiceps
CACAGCCTTAAGCTGTGCCAAGGGAAATATAGGTTGGATATTAGGGAAAAGTTTTTCATGGAAAGAGTGATAAAGTACTGGAATGGTCTGCCCTGGGAGGTGGTGGAGTCACCATCCCTGGATGTGTTTAAAAGAAAGACTGGATGTGACACTCGGTACCATGGTTTAGTTGAGGTGTTGGGGCTGGGTTGGACTCGATGATCCTGAAGGTCTCTTCCAACCTGGTCATTCTGTGAATTCTGTGAATTCTGTGGTCTAAAGAGCCTCTTCTCAGGTTGGGGAAGTGGTGTCGAAAATCTCTCAATTAGCTGAAAATTAGCCACGGGGCCAAGCAGGGAGCAGCAGCCTGTGGGCATCCGCAGCTGCCTCAGGGCAACAGGTAGCAGAGGCAGCGGTGGAGGAGCATCCCATCGCCTCCCGCCTGACCTTTATCTGCCCGAGGAAGGAGAGTGATCACTCACCGGCAGCACCGCCACCGCCGGCTTAATTGGTCTCATCTCACGAGTGAAGATAAAGGTCGTAGCTGAACCCGTAGCTGAGTTCAGCCAATATGTTCTTCATACGGACAAGAAATGTTGTTTTTGTGTTAGCCATGTGCTGAAGTAGGGCTTATTTTTTTTTCTCCACGGGGTTTAAAACTTCGATGTAGCTAAGCACCAGTCATTAAAAGTAGCTCCAGCTATGAGAAGAACTTATGGTATTTATAGGCAGTTAAAAGAAATTGCTGCTTCCCATTTAATGCTCCAGTTCAGCAAATCACTTAAGTGCAGGGTTAAATTGCAGCGTGTGATGAATCCTCCCCACATGGGCATGTGTGCACCTTTCCGTGCTCTCCGAGGGACTTAAGTGTGCTCTTAAGGAGGGAAAAGCAATATTTATGGGCTTTATTCATGGCTGGGCTGAATCGAGGCCATTTTATTAGGAGAAAACGTAGCGATATTACATCAAAGCTCGTGTTATTTATAAAGAGCTACAGTCCTCTTCTGATGACAAGACAATTGCGGTGAGTGATCAAAGAAGGTTTGAAAGCTACGGCGGAGGCATTGTTTGTGCCACATGGGAGAGGACTCCTCACCTCTCCTGCTTATCTGCTGCGGCTGCTGCTCCCAAGCCAATATTGACACGGGCTCCACACCGGCGGCTGAAGGGCACCGCGTGTTTAAGTAGTGGTATTTAACATAACAAACACGCTAATCATTGTATCAACACTCCCGGCTGGGAGATTTTGCATATCTGAGGAGGGCTGCAGCCCCTTGGAGCTGTCTTTGTCACAGTGCAGGGACACGGGGGAGCATCCTCTCCTGAGCCGGCTCTTTCAGAGCCAGGAGAGGTGGGGAACAGGAGTGCCCGGCAGGTCCTGGGTGAGCAGGGCAGGGGCATCGATGGAGACACTGATTTTGGGAGCTGGAGGCTGGGTTCTGACTCTAAACACCGTGTCCTTGCCCTCTGGGGGCATCGCTCCTCCGAGCTGGTGCCAGCGGGAAGGAACTGGAGGGAACTGGGATGCTCGTGATTCCCAGTGCAAGCAGATGTGGGACATCCCCCACACCCTGGTGCCAGCGGGAGGGAACTGGAGGGAACTGGGATGCTCGTGATTCCCAGTGCAAGCAGATGTGGGGACATCTCCCACACCCTGGTGCCAGCGGGAGGGAACTGGAGGGAACTGGGATGCTCATGATTCCCAGGGCAAGCAGATGTGGGGACATCTCCCACACCCTGCTGCCGCTGGGCACGGCTGAAACCCGGGATAGAAAGCTGAAATCGGAATTGTAAAGCCGGTCCTGGAGCAAGGAGGCAGGGACAGGGTGAGGCATGGAGTTGATGCGGGGTTCCTGGAGCCCAACCTGGCAGGGACATTGCCCGGGGAGCTCCAGCTGCCCCGGCCTGATGGGACAGCCGGTGGGAAGGGCTGGGAGAAGGCAGGGAGGGAAGCCAGTGTGTCCCTGTGCTGAGGAGTTCCCCTTCCATGTCCCCGTGTGGAGGTCCAGGGATGGCAAAGCACATTTCTGTGTTGTGAGCCTACCTGCTCTGACTTCCTCAATCCTTTGCAGGAGGGTTGAATTAAAAAAAGAAAAAAAAAAAAAAAAAAGAAAAAAAAGAAAAAAAAGAAAAAAAAGGTAGCATTTCCCTTTTTTTATTTTTCCCTGCCTATTTTAGGACTTTTTTTTCCTTTTCTCAGAGTGCTGGCTTTCTTCAGAATATAAATGCCTGAATAATCTCAGCTGATCTTTCCTCACTCTCCTCCTGGGACTGAGGTGTGGAAGATAAAATTCCACCCCCTCCTTCCTGCAGACACAGTTTATCCAAAGAAATCCTGTTGTTCTCTAAAGAAATGCTGTCCAGGGGAGCTCAGCACTGGTGCCCAGAGCAGGTTCCAGCCCTGGCCAGCCCGGGGAGGTGGGAGCAGGGCAGCATCCTGCAGGGATGGCCCCGGAGCCAGCCTGGGCTTCCCGGGGGTTGAGGTGAAATTCGATTGCTTCCTTTGCAGATGGCAGTAAGGCTGTGACCCCAGGGCTCGGGAACATCTCTGGTTCCTGAATTTGCTTCCCTTCGAATTCTCAATGCCAAAACCAAAAAAAATAAAAGGAAAAGGAAAAAAAAAAAAGAAAGAAGTAGCAAGATCCCAAGATGTTTTGGTCTCACAGCACTGGGAGCTCAGAACCATTTGTGTGGGAGATGGTGAGGACAGCCCTACCCCAAAACAGGGGTAGTGAGCTGCCTGGGAGGAAAAGCCTGCATCCAGGACCACTCCTCCTTCAGATATCTGTGAAGGCTTTGAGGCCTTGAAATCCATTATTAAAAACTCTCTTTGACTTCAGCAGGAGCAGGATTTCATCTTTAGTCCGAGTTTTGAGCAGAGAAGGGATTTCAGCTCGGGGAAGCTGGGCTGGATTAATCTTTTGTGTATAGGCTTCAAACATCTTTCACATTCACTTTAGCTTTACCTGTGTTGAACCAGGAAATAAATAATGGATATGGGAAGTAGGGTAATGCATTGTGGCACTGAAACCCTGGAGATGGCTGAATAATAAATAAAAGCCTTTTATCAGTGGCTTATGTCCTCGCTGGCTGAGTATCAAGCTGGGCAGCGAGAAGAGCAGTGCAAGGGTGAAGGGAGAGGAGAGGAAAAGGCAGCAGGAGCACAGCAGCTCTGGGGAAAAACCCCTGGGACAAACCAAGAGCAGCAGCAGGCTGCCAGTGCACTGGTGAGGGTGGGGTTTTGTGCCACCAAGCAGTGTTCCCCTCTCAGGGGGCTGTGACTGTTTACAGGATTTGGGGGGTTTTGCTCATTGCCTGGCTGGGAGGTCCCACCATGCCCTGCCAGGGGAACATCAGCACCTCCAAAATTTAGAGGGGAATTCAGTTCAGAGGGACTAGTTTAGAGAAAAGTGTTAACTCCTGACCTCCGTGGAGTCTGGAGTCATGAATTGCAGGAAATGCTGGGAGGGACCGTGGGGGAGGACTGAGGGGGGAGCCTGAGGCTGAGCTGAACCCCAGGAAGAGAATGAGGTGTAAAGACGCTGGACCAGAACCCTTTTCACAGCCAGCCTGGTGTCCTGGACCGTGCTGCTGGGAGCTGTGTGCATCCCAAGAGCCACTCAGCTGCTTCACAGAGATGCCTTGGAGCTGAAAGAGGCGTTGGCAGCTACAGGCGAGGATTGCTTCTCTCCCTGCACATCTGTCTCCAAACCCTCTAACTGCATTGTTGCTGTTTGCGGCAAACCCTCCCTGTTTTCTACCTAATGTTTGTCTCTGAGGAGTGATCCCAGGGGGGCTGGCAGGTTTCTGGGGCCTCTTGCCCCTGTGTGTGCTCCTGGAGGCTTTGGGACATCTGAGAGAGGGAACAGATGGGGACTCTCCCCACAGCACTGCTCGGGGGAGGAGGCACAAGGGGGATAAAACCATTTCCCTACGGAGAGAAACACGTGGAGGAGTTTGTCTCCGTGAGACCTGGTGAATCCCAGATAATTCCTGCAAGTCTCCATGGCCGCTGGAGTTAATCGATGCCGTTTGTTTGCCTCGGGGGCAGAGGGTATCGATCCCTTTGTCTCCCTCCCTCCTCGCGTGATGCCAGGTGTCTGAAACGTGTCCAAGTTGTGCAGGTGCCAGGCCGAGTGGCGGCTGAATTATCACCTGGGTCACCCGGTTGCTGTTGGAAATGCACAATAAGCTCCCAGCCATGAAAGAGAAAGAAGAAAAAGCCAAACAAAACCCCCAGCAGCTGCGAGCCCTGTGTGCCGGCTGGAGAGAAGCGTGGCCGGAACAATGCCCTGACCCGTGAGCTGGGGCTGCTGCAGAGGGTGTCCCCGTGTTTGGGGCAGGGACCCCCTCCACGAGGGCTGTTGGCATGGGGCTGGCTCCATGTGGGTGCTGCACCCCAGGGAGGTGGCTGTGGCTCCCCAGCTGTCCCTTTGGGATGGCTTTCCCTGCTCAGTAAGCAGCAGTGGCTGCGGCACAGCTCTCCCCCTCCTCCTCCTCCTCCCTGCAGCTCTGCTCTCATCCATAAACAGCCTAATGCAATTCCCTCCAGCCTGGCTCTGCAACAGGTACCAGCTCTAATGAGGATAACTCCAGGGGCTGCCTGATGGCTGAGAGCTGACTGAGCCTTCTCATTGCTGGGCTATTGGAAAGTGTCCCTGCCCGTGGTACGGGGTTGGAACTGGAGGATTTTTAAGGTCCTTTCCAATCCAAACCATCCTGTGAGTCTGTGGTTCTGCTGGCTCCCAGCATGACAGCTTCCCTGGCAGGGTTTGTGCAGGTGAAGGGGTCCATGGGCCACCTTGGTACCTGTGGAATTCCACCCTGTCCAGCCAGGAAGGGGAGCAGGATGAGGCCTTGGTGTGAGTGCTGTCTGTGCTGTGTGTGGCCAGCTGTGTACATCAGTTTATCTCTCCATGTATGTGCTGTGTCCTGTGCATGTGCTGAGGGCACAGAGCAGCAGCAGTCTCCCCTCTCAGGCTGTCAGATCCAGCATGGTGAATTTCCCACTGACAGTCAGGACTTTGCCAACTGCTTAAAACTATACAGTGGGTGCTAGAAATTATCTAAGATTGGGATTAAAGAAAAAAAAATATATTGCTGTTTCATTCTTTTGTGCTGTGGTCATTGAGGCTCCATGTGGACCAGGCTTTTTGGGGCAATTTGGAGAAGCAGAAAACTCTACACAAGACAGTCACAAAACTGCTGGAGATGGAGGCTTGGTGCAAGGTGATTAGAATTAATTTCTCAACCAGTTAATGAGAGACAGTGTTGCCAGTGCCTTTTCAATGCTGGCAGAGCTGGTAAGAGCCAGAGTTAGTGGTTCCTCTGGTGCCAGCCAAACCTGAGTGACCAGAAAGGCTCAGCCCACATCATCTGGAGTCTCCCTCCTGTTTGAGCACAGGGATGATCTGGCAGCATCCCAAAGCACCCAGCCTTTGGATGCTGGCACCCACAAGGGTGCTCAGACACCCATCCCTTGAACAGCCCGGATTCACTGGGAGCTGCCCGTGCAGCACAAATGAGCACTGAAGTAGCAAAGCGTGTTATTCCAGCAGAGCAGAAACCATCAGGAGTGCCCCTGCTCGGGCTGCAGAGGCAGCTTTAATGCCTCTTTTGACACACAGCAGAAGCATTAATAGGAAGCAAGGAGCATTTATCAAACACCTGAAGCATTCGCCTCCGTGAAGCTGATGGGAGCCAGCTGTAAATGTCTGTATGTGTGCCCTTGCCAGGGAGCAGAGGGGTTTCTCTTCTGCTGCAAGGAAATGGTGTCAAAGCTGTGAGTGTGTTTGGGCTGGGGCTGCTGGGCCCACAGATCTGTGATCTGTGACCCTGGGGCTGGGCAGTGTGATGGGACATTACAGCGAGTCAGTGCTGGACTGTGAACAAATGGCCAAAGAAAGCCCAGCACAGGCTGGTTCTGGAGCCCCACAGGGCAGAGAGCAGCTCTCCTCAGGTGTTACACCAGGCTGACTCCATCACCCCGGGCAGCAAGGGGAAATCCCAAACCAGGGATGAATTTTCATCGCAGCAGCTGGAATGCTTGCACTCGCATTCCTTGACGGCTCCTTTTCATTTTCCTGTGAGAAATTGTAGAAAACGCCTTCCTCCTGTGCCATGTGCCACTGGGGAGCTCCCAATTTCCCTGTGCAGCTGGGAATGTCTCTTAGCAGTGCCAGGCATCTCACCCCCACAGCGTGGCCCTTGGGTACCCGTGCTGTGGGAGACAGGAGCTACAGGGCCCTGGGGAGCTGCAGGGCTCTTGGAAGAAGCATCTTGCAGATGTCATGATACCAGCCTGATCTGCCCTGCCAGCTGTCATGTCCCCAGGCACCTTCCCTGTGAGAGGATGCCCACAGGAGCAGCATCACCCAGGAGTGCTGGGGATGGTCACCATGTTTGTGTTCTCACTGCTCAGCCAAGCATCGACTCCCACAGCTGCTCTCTAGACGTGATTTAAAATCCCGTGCACACGTTATTGCCATTCACCAAAAGGTATTTTGACAGGGCTCTGTGATACACTAATTAGAAACAGTCACTTAAAATCCACATCTGAAATGCATTGTGGAATTGAGGTTCAAGGAGTACAGGTTTGCTACAGACACCAGATTCCTAAAGAACAATTTCCCACACCTAAATAATGATGTTTTCCATCATGTAACATCCATTAGCTATAACTTGGCAGTTGCATCCATCATAATATGGTATTTCGGGGAAATAAATGAGTGTATTTTTCTCTGTGAGAACCAAGGCAAAAATATCTCACTGCTGAAATAT
Organism: Argya squamiceps; assembly: GCA_037834095.1. Classification (NCBI taxonomy): domain Eukaryota; kingdom Metazoa; phylum Chordata; class Aves; order Passeriformes; family Leiothrichidae; genus Argya; species Argya squamiceps. The sequence goes on from JBBMKD010000027.1 coordinate 3,637,104, forward strand.
CGAGCAGGTTTATACAGTGAGACCAAGTGCAGATTCTTGCTCTAATACATTGATTCAGCCATTAACATACAGCACAGACCAGTTTGCTTTCTCCCAATCCTGTAACTTCCAAACTAATATTTTCATAGTTACTTCTTATTAAGGTTGCTTTTAAATCATGCAATCAGCTTTCCAGCAATGTTATTAAACAATAACACGACTCTGCCAGAAGCAGCCTGTATTTGTGGCTGTTCCCAGTAGCTGAAGCGCTTTTTAGTCTCCTTGTCTTGGGAGGGTGTTGGCTTCCCTTTCACTTCTTAAAAGCATTTAAATTGATTTTTCCAAGTTCTTTCCCACCATACGTACGTGCCAGCAGGTCCCTGACTTTCTGCTCCCAGGACGGGGACCGGGGTGGTGGATTTCAGGAAGAAGAGTAACACAGCTCCACACACATACGCTCTCTCCGTTTCCCCCGTGCTGTTGATGGGAAGAGCATTGACATTCCCGTCGTACTCCGTCAGCGTCACTTCTGCTTTGCGTTGGAGCGGGATGTGCTGCTCCGGCGGGATGAGCCAAGGAGGAGGAGCACAGGAGGGTTTTGCTGTGCCCCGAGCAGCACCACTCACGTGTGCTGCCCGGGTGTCCCTGGGTGCCTGTCCTCTTGCATTTTTGCAGCTGTAAACTGGGAATGAAGGCAGTCCTTCACGGGAGGGATTAACGGGCAGCTGCAGCGCTGGCAGCACAGGGAGCGCCAGGTAAAAGCTGCACCTTGCCAGGCTGAGGGTCTTCCCCAGCACCTGGGGATTTGAGGAGGATTTACCACCCCTTGGAAGAAGGAAAGGGCTCACCTGGGCTTGATTTAAAACTGACTGTAGTTTAACTGTGTCCATGAGACTGCTGATGTGAAACTGCTCCTCATCTGGGAGGAGGAAGAGGAGGAAGCAGCAGCTGCCAGATGGGCACTGCCTGTCCCCTACGAGCCCCTGGCCCTTCGAGAGATGGTGCATCATCTGCTGAGCTGTGGGTGAGGTGAACAACCCTGAATGGGAATGAACAACCAAATATACCACTCCTTTCATGCTCCAGCCCCAGAATTTGCCAGCTGGGAATCCTTTCCCTGAACAACAGTGGGGAAAAAATGAGTCAAGGATTGGGGATTGTAATGGGGTGTTACTGTAGCTTGCTCTGGGACTAACACCCAGGAAATGTTGTATGAAGTGTGTTGAGGGATGGAGAACCCTGGGATAATTGATAAACAAACCACATACAAACAGCACAGACTTTGGAAAATGTGCCAGTTAAAGATTTCCAGTGATATAATCACAGGATATTTAAAAAGCTTGATTCTCAGCAAGCGTAATAAAAGGGCAGTTCCTGAACCTCAGCTACAAAGCGAGACCACATGCTGGAACAACACGAGCACTAATCTCAGGCTTTAATAGACTACAAGAGCTAAAAAATGCTCCTGGGATGACAGGAGCAGCAGACACCTCATGGAGTGAGTGAGCAGCAGAGAGAAACAGGCTCTGGAATCAGCACCTTCCTCTCTTCCACCAGGTGCTGATACAGGAGATGGGGAAACACCAATGGGGTCTTCTGCTTCCAAGAGTGCAGCCCCCATTGATTGCTAAAGCAATAAAATTGGCCTTTAGTCAAGCACTGCAAAGTTGCATAAAGCATATTTGATGGATTACACCTATCAAAACTTTTAGCGAGAGGAACAGTTACAATTAACAGGCTGCGAACAGGATCTTCTCTGCAATTTTTTCCTTGACATCATCAGTAATTGCCTGCACTAAACGTGCTGCTGCTGCTTGGCGGGGGCTTGTCAATCAAGAGGCAGCTCAGACCCAGAACATCATAAATCTGCTGTCGTAAACTTTGCTGCCAGTCTGAGGGAGAAGCACTGACAGAAGGGTAGGAAGCATCTGCAGGGCTTCGTTCACATCCCTCCCCATGCCCTTGTGGTTGAGGATGAGGGGGGAAATTACTCCAGGGCTGTGCCACACACACCAGCTGAAAATGCCAGTACTTCCAGCTCTCCAGAAGAGCCATCCCACAATTACCTTATGTGAGCCTGGCAGTTCCCTCCGCTGGAGAGATACAAGGTTATTAAGCAAATATGATTAATGAATAAAAGAACCTCTGGCATGCTGGAACGAGGCTCTGAGGCCTGTTGGGCTCCAGGAGGATTCATCAGCTTGTGCTTTGGGAACTGCGTCAGATTTCTGCAGTAATATGATTAACACGCTGTGTAATGGGCTAAATCCATCCCAAGTGTCCCTCCAGTTAAGCCTCTGTGTGGACACCTGGGATGAATTTGGCCCTTTTACAGCGGATGCACTCGACAGAGCTGGAAGAAAGGAGGGCACCGAGTTACTACTACAGCTGGGAAGGAGGATGGCAAAAAGGATGGAGAGGAGGGATGGGTCTGGAAGGGATCCAGCCCAGCCCCTGCCCTCAGCACCCTGCAGAAGCACAGGAGGGCCGTGGGTTGGAGCAGATGTGTGTGGAGCCTGCTCCGCCGTGCCTGCCATCCCCATGGACAGCTGCCACTCCGTGGCACCTGCCAGCCAAAGCCCTGGGACTTGGCCACGCTCTCCGCTGCCACGCGGCGCTCCGTGCCCGGCTCCAGAGACCGCGGGGCTGCCAGACCTCACCGGCTGCGGGAACGGCAAGGCTGGGGAGCGCTGCCTTCCTTATCTGCCGGGCCAGATTGCGAGCAGCTGCGGGCAGATAAAGAGCGATGGAGATCGGCTGGAGGAAGGCGTTTGCTTGCCCTGCAAAGCAAACGCGCTCTCCCTTTTCCCAGCGCGCTCCGGCAGCAGCCAGGCTGCCTTCTGGGCAGGGAACCTTCTCTGCCGCGGGGGTAAGAGCGGGAGGGTGGATGATGTAAGAGCCGGAACCTGAGTGACTGATTTCAGTTTATTTGCAGAGCGCTGCTTTATCTCACCCTGCCGGGGTTGCTGCTGCTTCCTATCTGCCCCAGCAAGAGAAGGGTGTCCCCCAGCACACTTGCCAGGCTTGGCCACAGGTTTTGCTCCAGCACTGGAGTGCTCTTTCATAGGTAGGCTCTGTTTTGCTCTCATGTCCAGTACTGCATTAATTGCAATATGATATTTCTTACTCACTCCAATGTACCTTCCATTTTGGGTAAGTTCCATGTTTTTGTGCTGTTTTAATAATTTCCAGCGAGTGCCTTTGTTTTCCATCCTTTGGATGGTTTCATCTGTGTGTTCACTGTGGTCCCTTACAATTCACTTCAGCCTTGTTATTCCTGAGCAAGGAATGGAGCCTTTAGAGGAACTGCCTAGAAGGGGATTAATCGCAGCCAGACCTCGTTAAAATCCCGTTGCCACACCAATTCCCCACACTTACAGAACCTGACCACAGTGTGAAAATTGATATTTATGCTGAGGACTGTCAATGCATTGCTTGTGCACCATTCCCTGATTTACTGTCCTCTGGGGGTGTGAGCTCTGGGGGTGCCAGTGAGATGTGCTGGTCTATTTCCAAGCCCCCAAAAATGAAATAACTGCCCGCCTGGGCCCTTCAACACCAAATGTGATCAGCACATTAATGCTGCTGGATTCTGTGGATGAGCAGCCTCCAGCTTTATTGCCTGATTTCTTGCAGCCTGGTTCCTGCAACTTGTTGCACTGGGTGAAAACAGTAGCAGAACAGCCAGATTTTGTGATAGGGTTTGAAAATCTGCTTTAAATTCATTTCTCTCAGCCTGTGGTCTCCCTCTGTCCTGCTGGATAATGGGGGACAGCTCTGGCACATTGGTGACAGATTTCCAAGGAGACCCAAACCATTGGGAAAGTTTTTCCAGAGGGGACATGACCCTCCAGGATTCCTTGGGACCTGTCTTTTCCCTGAGCAACATATCCCATGGCTGGCTGACGAGTGCTCCTTCCCCAAGGTCTGTAATGTGTTTCAGAGTTTGTTGAAACTGATAAAAATCTCTCTTAGCTACCAGGATTATGACACAACAAAATAGAAAATTTTTGTGATTTTCTCTACAGTGGAAAAACTCTGCAAAATAAGTGTCTGTTGGCTTTGAAAATCCCCTGCTCCAATACTCTTACCAGATGGCCGACGGCTCACAGGGATGTGGCTGGTCTGTGTTTGCAACCCTTTAGCTCCCGTGGAGACGTGCCTGTTGTGTCAGGAAACAGCAGGTTCTGCCTGAGATCCTGGCTGGGGCCTCTGTGGCTTTTCAGGGTGCAGGAAGAGAGAGTGGGAACCCCAGATATCACACCTGGCCTGCCCAGCCCTGTGAGATACCCAAGGCACTTCTGTGGCACTGACATCCTGCAGCTTTTCCATGGGATGCTGCTGTGGCCTGGAAGAGCATCTTGCCAAAAAGGATGCCAGGGCACATGCACTGGAGCAGGGGCAATGAGAGTTCTAATGGTCCTGGTGTGACCAGTAATGGATCTGTTAATGCAGTGCCTGCAACTGGGAAAGACAGGCTTATTTCTGTACCTCCCAGGAGACAGGCTGAAGCTATTATAAAGTTATTAAGCTATTATTATACACAGGTATTAAGGCTGAATGAAGAAGTCAAGTGATAAGAGGGCATACAAAAGAGACACCTCAGATGTGCAGCAGAAGTCAGGGAAAGGGATGGGGAGGTATTTGTTGTGGGAAGGGGCTGGTGTATCTGTGGGATCAACCAGAGCCAGAGGAGATAAACTGTAAGTCACCTCTGAGCTCCTGACAAGGTGTGCAAACCATTTTCTCCTGCCATATGGCTGATTTGTGACGATTCCTGCACAGAGCTGAGCCAAAGGGCCCTTGTGCTGAGGACATCCTACTTACCAGATCACTAAATGCTGTTGTGCTCTGCAGCATGAGCAGGGACCACCCAAGCTCCAAAACCCAGGGGAAAGCCCACCTGGGATTGCATCTGTTATGGGCCTCTGCAAGGATTATGTCATAGTGTGCAAAGCTTGTGGTTTTGGTGTGAGCAAGTGTGCAAAGCCTGTAAGGTCTGAATTCAAGCAGCCAGCTGGAGGAGGGAAGCTCAGTGAGAAAGAAGGATGCCTCAAAACCCAGTGTGGGTAGTGTGCTGGATCCACTCAGAGCTTAGAAGCTGTAAACACAGTGGGATACAGCAGCTGGATCTTTTTCCAGCAATCCACCGCAGGGAGCAGAGCCACGGCTGTGACACACGAGTGCAAAATGTTAGTCAGAAAGGACAAATGGAATGTGAAAAACCACCAGAAACTCCCAAAGTGGGTCAAATTCCTTGATGCATCTAACAATAGCTGTAGGATGGGAAGGACAGGGTGGATTCAGCTGCGTGCCCTCCCGTGCCTCCTAAAATTTGGGCTGCACCGTGCGGGCCTGAGCCCGTGGCGGCGAAATTCAAAGCAGGTGGCTGAAATTGTGGAAGCTGCAGCCTCCAGCTCTGCCTCCTCCACCCGGGCCTGCCTGGCATAATATTATCTCCACGGCTGAGCGAGGAGGACTTGGCTTGTTAAACTTGCAGGCCTGCCTTGCTCTCGCCCTTGGGTATATCCAGGGCTGCTGTCCCTGGGGCAGAGCGTTCTAATGCTCCTTTTACGCCACGTCTGCCGCAGCGAGGCCTCCTTAATTGGCTTGTGGTTCCCACCAGCACTGCCAGCACAGAGAGAGGGATGCAGGAAAAGCTGCCAGCCACAGCTCCCCGCTCGTGTTGGTGCATCATTAGCTCACATGTTGTCTCTCTCCCCGAAGACAAACACGCTGTGTAGCCAAAAAAGGTCTGTGGGGAGGATGCACGGTGAGATCCAAGCACAAGAAGTAGGGGGAGCACAGGTAGTTCTCATTCCCCTGCCCCACTTGGTTTCTCTGCTCTGCCAAATCACAGATTTTCAGTAGTAAGAGGGAAACTTGCAGTGAAATATCCTTTTTTTCTGTCTTGCTGTTTTAAAATGAACATCCTCCCCCTTCCTTGCTTTAATCACTTTAAAACAACCCTAGAGGAGCAAGACTTGGGTAAATAAATGTGGGAACCAGGGGAGTTCTTGAACTGTTAAAGAAATCAATATAAATCAGAGTAACCTTGCCCTGATGTCTTCCTTATCACCTCTGAAGCTCTACCTGCCTTTGTCTAACAACAATCTCAGTTAATTAGATAATTAATCTAATTATCTAATTAGGTGGAATCACTAATAGCTATTCCACCTAATTAGGCCAGTGGCTGTATCTCAGCAGTGGTGGTTCTCTCTTTCTGGCTAACCCTCCACCTTCTGCCATGCCTTGAAACCAGGCTCTGACACAATTCACAGCTCTTTGTTTGCTTTAACCAAAACCACCTGGAAGCAGTTTTACATTTTTTACTCAGGCTTTCCTTGAATGAAAGCAAGGTGGCCAGTTGGAAAGTAGAAAAGGAAGCTCTCAGAAGATTAATTTTTTTAGCAATGAATGCAGGAAGCTCTTCATTGTTTTAATTCATTCTCCTGATGTAAGATTAATTTTAGCTCTGAACACAACAACCTGTTATGAATTGATCCTAGGGAAGTATATTGCTCAGAGGCTGGGGAAACAACATAAGTAGCTTTTCCCCCCCTTTATTTGGACAAGTTTAGCTAAACTCATGGCTGCAGTCCTAACTACAGTCTCTTCCCTGTGGAAATGTGGATTGTGCTCCCACTGCAGCTTTCCCAATCCATCCTCTGTGTGACAGCACAAGGGAGCTGGCAAGAATTAAAACCAGATTAAAGCCATTGGTCCCCTGGCAGCAGAGTCCCACTGCTCATCTCTGCAGGGATGCTGTGGTTGGCAGCCCCACAATGCTTGTTTTGGATCACCTCTGTCCCCTCACGAGCTGTAGGTGCCTTTGGGGCTGCAAAGCTGCCATAAGGCTCTCGTGGGGTTTTTTCCCTTTAATGCCTAAATTGGCTTTAAGGGCATTTTTGTACATTCCAAAACAAATCAACATCTGTCTGCAAAACAGCCAAGCTTGGCCCTGAGAAGAGATGGATGCGCTCACCCCTGGCACCCAGAGCTCTACTTTCCTGGGATCCCATCTTCTGCACCAGGAAAAGCCATTCAACATCTGAGGGTCAGGAACTGAGACTCTTCCAGCCCCAGGAATGTTTAATGGTTCATTCCATCCCTACCTGTCACTGGAGAGCACTGCTGGATCCCCTCTGACACCTACAGCCTTAGTGGGTACAACCTGGAGCACCACTCTGGTTGGGCTCAGAGTCACAGAGACCATGGCAACCCTGGCTGGAGTCTGGATGAGGTAAAAGGGCCAGGTAGGTTCTGCAAGAGCATTTCTGTAGTGAACCCCTTCTCTCACCTGGAAATGCTTCCTTCCTGTAGTGCTCTCAGGTTAATCTGCTGCAATAGCATCCAGATCTGTGATCTGGTTCTGGGAGAGTCCTGCTCCTGCCTGACTGGAATGATGGGCAACTCACAAATCCACAGCTTTTCATTTTGTTTTTACCATGTTTGGTTGGGGCTTTTTTTCTACATGTATATGTAACTGAAACATCATAAAATGTCTCCTTGGGGTAGTTGGATTTTTCTTTAAAAAAAAACAAGTTATGTATTATATATTTGTTTTCTGAGCTGCTTGGAGCAAAGTTCTCTCAGCATTCTCATTCTGAAACCCCCATATTGAGGTGTTTGTTACAGAGTGGTGAAAATCCACATTTAGGTGAAACTTGGCAAATGTTTTTTGGCTTGAAGCAAGTTTTCTTTTGAAGGAGTTTACTATTAAGTGTTTAAGGTGTTTTTTCCCCCCTTTCTCTCTATTTTTCTTTTGAAAAAGCAACACCTTCCAGAACTGGGCTCAGAAGCAGAAGGCCAGCTCTGCAGCAAGTGTGAAAGCTGTGAGTTGAGCACAGAGCTGCAGCCATTCATGCTTTTTTCTGACATCTGTCAAGAGAATGGGAGGAAGGGAAATCAGCTGCACTCTATGAGAAAAGAGGCTTTTTTGTTGTTGCTGTTTTGGTGAGTCCTGACTAGCTGCACTCCCCTAGGTGCTGGTGATCCCAATGCCAGCTGCACAGAGCACAGCATCTCTGGCTGCCTGGAGCTGGTGCCTTCACACGCCCCAGAGCAAGCCAGATCTGCTGTACCTGGGAGAAAACTGAGCGTGCAGCAGGCTTTGCTGTTGTGTGACTTAGATGTGTATTGAACAACAACATTCCTGACAGGGGCTGGGATCATGTTGTTACAGTTCCACTGGAGTAACACAGCTACTGCTGCTCTGGTGTGTGCTATGTCCTCAGTATCAATGACAGTCCACACTTTGCTTTATACTCCCCAGCTTCTCTGCTTTTTCAGGTGTGCAGACCCATTGTATCCAAAGTGAGGCTGTGCAGGTAGATAAGCAGGGATGTGCAACCCCTGCTAGCAAACTGCACATCCCACAGAGCCAGGAGCAGGGGTCACTGGTGGGAAATGGCTGTTGCTGTCCAGAGGAGCCCAGCCACACTCCTCTGCCCCTTGCCAGCCTGCAAGCTGGGAGAGGGGTGAGGATGAGGATGGCCAGAGCAGACAGCCACATCTCAGGCTGCACATCAGCAGGACCAGCCTTACTGACCTGGTGTTTGCTTATGGAGGTGGACAAACATCTCCACAGACAGCCAGGACTTCTCTGCTGCCTGAGTTGGTTCCTGAACTTGAACCCAAATGGGATGGCTTCAGAGATTCTGAAATACTGCAGACAGAGCTGACTGGGGTTTTTTGCCCCCCCACTTCCAGTTTTTGGCAGCAGCTAGAAGCAGGAGTACCAAAGTCTCCAGAGTGAGCCTGCTTTCTCTGGCTCTACCTTGCAAACTCAGGAAGTTTGAGGAGGTCTGATAATCATCCTTACCTTGCTTATTTATCGGCTTAGTCTCCACCCGAGGGCGTTCCCAGTGCCCAACCTGAGCTGGCTTTGCTCACACCACCGTGCTGGCTGGCTGCCACGACACCACTCACTGAGGTAGGAATACACACCGTTGGTACTTTTGGTCCCATCCTCCTGTGCTTTTCCCATTTTTGCTCTCCTGATGAAGATGCTTCAATAAAATGGTGTTTGTGTTGTGGAGGTAGCAATGGACTGCCACCACTTTGTATCACAGATAGGACAATTTCACTGTGGCATTTAAGATGCCTGGCTGGAATAGCTGTGGTTGGACAAGTGTGAATTTGAATTTACCTGTACTGGGGTTTTTCAGCCCCTTCCACAATGCATAATTCACTCAGGTGATTGAATTGCAATGTTGACTTCCTCTTCCCTGATTCATGTTATCCTACTATTTTTTAATATATTTTATCAGGAGTTATGTTTTTGACACTGTGCTCCCATGTACCGTGGCTATGCAGGTATTACACTGATCTACTGACCATTTTCTACTTGCTGGGTTTCACCAGTCTGTCCAGCAACGTTGTGTGTTTCCTTATCATGGGCTTCAGTGTTCTGCAAACAGCATGGACCTACGAGATCAAGGTGCTTTTTCCTGGTTGCCAGCATCTAGCCCAAAGGGGGAGGCAGATTTGGAGATGTTGCTTGTTTCTATGGATAATAATCAATAAGACCCATTAAGGAGACAAGTACATACATCACTAAACTTTGACCTCTGCTCTCCAGATCAGTCCCAAGATGCCTATTCATATGCTGGTGACATCCAGATTGCACTGTTGCAAAAGCCTCTTTGCTTGGGAAGGGATTACAGATTTAAATTGCACAGCCTTTGCTATCTGTAGAGTACAGCATGCAGGATGCTTAGCTAGAGCCTCTAGTTTTTGTTGGCTTTCTTTACTACTCAGCCAAGCTTTATATTTAACGCTGTTGCATGCAGAGTGTTTTATGTCTCTCTACCTTTCAGGCTGTTTTTCACTCCAGTCTGACTGGCATTTTAAGGGTTTACAGACCCTGGAGATTCCTGGCACTGGCTGTTGCTTGCATATTGCTCCTCATCTTTCAGATCCTTTTTCTCCTACGTTGCTCTCTGGCAGGCTGTTTCTGATAGAAAGTTTTTGGCTTGCTGTTTGAAGTTCCTGATAGTCGGCATTTGATCGCTTGCTAATTCAATTCTACAACTTTTTTCCAAAGAAACCATGAAAGACTATCTAAAAATAGATTTTAAGAAAGAAAGAAAACTTTTTTAAACCCCTTTATTTTGCTGAATACAGGAAGTTTTAAGTTTTCTGGGAGGAAAAACCCACATACCAAATTTAGAAGTAAATCAGAGATCCCAGGATGTTTGAGAAATCCGTTTCTAGGCACAAAAGCTGGATGAAGAGTTTTCTTCTCCCTGTACGTCTTCCCTTCCCTTGAGAGAACATCTACTGAAATCTGCTGTCTGGGAACAAGCCAGATGAGACTCTTTGGTGTGGGTGGGTGAGAAGGGAGAGACAAGACTCTGGTGACAGCATCAGGGTCTGACCTCAGTGGGATCACAGGGGCACAGGGACTGTGAGCTGCTCCATGGGGTGGTTCCTTCTGTGAGTGATCAAGGTTCATCTTTACATTGAGTGTCTCTGCTCCTCCCACTGCACAGCTGTTTCAGTTCCGTGTTCCTCTGAAGGTTAGAAACAAATGACTAGTTTCCATCCCACGTGTCCAGCATGGATCAGCTTTGCTCTTCTTTCTTGTCTAAGAGCTCCTTCATTGCTGCAATGTGCTGCCTTCCTCCCCAGTGTATTTTACAGTGGTTGTATCCCCTCCTTGTTTTCCCAGGCTGAGCAACTTGAGTTTGTAGAGGCTCCTTTCATAAAATAGGTTTTCCATTCCCCTGACCATCCTAGAAGACAAGCATCTTCTCCATGCTTGTCCCTGCTTGAATGCATTTTTGTCTTCAAGTGGAGAATTGTGTGAAGAATTCCAACAAGATTTTGCCTGTGCACTGTTCAGTGGTGTTAAATGCTTCCCTGTCTCTATTCTTTGGTACTTCTGACACCCCTGCTTGACACTGGCCTTTCCAGGAGCTAAGTCACACCAGTGGCACTCAAACACCTGAGACAGGTCTTCTCCCTGCTGTGTGCCACACCAATGAGCTTCTGCTCCAGGTGAGAAAGGCTGATTACAAGCAGCCAGCTGTCAAATTCAGTAACAGCATATTTCACCCCGTTTCCATTTTGCTCTCTCAAAGTTGCTTTCTTTTTCCAGTGTGGCATTCTGCTTCTCATCTTCAGGCTTTAAGCACAATCCTTCCTTCTCCTAATGGAGTCATTGAAGGAAATATCAAGTAATGTTCACCCCCAGGCAGTTTTATGAGGACCTTCACCAATTATCTCTCTGGCTCCTTCTTGCTTCATCCCTTGCCCACTTTGCTATGCTTGTGCTCCCAGCACAACTAAAAATATCCCATCTGACCTTGCATCCAACTCAGTCCTGAAGTCTGGAAAACGGAACACAGTGTGGTGACTTCTGCTTATTATTTTCCCAGCCCCCCAAATTATCAGTAAAGTCTCTGAGTGTCCCTGTATTAAGCCAAAATGGTTGGTAATTCAGTAAGTTTTGCTGGAGCATCACACATCTCTGTGTTGCATGAGGGCCACCCATCAGCCAGCTCTGTGTTTACACAATCCCTAGCACAACTCTTTCCCCAAAAGCCTTATGAACTCAGCCTAGGCCACACATTCAAAGATGTGGTCAAGTGCTAAGTGAGATTTCCAAGAGTAGTTCCCTCCTGACTTCTCTCTGGCATTGGCACCCAAAGCTGATGGCAGTTAAGGCTGTGCTTTGAAAGCAAGAGAGGGAGCAGTTTGTTGGCCCCCAGTGCCTCTGGGCAATGCTTGTTTTCTGGTTTGGTATTTTATTTTGTGGTGAAGATTTCCAGGCTTCTGAGCATAGGCTCCTGTCTGCCTTGCCAAGGATGCTCTTATGGGTGGCAAACATTATGCTGCTTTGTGTGAAGTCTTCACACAGCCCCTTTTTCTTCCAGCCCTGGACAGTTTCTCCTCATGCTGGAAACCTGTGGAGGTTAAACACATTTAAGCCTCTTCAGGAGGACACAGTGAAATGAATGCTGGCTGTTAAGGCGCTCTTGTGTACCTGGTTCCCCATTTCTACCCTCAATTGCTAATTTCCCTTTCTACCCACTTCTACTAAAAGGTGCTAATTGTGTGGTGATACACAACTTCCCTGCCCCGGAGAGCAGCAGCATCACTTCTGATCCTTTGAGGTCTGGCTAAACTAATAGAGAGATCTGTGTCCTGAGCCTGATTCTAACTCCTATACAACAAATTCCTTTTTAATCCACAGAAAAGTCATTTACTAGTGGTTAGACTTCTGGCTGTGCAGGGCAGCAGTCACTTCTGAGAAGTTATGCATGTCTGATGCAAAATTACAAAAATGTGTATTTACCACAGTGATCAAGGGGGCTGAGAAGCTCAAGTTAATATTTATATTTGACATTGAACCCTATGCACAAATAGTGATTTTGGCTGGGTGCAGCATCCCCGTTTATTTTCAAATCCTTTTATACTGATGATCCAGGTGCAGGGAATTACCCCTTTGCTCTTGGCACCCCGGGTTCTGGAGGTCTCACTGTGCTGAAGAAGCTGCTAACAGGGTGTTTATCTTGGGAGCACATCTCAGAGCATCTCTGGACAGCTGCTCTGGGGAGGGGTAGGGACTGGCACACCGTGGGTTTGGACTGCTGCCTCTTTTCAGGGCTGAAGCAGGAGTAGCTGTGATGCCATTGGGGTGAGGGGGATGCTGAGCTGCAGGAGGGGCCTGAAGCTCCATCTGTCTCATCCCAACATCTCCATACTGATATAAAGAATGTGCTGAAGTAGTTTTCTCTGGATCTCCCAGCACAGACTGTGGCTGCAATGCTGGCCCAAGAGGTTTGTGGCCTTGCTGTGAACCTGCCTTCCCCACTGGTGTGTCTCTTGTGCCCTGGAAACACCTGCAGCCAGTGTCTCTTTACAAGGTTTTTGTCATCAAAAATCCTCGTGGTGAGGGAAGGGTGGAAAGAAGTTGGTTCTCATCTATCCTTGCAGATGAGAGTACTCTCAAACAAACACACATTTGGCATCAATGAGAAAGTGGCATCTTCTGGAGGCAAGGGTGGGAATTCTGTCAGGTGGATTTAGCTCCTGCTGAACATCACTGTGAAGTTGAAACTGAATAGCTGGAATGAGTTTGGTTTGAAATTTTGTGCCATGTGGGAGCCAGGAAAATTCACTCCTTACAGTTTTGAAATCCAGACTACTGGAGTTAAGGAGAAGTGTTAAATAACTTTTCCAAGGCTGCTTTATGAGGACAAGAGAGCCCAAACTCCATTAAAAATCCTCAAATGCTCAGAGGGGTGCACTACTTGTGCCACCTCAGGGAATTTTGAGGCTGCCAGTAAACTCACTGTGCTAATACCAGAGTGTGAAAGAAATATCTCCACCAGGGCACTTGGCCTTTAGTTTGACTGTATTTTCAGCCCTGATTTCTGCCAGTGGTTCCTGTCTTGGTGTGTTGGTGTCTGGAGAGGCCAACTGGGAAGTGCTGCCTGCAGGACCCAGCATCCCAAAAACCCTGGCTGGGCCAGCTCACCACTGGCCATGGCATGCCTCTGGAACCCTCCATGAAGGGAGAGACCCCAAAGTGTGGCTTGAAGGATGTTTAACAAACTGGGAATGATCACCTGATGGATGTATGGGATTGAATGAAGTCATGCTGTGCTTGGCTTGCCAAGTTCTTAACATGTGACGTTGAAAGCCTTATTTGTCAAGGAAGGAAGGTTTCCAGGGGAATCGATAACGAAGGATGTAGTAGGTTTTTGAAAGAAAACAACTTTTGCTGTGGAAACAGCAACCCTGAAACTTTTTTGAGGAGATAAACTGCTTTCTAAAAATGGGTCACAGCTCCCTGATTTTTCCACAAAAACTTACTGTATGCCTGTGGCAACTGTCACTCTGCTTAACACGACACTGTGGAGCTGAAGGAAACACCTGTGGCAGAAAACGGGAGCTGGACCATGCCTGAGTCTCTTGCTGTGTCAAAATTTCAGTGGTTTTTGCCTCTGTGTTCTTCTCAGGTTCTCCACTGACCTTGTCCTCAAGAATGGTGTGTTCTCCCCACACTCTCCATTGTCATGAAGGTCTGGCAGCAATTGCATATCAGGTCTCTGCTTACCAGACCCCACAAGCACTGCTGAGTTCCTGTTCCCACACAGATTCCCAAAGCAAACGTTACAGCTATAATGTAAAAGAGCAAAAATGTTTGGAAAACAGCAGATGCAATGGGAAAATGACACTTCCTACATGTGATAATTGTGCAACCTTAACTCTGCCCTTGGAGTATGTCTGCATCTTGCTGTATTGTTCAGGAACTTGTGTGGTGAAGAAAAAAGTTATTGGAAGTCTGTCCGGAAATTAAAGTGGTTGGTGGAGGTGGCAGCAAGGGTTAAATTACCTGGGTGGGACTGGGGGGCTGGGAAGGGTAAGTGGATTACACGCTCTTAAATACAGGAGGTGACTGTCAGCATGATTTGACTGTTAAAATGGGCATTGGTGGAGGGAAAAAACCCTCTGTGGCTTGTGAGTCCAGATTACTAAAGCTTTAATGCACAGGACATGGTTATGTTACCTCCTGCCATGTAGGTGCCTATCCTGCTTTAAGCCACTTACATCGGTTTGCTTTCAAGCAATATTTTTTTTTCTTTTCCCCTTGTACTCAGCCATAGATTAACTTTGCTCAGACTGCCTCCACGCTCTCCCTGCAGCCCCACTCACCACTCTCTCAGGTATAGCCCACGTCCCTCCTGCCTCCTCTGTGCCTTGCCTGGGGATGAAGTTTAGTGTTCGCTGCTGGGAGATGTTTGCTTGGCTTAGTCACCACTGAGAAAGTGGAAAAGCACAGTGGAAGAGTGTCTGCACTGCAAGACGTGTGGCTGTACCAACTTTTTTGCCTTCACTCATCGCCCCTTGCGCCACTCTCCCTCGGCTGCTCATGGCCCCCATCCCCTCTGGCTGCTGCAGAGGAACCAGCCCCATGTGAAAGGGGCTCAGCAATGACAGTGACAGCTCATGCTTGGCCTGTCACCATCCCGCCCTGCCACCGCTTCCACAGGCCCCAGGGGGCCGTGGGGAATCTCAGGGCACGACTGCTGCTTTTTGAGAATGTCACTTTTCGGGAACGCCACACTTTGCCACCTCAGGAGTTTTGCAGAACCTCATCTCGTGCTTGGTGGAGTCGACGGATCACTGAGGGAGACTGATGGGAACACTTCTGGAAGCAGCACTACAGCAGCGCTGTCGAAACACCTTGGCCTCTGGGCGGGCCGCTGCCCTGACCCCGAGCCTGCAGCCAGCTCACAGAGGTGGCAGCCGAGGCATCCGTGAGGGCACCGGGAGCCCGTCCCCGAGGTCAGGGCACGCAGCAGGAGCTGCCTCCCTCTGCCCAGCCCCTCCGCTACTCCCAGCGCAGCCACCGGGCGGGCGAGCCGGCTCTGGCCTCCCTTCCCCTCACGGAGCGGGCCTGCCGTCCCCCGTGCGCCGCCGTCCCGCCCGCGGCAGCCCCGCTCCGCGGGGGACAGGCGGGAGACGAACCCTCAGAGAGGGTAGGGACGGGAAAGGGAAGGAGCCACCCGCGGGCTGCGCAGATCCCAAGCCCTCCCGGCGCGGAGGGGCCGCGGCGCGGGAGGGGCGGCTCGCGGGGGCTCCGTG
>JBBMKD010000027.1:3653705-3817805 GCA_037834095.1 Argya squamiceps
CTCCCGGCCCCGCGGGAGAGCGGCGGTGCGAGCAGGCGCTGGGTTTCGGGGCTCTGTAACATGGTTTCTCATGTGTGTGTTTTCTTTCTCTCCTCCTCCTCCTCCTCCTCTCTCTCTCTCCTCCTCCCGCCGCCTCTCTCCTCCTCCCCAAACACACACGTACACACACACGCTTCCCCTCTCCATCTCCCTCCCCCTCCTCAAGGCCGAAAAGGCAAGCCAAACCTGCAGCCGACGAAGGCTTTTGGGATTGTAGCGTGTGCACCTTCAGGAACAGCGCCGAAGCCTTCAAATGCAGCATCTGCGATGTCAGGAAAGGCACCTCCACAAGGTACGTCCGCACCTTTCACCGCGGCTCCTGCTCCGCGCGGGGCTGCGCCGACTTGTTGATTTTTTTTCGCTGTTGCCTGGATATGGGCTGGTTGCATCCCTTCTCTCCCCCGATGCGGTCCCTTCTGTCCCCGTTCAAAAGCTGGTGGATTTTAAAAATTCTCTTTCAAGCGTTTAATTGGAGCTGGAAGACATTTTTCATGGATGTGGCAGCAACCTGAATCTTTTTGTTGTTCTGTGCTTTTTTTGTTGTTTTTTGCTGGTGTACAGAGAACCTTTTGGAGATGCACAGCCAGCCAGCAGCGCTCTGACTGTGGTTTGGGGCAGATGGTTTTCTGTGGTTTGGGTGGAGGTTTACCTGTGTTCTCTACAGGAGTAGAAATGATTTAGGATTAGGGAGCGAGAAAGGAAACGGCTGAAACTAAAGATGCCGTGAGAACAACTCCCTCCCTGAGATGTTGATCTCTCGGTGACTGTTGTCATCAGAAAGGAATCGGCTTTGTGCTCAGTGTGGGAATGGTGCGGGATTTTGAAAGCTTTAGCTGTCAGGTCTCTCTGATTGCCTTGCTCTGAGAAACTGTGGAGGTCTTTGTGAGGTGGTGAGTCTGACGTGCAGTAGTTAATTTAATCTCCAAAAAGCCCCCGAAGTTGCTGTTTCTCAGTGAGAGGGTTCGGAAAGTTTGTCCTGGAGGTATCAGTTGATGCTAAAGCAGGCATGTGGTGCTCTGCTTTTCCTTATTTTCTGTCATTTGTTCTGCCATGTTGATTTCTGATTTTATTCATAACGTACCTTCCAAATTTGAGTTCCCATTGCGGTGCTCTGCCAAAGAAACAGTCTGTGAGGTTTCCATTGTGAAAGGCGGCGTTTTCCTTGAGTGCAGCTGTGTATTGAGGTGCTCTCATCAGCAGGCTGTTTGCATGACTTGGCTGTCTTGGCTTGATTGACAAAGGAGGTGAAAGCGTGTTGGGTTGTTATTGTTCGCAGTGTGCCTTAGACAATGTGAAGTGCCTACATTTTTAATGGGGAGCATGTTTTCGGGCCATTGAAACTCTCTGAGTTACTGTAACAGAGCGCTGAAGTGCCTCACTCCGTGTTTTGTGATGCACGTCAGCTACAAGTATCCGTGCTTTTTACAAAACGTGCAGAGGTGTTGAACTTAAAGCAGTTGTAAACAGCCCGGTTAGAGCACCGAGTGAGGTCGAGCTTTGGGCCAGCAGTGTTTGTGTGCACCTGGAGCTGATTCTTGACTCGTTCAGTCTTACTGAGCCGTGCAGCTGAACCTTCCCAGCACGTTTTATTCCTGTGGCTTTGTGATTCCTTGGCTTCCCCGTGGGCTCGGGTGGAACGTGTTGTTGCTCCTGCAGTCTCCAGGTCCTGAGCCGCTCCCCCGGAGCGTGGCCGTGCAGTCCCCGCACGCTGCCGGTGTCACACCCCGTGCTGGGTGTCAGTGGGGGCAGAGCCCTGAGGAGATGTAGGAGCCCAGATGGATCTGTCCTGTGTCAGACGCTGTTATTTGCATTGGCCACCATGCTGCTGTTCATTTGGAGAGCAGCAGCCTGCTCTCACATGCCCTTGCGTTTTTATTTTTTTTTTTAAAGATAATTTTCAAACTGTTTGTTGCAGTGGTGGGATGGTTTGCCTTTTAAAGGGCCATTAAGAGCGATAGCAGTCGATGATTTCAGGTTAAGAGCTGTAGCCTCACTTGCAGATGTGATCCTCGGGTCTAGAACATTGTAATTCTGTTTAGCTTTTAATGGACCCTTATGAATGGCTTCTAATTTTAATTCATTTAATTCATCAGCTTTCTATTCATTTTTGCTGCTTTTAAAATTGCTTTTGTTTGTAGAATTTGAGAAAGTATTTAAAATATTCAATGGCCCATCATGTCTTCTTGCATATTTGTATAATTTATGAATAAATATAACAGAAAGCAGGAGTGATTGAGTGTTATGAGAGAGCACTGTGTGTTGGGAAGTTCTGGGAGGTCACAGCTATTTGTGGTGTTACTTTGAATTTTATAGTATGTGATGTACGAGTCAGTGCTGGGAAATTATTCAGAATTTTTTAAATAAATGACTGATGTAAAGATACTTAATGAGTTATGATTGATAATTTATTACTTGAAAAATAAGGTGTCTGATGAGCTTGACTTTTAAGTTGCAATTTGACAAGTTGATGACACTTTTCTGCAGTTAAAGCTGCCTGGCTTCATTGTGACTTACTTCAGTAACACTTAGGGAAATTTATCAAACTCACTTTTAAAAAACATCAACCAAGTAGTGAAAGACATGGTGAGGCAACTGGTTTTCATCAAATTATTGTGTGCAATCACAGCATGCCCAGGGATTTTTTTAAGATCTGCAATGACCTACTTCCCCCCTCCCTCCTCTGCAAAGCCAGTTATTTGTTGTGGAATTTACTTTGGCTGATAAATATTCTCTTATTGAAGAACTGGTGAGGCCCTTGGCTAATTCTCACCGTGTGTATATTTTTTCAGACTCAATATAATCTGTTGGTGTGTGGGAGGGGTGGCTGGCAGCAGTTGGAAGTTTTATCTTCTCTGATCCAACTATCCCCTTTCCCCAGGATCTCATAAAAGGAGCTTCAGACAGCAGTGAGCTTTAGAGTTGACCTGCCAAGTCAAAATCCTGGTAGAGGCTAAACAGTTAAATTGCACTCGACTGTTTTCTCAAGGAGCTGTTTATAAATATTTCAGGTGCACTTTTAAATAAAAATTAGGTCAAATCCATCTCTGAAGAATTGTTGTGCAAAGATTATGTTAAACCTGTAGCACTTGAATGCTGGATTTGTTACAGTATGTCACTAACTTCCTTTCCTCACCTGGATTCTTGCTATTTTATGGTTAAACTTTTATTACCTTCTATTTAGGCAAGTATGATGAGGTTTTTTACTGTGTTCCTTCTGTGAGGATGATGGCAAAGACACCAGCTCTGGGTGATGATTTAGCTGGCTGCAGAGTGAGCAGTGGGGAGCTGTTTGTGCCTTATTCCTTCCCTGGAGATTTTTATTGGTGTCACAGCACAGGGAGCTGCTGCTGGTCACCACTTTCACTTGTGTCCTGTAGCTCTTCTGGTGGTTTGCTCTGGTGTAGCAACACCAGCCCCTGCACTCAGGAGAAGACTGGAATTGAAGCTTGTGCCAGGAAGTTTGTTCCTTTCCAATATCCATTACTTCTTCAAACACGGAAGGAAAGTTTACTTTGGATTTCCTAAGAATGTGAGGGCAGGATTTGGCCTCGTATTTCCTGTGAGTTCCTATTTGGGGGTAGGTGATGGCTCTCTGTTTCTATTTGTTTTTCTTAATGGCATTCTTGCTCCTTTTCTCCTTTGGTTCTCTGAGAGTTTACATATATTGTGTTCCTGTACACCTCTTGGAACTTCCTCTCCCCTCCCAGGCAGGGCTGTGAAGTGTTCCTACATGGGATTGTTTTCAGACTTTGTTGTGAAGGAGAGTATTTGCTCCCCCCTCCTTATGATTTCAGGGAAACTGGTTTTGGAAACTTTCCTTTTGGATGAATAGGCAAGCGGTGGGCTGTGGTGGAGCTTCTCTGATGTTAATTTTTCTCTAAATTTGGGATGAATGCTTTTCTTTTCCAAACTCCACATCCTCTTATCATGGATGTGCCTTGAGTACAGAGAAATGCACTTAAAGTCGGTGGAAACTGTGAAAGCAACAAATGGATGTCTGATATGCAAATGAACAAAACAATGGTAGCTTTTAGTACAAAATTGAGTTGAAATGTGCATGTCCTCTGCAAGGTATAAATTGGGCAAGCATTTCTGTTTTATTTGTTGCTAATACCTGTATGCCTGAAGTCCAGGGTTTGGAGTTTGCATCAAGTGATGTGAATGTACACTTCACTGTGGAGTGCCCAAGGAGTGCTTCACCTTTTTGCCATCCTTATTTTTGAGGGGAGGCCAAGCTAAAGCTGTTTATATGTATAAAATGAATTCTCTTGTATGGAACAGATATCTCAGATACTGGCCTTTGTTTCTCTGTAGCTCTGCAGAAAACTCTCACGTTTACAGGATCTGAACTACCACCTTGAAGGATGCAAACTACTGTCCATGTCACCATGGAAGAGTGTTCTCTTCTGCATCCAGGCTGGGCTGACCAGAATAGGCACCAGATAGCCCTGCTATTCCTGGAATGAGGAGTCAGCCTTATGATCCTGACCTTCATACAAGTAATATGTGCCCTGCTTATTTGCCATGTGTTTGCAGGAGTGCTCTGAAAACTCACAGTGATGTGTGGCTGTGGTGTAGGTTGGAAGCCAAGTGGTTTCATTTGGTTCTCTCTAGTTAGCTTTCACTTGCATTAAGGTGGCTTTTATTTAGCATCATAGCTGGCCTTTAAGTGGCTTAATTTCTGTAATATATAACTTGTGTGAAAAAAAAGCTGTTGTGGAAGCAGTGTTGGTGTTTTCACTCTGGAATATTTGTTTTACTGTTCGGCTGTTTAAATCTCTTGTTAAATCATCCCTGTTTTTCCTTTTGGTTGCTGCATTTCAGTGGCTGTTGGATTAGGAGGAGTGAGGCATGTTCTGTAGCAGCCTGGAGTTGTGGCAGTGTTCCCCTGGACCCGCCACATTCTGAGGATGTGTCCCCTCAGGGAGTGCTGTTGTGGCAGTGGAGGGTGCAGTGTCACTCTGCCTGGGCACAGCTGGGTGCTGGAATGCACAACACCTGTGTGCCAAACATTTGCCCACGTGCCAGGAGTTCTCCAGCTCTGTTGTCTCATCCCTTATTCACCAGCACTGCATAAAAATGAGTGGCTGTTCCTCTGTGGATTTGGGGAGGGCTGCTGCTAGATCTGGCAAAGCCAGCAGGGCAGAGGAGCCAAGGGCAGGAGCAAACACCAGCTGACAAGCAGGCAATGCTGCTGGTTCACAGCAAACCCTGGATTCTGGGGCTGTGGTTTGACTGCACACCAAGTCTGAGTCTGTGACTTGTGTTGCAGAACCACATGAGTCTCAGGCACATGGCTTGGAGTATTGATCCATTATGAACTGACTTCTGGTACAGATTCATGCTACTCTTATTTTTTAAACTAGCATGGGGTTAGTCTGTGAGGCTTCAGCTGAGCAGATGAAGCTGTTCAGCCTCAGATCAGCTATTATCTGTCAGCCTGGTGCAAGCATAACCCTGGCATAAGATCTGTGTCTTGTACTTGGGCTGTTTGAAAGAAGTGAGCGTGGTGTCCTGATTTGCTCTTTGCGGTGTTTGGCTCTGGCATTAATGATCTCATTACCATCACCCCAGGATTTCTCTTAGATCTCAGCACCTCTGGGAAATCATTCTCAGCAGGGAGAATCCTCAGTGTTGACGTGCAGCACCAAGGCAATACCCCTGTGCTATGGCTGTCAAATTTGGGTACCTGAGAAGCTGTGGGTGGCAAATTCAGTAGGGATTTTGGTGGTTCCTGTGACTCACTTTGCTTCTGCCACTTTTTTTTTCTGAATGTCCTACTGAGGAATAATAGCTCTACCTGTTGTTTTCCTTTTTTTGTTAGGATGAAAAGATCTTTTGGTTAAATAATAAAATCTTCAGCATGGATAAGGGGTGTTGATAATATTTATGTAGAGTTCCCTTTTGGGTTAATTGTGGGTGGTGGGGTTTAATGTCAATCTCTGATTTCTCCTGGAGACTCTCTGAAGATCTAATGGATAAACTGCAACACTGAGCATGTTAATACATCACTGCTCATATGCAGCATGGATATTATTCATTTTTCCCTTCTTCCATAGGCTGCTTTTCTGGGAGACAAGAATCTAAATCACAGTATGTATGTGCATGTAGGAGGAGAGGGCATGCAACTCTTTTATTGCTGTGAACAGACATTGCATCCACTGGGATGCTGACCCCTGGCTCTCAACAGGTCCTCGTGGGGAACTGGTAGGCAGAGGAATGCAGAGCAACTTTCTCTGCATGCCTTTCTTAATTGCCCTGATTGTTTCATGTTCCATCAGCTGCTGCTGAGGAGGGGCTGCTGCCTTTGCCCGGCTGGTGGGTGTGTTTGCACCCTGCTGTGGGGTTTGAATGGTAAGAGGAATTGGTTGAACTGGAAGTAAGACAGTGTGCAGTGTTGCCCAGAGTGACAGCTGAGAGGAGGGAAGTGGTGGGTGCAAGGTGTGGTTCCCTGTGGCCATCCCCTGCTCCTGTGGCATCGTGGCTGAGTGTCCTGTGCTCAGTGTTGGTGCTCCCCAGCAGTGTGCAGCACCCTGGGACTCTGTTTTGGCTGAATTGTTAGGTCCCTGAAGAAAATGCATGAGACCAAGAGCCTCACGAGGGGGGAAAGGAGTCAGGAAATGTGCTGTGGGCTGGATGGATTGTTTTGGCTGGCTACACCTGGATTTTGTGTCCCCTTTCTGTGTCCAGTTATTTGGACACCCCTGCCATAACTCCGGACGAGTTCACTGCTGATCTTGAGTCAGGTGTCACTCGTACTCCAGCTGCTTTGCATTATTGGTGGGCTTACTGTGCCTTGCTGTGGCACTGCTCCTTTTCTTCCTGCTCCATTGGGCTTGAACAAACAGCTCCTTCCAGGGTCCCTGAGTGAGGAACACAGAAGTTCACAGCACTTCTGGGGAGTCCTGCAGGAACGTGGCAGCAGAGTGAGACACTTGGCTCCTGCGTCAGGCAAAGCAGAGCTCTGCTTGTCCTTTATTCCATGTGCTTCCCTCCCTGTGTGGGGAGTTCCTGAGGAGGAAGCCCTGACCTGTTTGTGGGGTTTCAGGTGCTTCTGTAGGTCAGTGGGTTCCAGCCCTGCAGTGTAGGTCACTCACAAGGTGCGCTGCGGTTTCGTCGTGTGCAGCTCTGAGCTGAAATGAGATTCAAACAGACTCTCTGTGCCTGTGCCTTGCAGCTCTACTTTGTCTCTTTGCACTCAGCTCTTTCTTCACAAGGTAAAAGGAGAAATTTGGCCATTTTCAGGGGGAAAGAGTCTTACAGGAGGGTAAGACTCTTTATGAGTATTTATTTGAAGTTGTTTCAGACAGATAAGGGCAAATTTCCTTCATTGCTGCTTTGTGTTAAGGGCACAGCAGAAAAAGCAGAGCAGGAGCACTGAGTAGCCCATCCATGCTACCCTAAGCAGATGTCCAGGATTACAGGATACAACAGACATAATGTGGAAATGCCTCCATTACGTTTATGTAAGTTCCTTTTACAGCTGACATACGCTAAATACATTGATTGTCTCTTTGTGCAGACAGATTTCCTTTACATCAAGCAGAGCTCCTTTTTGCACTTTTTTGGTACATCTGGAGGTACAGCCAGATCCTTAACATTGCTCTTCCCATAAACCAGCTATTAATTAGGAGCATGTTCTTTGTAGCAGAGTGCTAATTGGTACAGCAACGAAATCACTGCCTGTTTAACATGGGAAAGATAGTAATTCTGGCTGGCTCAAGTATAAGTGAGAGAGAAAAGCATCACTTCTCTTTGCTGGCCCACTGGGTTTTTTTGACTGTTCAGTAACTCACTGTATTCCAAATCATGTGGGTCTCAAGTTCTCCCAACAAAACCCAAAATTAATTGCTTCAGACTATGTGATAATATTGATAATTTGATAGTATTTTATCTTTGATAATATTTGATTCCTGAAGTTCTCTCTGTGTTTCTGAAAGTTCAGAGTACACCCACAGCCAATCTTCTGTTAAGTAGTACTGGAAATTGATGAGGAAAAGGGCTTGTAGAGGTCTAAAATGTGGATCATGAAACCAGGAGACCTGATTTGAGCTGTGTGTGGCCTTTCCTGAGACACTGGCCTGGGATTGTGGAGCACCCCCTTATGCTACAAGGATCAAGGTACTGAAAATTTGGAGAGGGAATTTTTACAAGGGTGTAAAGAGACAGGGCAAGGGGAATGGCTTCAAACTGGACAGAGGGCAGGGTTAGATTAGGTATTAGGAAGAAATTCTTCATAGTGAGGGTGGTAAGGCTCTGGCTCTGGTTGCCCAGAGCAGCTGTGGCTGCCCCATCCCTGGGACTGTTCCAGGCCAGGTTGGATGGGGCTTGGAGCAACCTGAGAGAGTGGAAGGTGTCCCTGCCCTTGCACATGGCAGAGTGGCTGGAATAAGGATCCCCTCAAACCCAGGCCATTCTGTGATTCTCTGTTCAGAAGTTCCAAAAACTTTAGGTTCAGGATCTTACCAGATTGGTTGTCTTTAAATAAAATGGAAGCAAAACAAATCAGTTTTGGATTTTGTTTAGGGCTAAACAAGGAATAAATGTTTAGACATGTTTTCTCGAGCAGACTGTTCATGGGGATTTCAGAGTTATAATGAATTGTTTGTAACATGCAGAGGTGCTAAGTGAGACAAAATATCTTGCCTGAGATAAAGCTGCCTTCTTCAGATTTATATTTTAGAGTAGACAGGAGTGAGGCTGATCCTAATCTAAAATATTTTATCTGAACTAAATTATTTTTGTGCACATGGAACTGTCCAGATAATTCATGTGCAGCTTCACGTGGTCGATTCAGGGAGGTGGACAGAGGATGCAGAACTGCTGGGGTTTGGTGGCTTCAGTGGTGTAAAGTTGATCAGAAAACTGTCTGATGAGTGGTGACTGTGGGTTACTCACCCAGTCCCATATGTGCAGAGTTTTATAAATTATAGAGGTATTTATTAATGGAATAGGATTGCTCTTGGGTTGTTTGGGGTTTTTTTATCATCTATGTAGTAAATAAATACATGGAAGGATTTATATTTTCTTTCACTTCTGTTTGCGGATGACAGTGGGGCTTGTATGATGTTAATGTGATTTCAGCCTGTGTAAGAGTTGCTGGAATTCACCCTTTGGCAAGTCAGCTAGCTAAATATCCTCGGGATGCCATTTTTAATCTGTATGGTTATATTCACTGTCTGTGTTATAATTTGATCAAGAAATTTATGTCTGTGCTACGTGTTTCATCCCTTTGTTTAATTACAAAGAAAAAAAGATCTAGTTTAGCAGAAGGATGTAAATCTTGTGCTGGGTGGACAAAGCATGCTGATCTGTTCAGGTTGCTGGAAATGTGTCTCTGCTGAAATATTTGGCTCTCATTATATATCTTGGAGCTCTTATTCTGAAAGTGCTTTCACTGTTTTTTTCGGAAGTGGCACAGAGCACTTTCTCTTCCTGAGATGAGATTTCAATAAGAGAGGCAATACATTGATGGATGATGGCCCTGTGATGGAGTCAATCAGCCAGTGCAGTCATTTGTCTCCTGGGGATACAGGGTAGAGCACATCATTAGCAGCAGAAGGGGAGGCTTTCCTCTGTAATGCTAATAGGGCCAGGGAGCTGCTTGGTGCCTGTTTGCTGCCATTGCTCCCTTATTACAGGTGCCTTGCAGAGAAATAAAACCCTTTTCATTTGTTATCTGTGGATGTGGATCAGTTTAACAGAAATGTTTAATAAGCTTTAGGAAATGTTTGTGATTCAGCATGGTATTAGCAATTCCTAAACCTGCATCATGTAAAATGCTGCCCATAAAAATGGTGAATTTTTCTGGGGGAATTGTGTGTGTCTTACTGGTTTTACACACAAGTAGCTTGGCTGGTGGAGAAAAGACAGGCAGCTGGCTGATTTGGAGGGTGGTGGGTCTTAATTGGAGGAGAAGTGTTGGAAGGGAAGCCCTTGGGTTACAGCAGAAGTTCCTGCAGCAGGGTCTGGTGGTGCTGGGTTTGTGTCAGAGCAAAAGGCAAAGGACCAGGCAGGGAGGGAGGGTGGCTTGTCCCAGGGACAGTGCTGGTGTGTGGCAGCAGCACTGAGCTGGATTCAGGGCACCTTGGTGTGCTGGGCACCGTGCAGCTTTGCCCAGGGAGGGTGAGTTAACCTGCAGACTGCTGCTCCTCCATGGCTGCTTCCCTCCTTTCTGGGCTCTTGGGAGCCACAGCAGTGATCCTTCCCATCAGGAGCAGCATGGACTTCCCTCAAGGTGGGCAGGAGTGCTCCTGGTACAGGGTACAAGGCTGCAGACCTTGTGTAGCAGAATCTGTGTCCAGAGGTGGTCAGTTCCAGCAGGGCACACACAGGAGCTGTAAATGTTGGGAGGAAAGGGTTGTTCAGAGTGGCTGGTGGGTTTTCCCTCCAGCACTGTGAGCAGCTCAGACACAACTTTCTGGGGGGAAAGGAAAGCTTTAATTTGCTGTGAATTTGGACATTCAGGTAACTCACCTGCATATGTAAAGTAGATGCACTGTGAAGTCCACATACAGCTTGTAGGAGGTAAAGTTCGTTTTTGGGAAGCACTTTAGGTTCTGAACTGTCTTCTCAAGAGCTGCACGTGCAGTCAGACCTAACAAACAATGTTTATCTTCCTTTCTCTGAGCTGTATAGATAATGGTTTAAAAAAAAGAGCAAGGGCAGCCAGAAAGCAAGTGATGTGGAGCTGCTGGAATGGTGTGGTGGGTACTTCTTGTGCACTTCTTTTCTCTCGTGTACAGCAATGCCTTTGCTCCTGAAGTGTGGGAGGAATGGCTCAGCTGTGTGGTGCTAAAGGCATGGGGTTGTCAGGGTTGTGCAGTTTTACACAGGGGTTAGCAGAGTGAGGAACATGCTTTGTCATGGGTGTGGGAATACAGGGCTCTGGCAGCAATTAGCAGTCATTAATTAGGAGCACTTACTGCCGGATGTGAGTCAAGTTAGTTGTAAGTTGCTGAACTTCTGAGGTCAAGAAGATCTGATGCATCTGAGATATGCTTTGTTGGCATCCACAGCACTGTGGGGCTGTCCACAGGGACAGGCTGGAATAGCAGAGCTCAAACTGAAATTTTGAGCTTCATTAGATGACTTATTGACAGTGACAGTGTGGCAGCACCTCTGCCAGCTGGGACCACACATTTGCATTCAGAGCTCAGACCTGTGAAGGGCTCCTTGAGGCTCCTGGGTTGCATCAGCTGGGAATATACAAGTGCACACCAGGAATTTACACTGCTGGGCTGGGTGAGACACACTGAATCAGCACTGAAAAAAGCAACAGTGAAACATTCTGGTGAGGAAAAACTGTCCTGCCTCTATGAAGGGGGTGACTTTTCCCAATTACAAATTAACAAATTGATAGAAAAATCAATGACAAACAGAACATGGGTAGAATATCATGCCCTATCATGCCCACATGCTGCATACCTGCTCTGTGAATGCATGGGAGATCACACCTTCATGTTCAGCCTGTGCACTTACAAAGATGTAAAACATGAGGACAGTCTCACTTCTTGTGCCTGAAAGAGGCATTTGTGCTGCAGTGGCCCAGCATGTCAAGCAAGTAGTGGAAAAAGATCCATAATAATGTACCTGTTACAGTTCTCAGGGTTTTCCCTAATGTGCAGGGACAGTGAGGGATAGCACTGAGCAGTAGTTTGCTTTTATTTCCATCTCTCCAGTTTTTCCTCTCTTGCCATTTTTTTTGAGTTTTAAGCCAGACTAACTTTCCCACTGGCACTCAGAATTCAAAACTCTGAAGTTGTACAGCTGTGTACTGCACTCACTTGTTTATAAAAGCTGTCACAAGCATGAGTGGTTTGTTATTTTTTTTCCACCAAGGTGTAGTGTGAGGAGCAGGTTTACTTAGTCACGGTGTGGGAATCCAGACACCAGGCTTAGAAATGAATTTAATAACAGCTGGTCTCTTCATTTCCGAGTGTGCTGGCATCTGCAAGTCTGTCTTGGTTCAACAGGTAGTTGATGCTTGGGGAGAATGTGACCTTTTGCTCCTTGCATTGATTTTTTGAGTCGTGTCCAGAGGCTGCAGGAATCAGTGCAGCACTTTGCTGTCAGCTGCCAGGGCTGGATCAGGCCTCCGGGATCGATGCACCGAGAAGAAAGGGAAGAAGTTGACATGAAACTTAACATGGTTGTCTTTTGTGATCTTGCTTTTTTCCCCAAGACTGTTTGTTCAAGTAGATGTTTTTAACAGATAAAAAAGATTTGAGAAATGTGCTGAATAAAGCCCTAAACAAAGGCTTCAGGGAATAGCATGGTCTGTGTAAGCAGAGGACTCCTCAGACTGCTCTTTGCTCTGAAGTCTGAACAGGGCCTGAGACTGCTGCAATTGTGGATCTGGTTCTTTTCTATTTGTTTTTGGGTTTGTCTATTTTTAAAGAGAGCACCTCGGTGACCAAACATTTTCTTGTTTTCAAGCAGAATGAAACAAAATACCCAGAAAAACCCAAGAGATTCACCAAATTTTGCAGAGCTACAGTTTTCAATGAGCCTCATCTAGGTGCTCACTTGTATCAAAAAGATTCCATTCCTTCTCCCTGGAGTTGTATCCATGTCTTTGCCTGTATAACCAGCAGATTATTAGTAGGTAAGACAGGTCGATTAGCATGACTTGCTGCTTTCCCTGCCTGTGCCAGTTCAGGGTATTATTGTTAACAGCTTTAAAGTGAAGTTCCTCCTGCAAGAATTGCTGGCTCCAGGCAGAAAAAGTTTTCCAACCAGTTCTGAACTACTGGGACTGTTGAATTTTTGAAATGCTGTTCATTGCTGCACAAAACTGCTGCAAGTACACCTTGAATCATGCATAGCCTGAAGAGCATCCTGGGGGTAGGGAGACATAAATAATTGTTTAATTGCTCTGCTGTGTAGCTTACATGATGTTGAGCATACAGAAAAAACTGATTCTGAACAGTGTTTTACAGTAACAATTCTCTGAGTCTGAAGATGAGCATTTATCCCAGTACAGTTTAATGTGGTGGTAGGCAAGACATGCAAATGTGTCTTGACTTGAGTTTGTTAATAAAAATGTTGCCAGTCTGTCAACTTTCAGATGTTTGGTAATGGTGCTAACTGAACTCTCGAAGAGTTTTAAAAGGAAAACATCATTCTATTGGAAGGAAAAAAACCTTTGTCATTAACATGTACAAATTGTTAATAGCTATTTTCATATTTCATTAAATTAATGAAAAAACATCTTCTGTGGTTGTTAGCAAATACAGCAGAAATCAAATAATATACTAACATTGTTTTAATTAAGAACACATTGATAATTCTAAAAATTCACTTTTGACATCCAGCTCTTGGGCTTGAAATGAATGTCAAACTTGGGCTTTTTTATACTCCAGGAAAATCTGCTCTTTTCTCAAAACATGCAGCAAAAGCAAGCTCATGAAAATCAGTACAACAGAGTCCATCCATTGCAAAATATCATTACAATAGTTGAGTGATTAGCCCACTGCAGGACTTAGCAGTGCATGTGGAATTGTGTTGGAGCTTGCAGGGAAGGTCCTGGCTGCCAGGGTGGCTGGGAAGGGCACAGGCAGAGCACACTGAGGAGGGTGTCTGCTGGGTCCAGGAGCTGATGGCTGAAACCTTTCAGTGCCTGTGAGGAAATGCAAACCAGACCCAATTTTCTCTTCTCCCTGTAAATCTGAAGGTGGCCATTGGGGAGAAGTCTTTGCTGTGTGAGCACAGCTTGGCTCCAGAGCTGTCCCATGGACAGCATGTCCCAACCCCTGACAGAGCTGGGGTCAGGTCAGCAGGAGTGTTGGCTCTTTTTGCAGCAGACAGATGAGGGGGTTTGATTTGTCTCCCTTTCAGCTAGAACTGAATATTCTGAATCTGTCAGTTGCTGTCAAGAGGATTGTACTTTGGATTAGTGAGCTCCTGGAAGCAGTTTGAATCATTGCAGTTAAAAGCACGCTGAACAGTGGTGTAATTAATAGTTATATAATGCACCCAACAAGCTTAGGGAGCCAGGATGTAACTTGGAAAGAAGCACAGCCCTGTGCAATCCCTGCATTGCCTGAGGACCACTGTGCATTCAAAGGTGATGCTTTTTGTCCCAGGACTGTTATGGTCAGGGCAGGTTTGTTGCTGTGTCAGTTCCATCACGAGACATTTGGAGACATCTTTTCTGCACCTTTCCTCTTCCCTTCCTTTTCTCTGATGTCCTTCTCATCAGGCCCTGGTCAGTCCAAGAGCATTGCTCATGTTAGGCTTGTTGGAACTATTCTTTGCTTCTGTTTCTGCAGAAATCTTTGGCTGCTGTGTAATTATGGATGCCACATGAAAAAAACTGCCCAGCTCCTGAGAATAATACACATTTCTGTTGTGGAGTTTTTGAATAGATATTTCAGGGCAATTATGCAATACCTTTCTGCTGTGCAGTACCTGTCAGCCCTTAACCACTTGTGTTTTTAGGGGAGCTGAAATGGCTGTTGAGCCTTCCAGAGTAGTTTCTGCTTTGTGACAAGCTGGAACCTGTCAGGCAAAGCTGTGGATTTCAGCAAGGCAGCAGGTGAGTCTGTGCACCTCAGACCTCCTGTCTTGTAGGGATTGGATTGGAGGTGTAATGGTTTTAAGCTTTCTATATTAATGTCTGTGAATACCTTAGGCACACAGAGATGGTGATCAAAATTCTGAGGTGTTGCTCTAACTCTGGGTGAGTTTAATAAAAAAAATAATGTAATTTTCTTCCTTTAGCTGAACACTACAGTTGTCTTAAACCTTTGCAGAAAAAAACATTTGAAAATGTTTTTTTTCTCTTAGCTGGTGTGTAGGTGTGGTGTTTAGTGGTGGACCTGGCAGTGCAGGGTTGGACTCTGTTTTAAAGGTGTGTTTCAACCTATGTGATTCTGTGAAAATGGGAGAATTTTGCTGGTGCACAACTTGGTATTTCTGTTTCTAAAAAGGTACCTTATCAAATGTGATTAGTGATGAATTACAAAGTAATTCTCACCTCTAAAAAGAGCTACTTTATTTTAAAATGGGATACTACTGCTAAGCAAATGTAAGGCTGTCTGCCCTCCTGGTTTCTATCTGCATTACTTCCCCAAGTCAGTTTGCTCAATATTCACTGCCACTGACCTTGGATAATTAAGAAAAAAGTCTGCTGTTCTGAGGAGATAAATGCAGCTTCTGTTTGGAGTGAGGCTGATTAGCTCAGTTGTGAAAGTGTAATTTAATGTCTGTAGTTTCTGGTGGGATGGGTGCTGCCTCTGCCAGCCTTGATGTCCCTCTTTGCTCCCTGATACCCAGCTGAAGCTGTTGCTGAAAATCCCCTGGGCCTCCCAGATCTGAAACTTGCAGTGGACTTCTTCAGTTTCCAAAGAAAATGAATTTAAGGCTTCTTTTCCTTTCTGAGTCACTGACTCTTCCAGCATCTTCCCAGTGCAGCTGCAAGGCTGCAGTTGTGCCCTGGGTGGGGGTTTGAGATTCCTGCTTGGAGCAGGGGCTGGAGCACGAGGCTGTTCAGTTCCACAGCAGGGTCAGTGTCACTGCCAGCCCTGTGAGCTGGGGGCTGAGTGGGCACCAGAGAAACTCCAGAGGAGAGAAAAGGCCAAATCTCACAAAAACAACAACAAAAAAATAAGGAGAAGGAAAATTTTTTCAGACCTGTGAAAATACTTGTCAAAATTTTTCTGTTGGACAAGTCTCTTGCTCTCTTATTTTTCTCTGTGCTGCTGCTTGGGCTTCATTTTTTACTTCTGTTTTTGCTCTCTGAGTTACTTGGATTGTTTGTGGTTTAAAATACCTGCTTGTTTACGGTGTGAAGGCTGTTTGTTTTTTAAACATCTTCATGACAATCGTGCAGTTGGGTGGTATTTTAGTGGGCTTTTTTTTCTTAGTCTAAGTTTTCCACCAGACACTTACCACTGTATTTGCTCTGATGAAGTACTCCAGGCTGAAGATGGTTCATAAAGTTAAAGTTGCATTTTAGTGATCTTTTTTGGTTTTGTTTTTCTTTAGCTGGTGTCAGCCTCTTCTTTAGGGAATATACACTGGTGGTAAATTTCTGTCAGGTTGTCTTTTGTTATTACACAGTGGGGGGCTGTTCCTGATGGGATCTTTGGGTGCTGATGTGGCAATAAGTGTCAGTAGGGTTTTGAGTGGCATGTGGACTCCTGGCTTTTGAAGCCAAATCTGCAGCCTTGAAAATCTTCAAGTTATCATAATCATCCCCCTGTAGAAAGGTAGAAATTTATTTGGGAAATTGCATAAGACTCGTTATGCAAGCAGTCTCTTTTTAGCCTCTATGTAAAGTGTATTATAGAAAAAAGTGTTATTTTTTTTTCAAATTCAGGCAGCAAGTGGCACAAAATCTCACAACTGAGATGTTTTAATGAAGAGAGGTTTTAATGAGGGTTGTGTTGTGTTTGGAGCAGAGTTAAGGCAGAACTGCACACGGCTCCAGCAAATGCTCACACCTGTTCCCACAAAGGGATTCAATTCCCACCACACATCCAGTTCTGAGGAGCAGTGATTGAGTGGACAGACTGTGGATAAAATCAACACAGCTCTGTTAATTGAAATACATTTTTCCTGGAATGTTGCTAGTAAACAACTTCTTAAATGAAATCTATCCATCCAATCTTACTTTACATCTCATTTAAGGATTTGCTGCTTGCCCTGAGTTCTAGGTCATTTTTCACATGTCTGTGCCTGTCCTGAAATAACTCATTTTGTGGACATCTCTCCTTTTCCTCTGCAGGCTGGTGCATGGCTTTGTTTTTGAGTTTCCCTGAGAATCTGGTTTTAAATAGAATGAGCTGATAGAGTGAAGTATTGCTGGGGTTGTAGGAGGACACGGGACCCCTTGTCCCCTTTACACCTTTAACTCACAGCATTAAAACACACTGTGGCTGCTTCCCAGCTCAGGGGCCTTATGGCTTTTACATTCAGGTTGTAGCTGTGTGCCTTGAATAAATCTGTTTAGCTGAGGAAGGGTTGTTTCCTGTAATATGTCTGAGTGGAAGAGTTACTTGAACAAAAGAGACTTAAAATGAAGCTGTTAATTGTCACAGCCGGTGACTTTTTTCTATGCATTGCTGCCAGCTGAGAGCACTTTAAACTCCCATCTGAGGTATGAGAAGGCCCATGCCTCTTATCTGCACCTCCCTGAGTAAGGAAAGCAGTTGTTCAATTATTCTCTATAATTAGTGTGCTTCAGTGGGTAGGCAGGTATTAGTTATTCACAGCCTCTTTCACTCCTGCTTTTCCAGGAGTGTTTGTTTGCCTTCCAGTCTCCCTTCTCTGTCCCGAGGTATCTGGATGAACCTCACCTGCCAACACCTGGGAGGTGGGTGGGCTGTTCCTAACACTTGTGAAAAGGGGGAAGTTTAGATCAGTACAAAAATTGGTCCAGCTGATGTAAGAATGGCTTACCTAGACTGAAAGACTTTGAGAGATGCTGTGATGGCAATAATGAATTAAATATTTAAAATAACTTCTCCAGTTTTCATGAAAGGAGGCTTGCAAGTCTGAGGGCCTGTTTTTTGACTTCATGGGGTTGATTTAGACTAAGCTTATATCTTCCTGCAGATATTACTGAATTAAAACCAGCAGATCATCACAACCTTAGTACTGCTGTTGCTGCTTTCCGTACAATGCTTGTTATAAAGTGTTGCAGGATCCAGAAGGTTTCTCCTCACTTGTAACCCAGGCAGGTTTGTTGTGCACCTGTGTGTGGTGTGGAGGGTATGTGCAAATAGGATTAGCACAGTTTATCTGCACAGAGAACTTTGTGGTCTGTAAAATTCTGACAGAAGACTTTGACCCTGTGTTATGGGAATGATACTCTCCTGTAAGTGGACCAAAGGGGAATATATGATCTGATGTTCTTGCTGATATGGGAAAAGAAATACAGAAGATGATTTTGTTGCTGGAACCTGTGTTGTACAAGAAGGTGAGTGTGAAGCTGTTGTGGTGTTTTTTTTGTTTTTTAAGCAGTGAAGAAATAGCTTGTGAAAGGCTTTGTGTCCTGGTTTTGCAGTGGGCATTGTAGATGCTGCTCTTTAACAGGTCAGCTTCTTCAGACCTTATCATTAAGGGTGCTTTTATAACTTATCAGGTATTTTGTCACTGCATGTCAGTCATTGAGATGGTAGCTTTTGAGACACCATCTGTTTAGATTAAAAATCCTCTTTCCTGAGGAAAACCTTTTCTTGGAGACTTCTTTTGCCAAGTACTTTGATGGGAGTACCTTTCTGTTTTGGTGAAACTTGTGTTTCAGCTCCTGCTGTAAAGAAAAGGGGACAGTTGGGGCAGAACAGTGATGGAAAAGCAAATGTTGGATTTTTGCTGGCTGGGTGTATCTGAGATTAGGACAGTGAGGGTCCTGAATTTATAGCTTAATACAAGCACACCATTCCCAAAGGAAGTAGAGTAAAGAAGAGTGCTGCTGTGGATGTCAAAATGAGCAAAAGGTGCTTAGTACCCAGATTTTCTGCTGAAAAGTGTATTTTAAAGGTTCATGTTACTCTTCTTCAGCCTGATCCCTCAGTCAGTGTAAGGCAAAGAAGTTTGCTTGAACCTGGTGGAATTGGTGTCACTGAGGTTAAACTTCATTGTAGGCTGTATTGTGTGAAACAGCACCAAAGTGCATTCTGTCTGTGAGCAGAGAAGCCCGATGCTGCCCAAGCATTTGGTGTCTGTACCAGCATCTCTGGGAAATAAATGTCTGCAGCCTCCAGGGAAGGAGCAAAGGATTCTCTTCCAGTTCATGCTGGTAGTGTTTTAACCACTGTGTAAGTGGTATTTAAGCTACATCAGGCTTTGACTGTGTAACTTGTTGGCTTTTCCCTCTTCACCTCCACCACCTTCTTTGAGCTTAATGTGACACTTGGGGTCAGAAATAGGAATTCTTTTCAAGGGAGCTCTGAGGTGATTCGCTACTTTTTCCTTTAGAGAAGACTTGAAGATTTTTTCCAGGTTCACAAGGACACGGCTATCTGTGTTTCAAAGAGCAGCACGAAGTGGCTGTCAGGATCAAGGGCTGCTTGTTGGTTTTGGATGGAGCTTCCTGCCTGTGCTGTCCTGGCTGCCACTGGGAGGGGGAAGAAGCTGAATAAACAGGGAAACTGTGAAATAAACAGAAACAAAACCAAACCAAGCCCCTGCCTCGGGGCGTGGGCTCAACTCAGTCAAGCAGACTTTCTTTTGTTAAAAGGAGGCACATAAAAGCTTTCCTACTGATGTTTTTGTGCCATAATGATAATTTCCATGTGTTTTTCTGTGGTATTCGATTGCTTTCAATTTCTTCCGAGGAAACTTAGTGGAAGAGCAAAACTTTGTGTTACTGCAGATGGAGGGGTTGCTTCAGCCTTTCCTGCCACACATATCCCAGTGTTTTTAGTAGAAGTGATCAATTTCAGGTAGTCAGCTTAAGCCTGCATGTTTTTCCAAGTTGCTACTCAGCTTTTAAAGATGTTATTACAAGTTTTGGCTTCCAGGTCAGGCTGTAAATACTCATTCAGGGGTTTCAGTACTCAGAACCTTCCTCACAATGACGAAGCAGCCACAGCTCTGGTGCCAGCCCCTCTGGCTTTGTGGGTTCATCAAGGGGGAATAGGTGGGTTTGGGAAGAAGAAACAGCAGGAACAGACAGGGCTGTCTCATCTAGGCAGTGCAGACAGATGGGGGAAGGGTTGTTTGGTTTGCATCCTGGCACTTGCTGCTGCTCTAAGTGATGCCAGAGATTATGAAAAGAGGTGGTGATGAAAAATACTTTCTTGTTTTTCCTCTGGATGGTTTGTATATGTGTAATTGCTGACAAAGTTCTGCTAAGCCCAAAGCTTATGCTCTTTTACTCCCCAGTTTTGGTGCAAAGTGCAGGAGCTCCTTAGGAAGTGGTTGCTCAACTCCGTTTTCCGCAATGCGTTCGAGTAAAAACAAGGTTCTGTTTTTAGCTTGCTTTAACTTGGAAATCGTAGTGATAAGCACTTAGCTGCACAAATCCAGTAAGAAATTAGAGGAGGAAGCAGCATAACGTAATAGAATCCCACTGAGTCATTTTTGTAAGTCTCCAGAAGCGAGTAATTTCTCTAATCTGGTAGATGTGTATCACCAGTGGGGTGTAGGCCCAGAGCTCAAAAAGACTTCCCCTGTAGTTAAATAGAAATAAACCTTAACCAAAGGGTATCTTAATAAATACACCTGAGATTAAAGTGCCTGGGTATTGTTATGCTGGGAGCTGGATGATTCACTTAAACCAGAATCCAACCCAATATAGCTTGGTAGTGTCTTTCCTTAAGTTGTTTTGTTACCATGTTTGCTAATCTAAAATAATTGGTATGTGTTTATTAGCACCAAAAAAAATTGTAATACGTTGTCTAAAACCCCCTGCATTTAGTGACATAGTTGGTAGTTTTATCTTTCCCTGCTCATATAATTCACAAAACCTCTGTAACATGACATCAGATATAAAGAAGAAAATCTTGGTGTGTCAGGGCAGTGTGTGTTGTCTCACAAGGTTGTAGAGGATGTGCCATGTGCTGTTCTTGAGCTTTCTGTTCTCTGTTGTTCAGAGGAAGTGAAACTTCAGCTGCGTTCTGAGTATTCCTTTCTTCAATTTCCAAGTAAGATCTCTGCTGGTTTCTGCATTTCATTCATCTACAAACCAGTTTCACTTTCATGACACTCGTTAGTTACACATGATGGTAAATTTGCATTTATTTGCTATTTGCACGTTGTGTGGTATTTCCTGTTGTATATTCGTCCTGTCAGAATTTACAGTGGGATTTACAGGGCTGATGCATTGTCTCACACCTAAAAATACCTCAGTATTTCTTTTATACAGAAAAATGCCCAAGCCTCATTTCTTTCTGCCCTGACTGATTGCCAGGCATAGAGACAGTTTAGCGACAACCCCTTAAATCCATGAGTGACAACTGACTTGGTCACAAGTAATTTTTGAGTCCATATCTTTGAATTTTGACTGTCATTATTTAGTTTAACAGAAGGTAGGTTATATAAAAAGAAATTACTCAGATCTCTATTCTTGATATGCAGATTTTGAGTCATTGCAGGACAGCAGTCAGGCAAGGATGGATGTTTTGTACGAGAAAGCCTCGTGTTGACTCTCCAGCCTTTGGCTAAAGGATGATGCTGGATGCTGCTGTTCTCACCTCACCTCTCGGAAATCAAACGGTGGCGAACACCCCAGACACTCACTCCTGCACCTCCTTTTCCAGCAGGGCTGGGAAGTGGAGTCTGTGGAAGTGCCGGGAGCCGCGGGGGCCCGAGCAGCTCTGTGAGCTCTGTGCAGATGCCGGAGTGCATTAGGCTGACAAAGCCACCCGCGTTGCGGGTCGGGCAGGCCGCCAGCAGCCCCGCGCTCGGCCCGCGGGGAGGGAGGCGTTAGGAATCCCCGTAATCCGCACATCAGTCTCCGTGTGCTGCCTGGGCAGTGCGGGCCAGCGAGCGAGCTGTGGAGAGATTGTGGGTATTAAGTGGGATGGGTAATGAAAGGCTGTGCTGGCGCTGATGGGAGAGTCTTTAAATGGAAAATGACTTTAAATGATGGTGCCAGGGCAGTTGAAGTGATTTGCCGCTGGCGCAGGATCGCAGTGTAACCGGTAGTTTTCATGAGACTAACCGCTTCTCCTGGGTGGAACACCAGAGTTGTTTGAGGAATTAAGAAGCAGGGGGGGAAAAGAACTCTTCACTGAATTTGCTTGCTTTCCCTCCTTGGGACTTGTACCAGACCGATGGCAGTTCAGGATTTTGGTTGGGTGTGTTCATGTACGTACAAATAAACACAAGTCATGTGAGCATATGCAAAGCTGCAAAGTAGGAGTCATCAAGATGAAAACGGTGGTAGGACAATAAAATCAGCATTTGGGCTCAAGATTTTCTTATCTGAGAACTTTCTTGAAAAATGATAGTTTGTCTGGACAAGTAGTTATCATTGTTATCTGCAGATCAGAAGTTGGCTTGCGGAGAACTCGGAAATGTTTCTGTTGTTGTAATTAGTTATTCCTGGCTTTTTTTGTGCAGGAGAGCTCTCTGGTAGCTTTATTTACAAAGGTAGCTGTGTTGCCCTGTCCTACATCATGCTAGGCACATACAGGTAACTCAGACTGGTACTCCAAGTGGGAACCAAAGTTTACTAAGAACCTTCTTCTAAGGCTTTCTAGCTAGTGGGAGGAAGAACTTTCAAGCTGAGTATTGTGATATTATTTCCTGGCAAATTTTGAAACCATCTGGGTCAGTTCCTCAAGCCCAGGAGTAATAATTCTGAAAGCAAAAGTTTCAGTGCTCTGGGGCTGTGTTGTTCCCACGGTGCCTGCACAGCAGCCATCGACAGCAGCCTGACTTTCCCTGTGGCTTTCCCGGGCAGCCTGTGCAGGATTGCTGGAGCTGGACACCCCCAAATGTCACTGCTGCATCTGTGTTCACTTATCACATTGTGTTCAGAGAACACAATGGAGAAAAAGAGCTCCTCTGAGCACATGGTGGCCTTTTGAAAACGCATGTCTGCCTGCCCCATCCTTCAGAGAGGCTTTTATTTCTTGGCGTGTTTGGAGAAGCAAGCTGGGTTATTGAGCTGTGGGGTTTTCTCTGAACCACTGGCAGTGACCTTTTCACTGCTGATGCTGCTGGGACAGAGGTGTGAAGGAGTAGGTGGGGTACTCCTGTGCTGCTTCCTGGGCAGTGTCTGCTCCACCTTGGAGCAGCACTGATGTCTCTCTCAAAGCACAGGGCTGCTGCAGGCTGGGGCTTTGTCACGAAGCTGCATTCCTGGCTCTTCAAGGGCTCTTGAAATGCTGCTTTCATATGAAAGGAAATCCTATCATTGATGTTCTTTTAATAAAAAGGAGGTTTGGCTTGTTGGAAAAGCTCAGTTTTTGCTCATTTAGGTAAAGCCTGCAGTGTCTGATGTAGCTGAATTAAAATTATTGCCTTGCTCAATTGGTTTCTTTTTTTTTTTTTTTTTTTTTTTTTATGCCATCCCTAGAGATTTAGGGCCTATTAAGTCTATTCAGAATCTGTTGTAGAAATGGTAGTTTGTCATTCTGCTTCTATCTGGACTTACTCTGGTTGGTAAATGATGAAATCTTATTTTTTAAGTGTACAGTATTCCAGTGTCATGCAAGCATAGCAGAACTTTGCTCTGATAAACTCGCCCACCTATTTTGAGGGCACTTCCTAGGAGTTGCTTTGTAGAAATTCTTCCATTGCTTTTAAGAAAAGTCACTGTGCCTCTCTGGTTTGG
Organism: Argya squamiceps; assembly: GCA_037834095.1. Taxonomy (NCBI): domain Eukaryota; kingdom Metazoa; phylum Chordata; class Aves; order Passeriformes; family Leiothrichidae; genus Argya; species Argya squamiceps. The sequence continues at coordinate 3,676,981 of JBBMKD010000027.1, forward strand.
TATTCAAGTGATTTGCATTTCTCAGACAGTAAATATTATGTGTATCTAAGCACTACTCTCCAAATTCTGGACTGGTGGTAAGGAATCAGCTTGGGAATTTAACTGACATATCTTTTTTTTTGATAGGGAGCATGTTTTCTCTGCATCTCTCCTTTTTGTTCCTTGTCCAAGTTTGGTCTCTCTCCTGCTGTGATTTTGAAGTGTGAGACTTGAGTATCCCAAAACCTGGAGGCAGATGCTCACAGATGGGACATGTCAAGCTGGATTATATGTGACAATTTCCATTATTGGTCAGGATTTCAGTGTCTGAAACAGAAGCACATATATTGGCTACTTTTATACCACCAAGCCTGGTATTCCTAGTTTCTAGCTTTAGCGCTAAAAACTATTATTTTCCTCATATTTTTGTTATTTGAATTTATAATACAATAACCATGAGCAGTTGCTTTAAGGAATCTACATGTTAAATTTTTATCAGACTCATTTATCCCCTCATGCTGCCCAACTGCACTTTGTTACCAGGAACTTTTGAGCCAGTGTGCTTTCCTCAGGATTACACATAACTTAATAAACTGTTAAATAAGTCGTATTTTAAGTGATTGTTTGAGTTGTAAATCCATGTATTTTATTATACACATCTTGGCTGCTGCCAGCTTTATGAACTGTTTTCAAATTTTTGCTAGTGAGAGCAGCTTATTTTTGTCAAGCAAGTGAAATGCCCTTAGTTTTATCATCATCCTGGTGCTCGTAGGCAAGTAAATTTTGTGCTGAGATCAGTGATTTTCCATAACAACTTTGTAAGTCCCGGTAAATCATGGAACATTTGGTGTTTTACAGTAAGGTATGGCCATAGATGAAAACACCAGAAGCAGCTGCATGATAAATTTTCCTCTTTGGGAGTACGAGGTGGAGATTGGAATTTTCAGTGATGGATTAAACCGAAGCTCCAAGTGGATCTGTGATGGGTCAATAGCACGAGCAGGGCAGTGGCAGTAAGTTTCCACAAATTGAGCTTGTACAGCACTTGCAGCATGGAACTAAAATTATTGGTGGGCAAGGAAATTGGCATGCCTAAGCAGAATGATTTTTGGAATCTCAAGGCCATCTTTTCAAGTTTGGGCTTGGGATGATCTTTACATTCCTAGTTGCATCTCATTTCAGTTGTGAGTTCAATTTTTCTATTGCTGTAGAACTTCTTCCATATAAATTCAATAAATGAATAGGAAGCAGTGCTCTTTCTGGAGTGCATAGCCTGGACCTAACTGCTGCTGGTGGTAGAGGGCAGGAAGGGGAGTTGTAAAGTTGTTTTTGTTCAGCTGGAATTCAGGGTGATGTTGCAACTGGGAGTTGTTGCCATTTTAATCTATTACATATTGCGAGTTTTGTTTTAAGCAGAAGGGATGTATTGTACAGTATTTTCTTAATTTATGATTTTTTTAAATGGACCATTAAAAATCTTAATAGAAACTTTTTTTTAAAGTAAAATAATGGAGCAAGAAATCATCTGAAAATCTGTATTTGTGACTGTCCTTTAGTCTTACAGAGTCCCAGAATCCTGGAATGGTTTGGGTGGGAAGGTACCTTAAAGGTCATCTTGTTCCACTCCCATGGTCAGGGACACTTCTCACTAGGCCAGGGTTGCTTAAAGCCTCATCCAGCTTGGCCTTGAGCACTCCCAGTGAAGGAATGTTTTCTATATACTCATGAATCAGAAGTAGTAATTTTATAGTATTTGTAAGCATAATGAAGTTGTGATCACTTGGACAGTTCTGCTTCCCCATCAAACGAGACAAAAATGGTCTTACAACATGGTAAATTTGGTGTTTTGCCAATTCTTTACTAATTTTACACTAAGTTAATTAAGGGTGTTGAACTCCTTATTTAAGGAAATGTTATTTTTTTAAATGAAAGCAGAAAAAGCTATTTCACACATTTCCCCACTCTAGTCCTTTAAAGATGTTCCTATTGGAAGTTAATTCCAGCAGATAAACACAGAACAATCCTTAGTTAGAATACACAACTCTTCAGCACTGTCCTGCTGGGTGTGGTGTGTGAATACATTTATTTATACACACCCAGAGCTCCTGCTCTGCCCGCTGACAGGGAGCTGTGGGGGCTGCAGCTCCAGGGATGGAGCTGGGACTGGCTGGGAGCATCCACACAAGTGTTTTGCAGGGATTTGGACTAGTCAGAGACAGCAGCTGTGGGATGAGCAGAGCTGTGCTGGGCAGCCTCAGGGCTTTGCTGGCACTCATTGATACAGATGAGATACAAAACGATCTGCTTAGGTGGGTGCTACAGGTGAGCAGGCAGGGGAGGCTGCCAGCACCCACTGTGCTTCCAGGCAGGCTTTTCCTCTGCAGGGAGGAACAGCAGCCTTTCTCCCAGGACCTCAGTGTGACTTTTGTTTTGCCTCCTGCAGACACAGTGAGTTGAATTTCACGGTGTTAGCGCTTAAGTGAACGCCAGGCTCTGTTCCAATAGCTGATGCTCAGCGTTGTTACTCATCACCACTGCTGTTTGCAGTCCTCACTCTGCTAACAAAGAAGCCTCAAGAACAACTTCTGTTTAGTTCTTGCTTTTGGCTCTCTGTTCTCCAGAGTGTTACAGAAGCTGCTGTTTGCTGCTGTCTTGAAACTGCTTGGTATCAGGAGCCCTCCACAGAGGCACATCAGGATAATAAATGTGGTCCAAAACACGTGCACCATACAGTGTTAAATATCTCTTTTTGGATGATTTTAGAGTTTGGTGTGATATGCATGGATGAGGAGCAGAGCCCATGGGACTTGGTAGAACAGACCCAGGTTTTGTGTTCACTCAGGTTGAGCCCTTTTTAACCAGAAAACCTGCTCTGTGATTTGTCGATTTCCCTGTGGGAAAAAAAACCCCAAAACAAACCAAAAGAGAAGCCAAATGTTTGCAAAAATGCAAACAGTGATGCTTCTCTGCTGAAAATTTTCCAATAAAATCCCAAATAGCCCCCTTCTCTGGCTCAGGGCTCCTTTCTTGCTGGCAGCCCACCAGGTCCTAAGTCCAGCTGTGCAAGAAGCACCATATAAAACGTTTCTTAATTTGATAGGGGGTGAATGGTCCAGATTCACTTTCATGGTTGCATTTCATTTGCAGTTTCTAGTTCTGTGCTGTATTAGAATGGGTGTTTTGAGGAATTCTGTGACCACTCCATTTTGGTGTGGCAAAATTCTGCTTCCAAAAACATCTTCCAGCCCTGACTTCAGATTTTTGTAAGAGGATTATGTGGGACAATGTATATTAAAAAAGAACTGGAAATGTATTGAAAAACCTATTACACTGTGCTGTTGAGCAGTCGTAGTGGAATAGTTTATGGAGCAGTTCTGGGACTCTCTTAGAACTGTTTTTGCATGTTTTCACTAAAAAAAAATCAGAAATGTGAGCTGCAGAATCTGTGCAGTGACAATTCTGGGAATAAATCTCTTATTTATACACTTTGATTTGTAAACATGCCCAAGTATATATATATAAAAAGTCATGCTGAGGCTCCTGTAACAAGCAAGAATGGCATATTCTTTTTGCAGGCATCATTTAAAGTCTGAACTCTCCTCTGGTGGCACTTACCAGATACTTCCCAGCAATCAGGAATGCCTGTCCTGTTCTGTACATGCAGGTGGCAGCTTGCATTTCATTTAATAACATTCTCATTCTTATTTGATTCAAAAGGAAAGTGGGAAAAATAGAAGAAAAGTATCCAAAAAGACAACTGGCAGCTTTGTGTGAACTCAGTAAATACTAACTACTGCAAATAATTTTGAACTTTTTAAACAAAACATACATGTTTACAAACCATAAGTATGGGGTGGCGTGGGAGGATTGTTCAATCTGTGAGAAGTGACCTGAAGTCTAAAAACTTCTGGTGGACTAACAAAAAGTTAAAAGCACTTTCCTGAAATGTGAACAGCTCAAGGTTTGTTGTCATGACTGGGAATAGTTATCAGCAAAGCTGAGGCTTCTTTATCTCTGTTGTCTGTTCTTGACTCTTCCAAGAAGATAAAAGACAGGGGCTGGATGGTCAAGGAGGATTGAGCAGTTGAACAGATTTTGGAGGTGGCAGTACACTTCGAAATGTACTTAGTTTATTTTCTGACAAATGGTTGCTTTCTTTGTGTGAAGCTGTTGTTTCCTTTCATGTTTTTCCTATAATATTAAGACTTGCACTCTGAGTGTTTCAAACTTGTTGCTGTGCCCAACACCTGGGACCCACAAGTGGGTGTTCTTAGATGGACTTCTGTATTTTTAAACATCTGTCTTCTAAATAAAAACACAGTGCTAGTGTTAAAGGAAAAAAACTGTTCTTCCACCAAAACATTGCTCAGTCACATATTTCTTGCAGTTTGTCCTTCTAGGTTTCTTTTACTGTTGTTATTGTTGCTTTGTTTCCTGGGTCACGTGGAGAACGTGAGATAAATGTACACAGCTTCCATACTGCTTTGCAGTTCTGCTCTGAGGACAATGTGTCCGTTCATCCTTGTTCTTGTTGCTGAAAAGGACCATGTGGTCATCACAAATGGGCTGGAAGATATTCATGTGGGAATGGGGGTTCACCCCATCATGTTTATGGCTTCATTTCTCCAAAGCTTTGGTTCTCCTGGATGTAAAATTCTTTTGAGGGGACGGGTTAGTTTCTAGTCCTGCTTCATGCTCAGAAGGATGCTCGTTGTGTAAGTGTTTTGGCACTAACTGTTTTATAAACACTGTAAATACTTTTAGTCTTGTTTTTCTTCGAGCAAAGATATATCTGTGTGTGACTGGGGTTATTAAAATAATCGTGTGCTTCACACTGCACAGTGCATGAAACACATTTTGTCAGAGCTCTGCTCGGCCGGTATCGCCGCGTGCAGCATGAAATTATCCAAATCCTCCCTCCTTCACCCTACATCAGGCTTTTCACTCTGAAATCCCACTCGATGCCACTTTCATTCTTCTGATAACATAGTTGTAGGCAAGTCAGGGCAGTGGTAATTAGATCCACGTTCCTGGGGCTTGCCGGGGTCCCTCCAGGTCTGTGTTGCTGGAGGGATAAAGCCCAGTCACTTCCCCGTTCCGTGGTGTCTGCAGGGGACAGGTGCCTTCCCTTTTCTCGAGGCAGAGGGGCCAGGGAAATCCCAAACACATACAGAAATGTGAGAAATGAGGTGCAACTTATCCTCCCTGTCAAAATCCAGGCCTGAGAAACTCCCGTGTTGGATGTGTGGTGATTTGTGCTGCTGCACTGCTCAGCCTGCTTGCAGGGGTTGTGAGAGGAGCAGCAGAATTCCTGGGTGTCCCTGCTCTGGATTTGGTTCTGAGGCAGGCTTTAAAGGGAAGCTTTGAGATACAGAAATGCAAGTAGTGCAACACTACTTGCCAGAACCTTAAAGTTACACTTTGCTTTTTAGTTTTTAATTTATTAAAAAAGCACAGCAATGTAGGCAGTGAGCCCTTCAGAAAAGCCCTGCATTAGTTCCACTTCCCGTGAATGAAACATCCCAGTGTTTTTTCACATGGCAATCTGAGGGTACAATATTTGCATACAGTGTTTATATATATATTTGTATATTTGCATATAGTATATATTTGCAGGCACAGCATTTCTGTGAAATCTGTTACTAAAAGGTAGTAAAGATAATTTGTGTGCATCATTTACGGGAGTTGATGGTGGAGAGACCCAGGTGCCACAGCCATTCTTAGAGCAGACAAATATATTTCAGCTTTTTCATGCAGCAGTGTGTCCTTGCTGCAGAGGTCATGAGTTGTGCAAATGTCTGCTCTGGGATGTAAACTACAGTTCAGTTAATGTGAAACTATTTATTTGTTTGTACATAGCTTGGAAGGCACAGTTTGATTTCAGTTAATTGCTCTCAGTTTTAGAGGGGGAGAAGACAATCCTCTTCCTGTTGTAAAAAGAAAAATGGTGTGCATTTGTTTGTCACATCAGTGTTGGATCTTTACTCAGGCTGTCACCTAAATTAGGGGAAAATTGCCCAAGCAAAGCATAACTTTACTATCATAAAGAAGTTCAGGTAGGAGAAAACACACTTATTTCAGATACTTGCATTGAAAATTCAAGAACTAAGTCTAACACTGAGTATTGCATCTCTTCAGCTATTTTTTTGGGAAGTTGAGGCTTTTTAGCTGTGAGTTGTGAGTAGTGTTGATACTTCCAACCTTCTAGTAGGTTTACAACATAGTTGCTCCTTAAGCATGAGTGCTGGTTGGAAAGCCTGAAGAGGCTGAGCTGGGGTTTGATTTTTGTCACTTAGATGCATTCTCTGTGTGCCCTGAACACTTCAATGCTGCAGAAAGTAAACCAGTGAGAAGATTTTTGGGATATAAAATGGTTAATACTTGTTTCTGTAGCTGTTTGTTCTTACAGATAAAGTTTAGAAGTAGTTGCAACTTTCTGTTCAGATTGTTCTGTTCAAGTGATAACTGCTTTAATATAGTAGTGGTGTATTTGGGTCGAAGCATTGGCTTTGGAGGTGGCCAAATAAATCTTTTTTGGTAGGCAGGGAAACTTGGACCAAGTTTTGGATGTTGCAGCTGCTTTACTCAATTGTGGTTCCTATGGTTATAGTTTGCTGTGGTTAAAAATGTGCTGCTCAACTTGCTTTGCTTGGCTTTTTAGTAAAGGACTTTTAACCAGTGTGTCCTGGCTGTAGTGGCAGTGTGGGCCTTACTTGAAGGATTTTATTACTCCTATTATTATTGCTATTGCTGTGCCAGTTACTTAAATTACCTGGTTTTTACCCTTTTCCTCAGCTTGCTGCTGGCATGGGTGAAACAGATTAGGAACTGGAATGCTGTTGGGTTATTTGCATCATTTTTAAAAAAATCTGTTCTAGAAGTGCAGCAGATTGTGAAAGATGCTCAGTGTTGACCAAAGTCTCAGCAGCTTTGTGCTCCCTCCCTCATGGCAGGAGGGACCCATGGGCAGGGCTGGTTCTCCTTCCCACGGGTCCCTGGCTGCTTCCTGCTCTCTTCCCTTCCAGTTTTGGCTTTGCCCTCACCAGCAAACCATCCTGCTGGGTAAGAGGGAATATATAAATATGGATTTTGGAGAAGTTGTGCTGGTTAGGTCAGTGAGTGGCCAGAAAATGATAAAACTTAATAAATGCAGTGTGCTGTCAGAGGCACAGATAAGAGCACAGGGCAGTGTCTCCGCAGGAGTGCCTTAAGGCTGGTCCTTTTGCCATTCCAGCCTTCTCTGGGGAAATATGGTGGGACATATTGATGGGTTTGGGTTTTATTTTAGTTTGCATTTTAAAATTTGTGTCTCTGCTCAATCAGTGCAGCACTCCTGCAACAGGAAGGGCAGCTGCACAGGCTGGGCACAAGGCTGGGAAATCACATCACAAGGAGCACATCAGAGTTTGCAAAGTGGGAAAAACTCTCAGATTCATGAATTGGGGTTTCCTGTGAATGGCTCAGGTTTCTGACTTAGCTGGTTATGTAAACAGCAAATGACTGTAAGTCTGGGCAGAAGTGGCAGCTTCAAGCAGTGAGGTTAATCATGTATAATCATGCAGGGAGATGGTATCTGCCCTCTCTTTGAAGATTTCTTGACATTTTATCTTTTTTTCAGCAGGCAACGAGCAGGTTGCTTGACACAAGTTATTGTTGTCAGCTTTTAGTGTGGTTGCATCAATCTGAAAATCTTTTCCATGTAACCAAACTGCTTCTTTTTACATGTTTATTCTCAGTCAGACAGAAACTGCTGTGTACTGGAATTTCAAGGATGCTAAATATTGTCACTGTTCTGTGGAACAGGTAACTGCTTGATCTGATGTACCAAATTTCAGTATCACAGTTATTTAAGCTGAGGACCAGATCATTGTTCACTCAGATGTGTATGCAGATTGTAGCATCAACTGAGTTACAGTTTCTGTGTTGGGTGAAAAGTCCACATGCCAGAGGTGTTGAGATGGGTCAGGGGCCTGATTACAACCTGTTGCACAGACTTTCTAATAATGGTATAGAAATGAAATACTTGGGTATATCTGGGTTTAGTAAGAACATCCTGGTACCATTATGCAGGAAACCAGTACCAAGAGGGGCTTAGCAGATTGCTTGGGTTCTCCCATGACAGGGAGTAGAAATTCTCTGGGTGTTCCCTTGTGTGTATCATCTCTCAGTGCAAATGTTATGTGTGAGCAATTAATGGTTTATACTTTTTTCAACTCATCACACCACTTAAGGAGGTGCTTGAAACCTCTCTAGATGTTTGTAACAAACACTGGGTGCAGGTACAGACTCTGCAGCACAAACCCCTGGGGTTCTGTGTGCCAGCTTGTAGACCTGATGTTACTTGGGTGCAGCTTTCACTGGCAATCTGTTGTATCTGATCTATGTGCAAAATTTGAATTGTATTTATGAACAGTTTAACAGCTCTGGACAAGCCTGAACAACTGTTGCAATTAGTATTTGGTTTATTATGGACGACTAAGGGAGTTGATTACCTGTTTTTGTTCCTCTCCCACGAGCTGTGTGGTCACAGGGAGCACAGATCTTTCTGGAGTGTTGAAGGGATCAAATCAATCATGAATAGCCAAAGTATTTAGACTCTAAATTGCTTTGTGATATGCCGGGGGGAAGTTTTTGAGTTGTCAAGAGAGGACATTAGAGTTTGGATGAGGAGAGATAAAGGTACCAATTCCTGTGGGCTATGTGAGGATCAATAACCAAGGCAGTGGTTACTTGCAAAGCTCCTCTGTCTGTAAGCCATGATTTGCAGTGGAAGCAGCCTTTGAAAGGCAGTTTGTGTGGGTTTTGTGTGAGCACCCTGGGGACTGGGACAATGGTGTGAGGACGCTGTGTCGGAGGCTGGCACGGCTGGTCCCGGTGCCAGTGTGAATTGCCCACTTGTCTCCTGTGCCCTGCCAGCCTGGCCCTCGGGACAAAGTCATCTCAGTTACCTTCTCTTGTTCTTTGTTATTTGTGCAAGGTTTGCTGCTGCTCAGCCAGAAGCTTATTTCAGAAATTAAACTGACGGATATGAAGGAGGCTGATGTTTGTTAGGAAACTTTTTTGTCACGTTCTGTTCCTTTTCTTAAAGTGTAGCTGCAGCGTATGGCTGGCAGCTTCTTGAAAGCTGCTTTTTCACTATTGCCCCCCCCAGAGTTGGCTGTGATTTCATGATACAGATAAAGAAAGGGAGGATTATACTTAATAATGTTAGATGCTAAAACCTGATGAAACAGCAGTTCAGAGTATTTCTTTCTTTTAACGTTTCTGTCTTGTTTGGTTACAGCAGTAGTACTTCAAATCAAGTGAGGACATCCATTTGGTTCTTTAAGTGAAGTGTTCGTCCCTGGTTGCTGAAATAAATCTTCATACTGCTCTCAGTGTAGTTATTTTTACTGTGTAAGACTGACTATAGATCTCTCTTTTCATTGTCATTATAGAAAACCTAGAATAAACTCTCAGTTGGTGGCACAACAAGTTGCCCAGCAATATGCAACCCCACCACCACCTAAGAAGGAGAAGAAGGAGAAAGTGGAAAAACAAGACAAAGAAAAACCTGACAAAGAGAAGGAAATTAGTCCAAGTGTTACAAAGAAGAACACTAACAAGAAGACTAAGTAAGTTTGAAGGATGCAGTGTTGAATGTGATGTGATTTGAATAGCCTTGTGCATTGGTTAATTGTGCAGTTAAACCAACATCAAAATCTCCCTCTTCCCTCCAATTCTCACAGACCAAAGTCGGATATTGTGAAAGATCCTCCTAGTGAAGCAAACAGCATACAGTCTGGGAATACTACAACAAAGACCAGCGACTCAAATCACACTTCAAGGTAACTCTAGACTAAAATTGAGCCTGTGGTATCTGAAAACTGTGTTAACAAAGCAAACACTTCTTTTTTTGATATACAAGCACTTGAACGCTCTTCTAGTGAGGACAGATTCAGGCTTTGGAAATACTGATTCTGTTGTCCATTCCATTTTCATTTCTCTGCTAAAATAATTGTATTGTCAGTTGGGTAGTAATGCTTTTGGCTGTACACAGTGGGGGGAAAACATTAACCAGCAAAGAATCGTATCAAATTCTTATCATGGCTCGATAGCAGTAACAAAGGTTACTTTTTTACTTCCTTATCCATAATTCAGTCACTGTAATTGTCCAGATAATTTTCCAAGTATACAGGAACTAAGTATACATGAACAGATTTGCTGGTATCTTGCTATCAACAAAAAGCACAAATGGCTGGTTTGTTATTTGTCTAAGTTTGAAATGAGTCTATGGAGAGAGGTTTATTCCTAGTCTCGCCTATGCTGCTTTTCCATTTTTTAAATCAAAAATTCAGCATCACAGAACAGTTCTTGTATTATTGAACTCGAGAGCTTCAAGAGGCAAAACTGAACTGGCTGCTTTGCCTGTGTGGGCTGTATAAGAATTGCATCTCTCTTTAAAATGTGCTGTAATAGGTGTTTTACAGCAAAGCCACGTGAGCTGAGGCAGTATTAGCTGCAGACACTTGTAAAGCACGTGGGAAATGTGGTTGGCACTGCTGTTGGCATTCAAGTTGGCATTCAAGTTGGCAAGGTGTGACTGCAGAAGACTCTTGTCTTGGAAGTTTTTAAATAATAGCATGAAAATCTTTAAAAGGAGGGAATATCCTTTGCACAGAACCCACTGGAATGTGTAGTGAGGGCAGTGTGAAATGTGCTGTGCTACAAGCCTGAGCTGTTTGCAGGGACTGCTGTTAACTCTTCCTCAGCCCCCAAAGAGTGAAGTGTCCATTCCTGATTTGATTACAGAGAGGCAGCTTTATTGCAATATGACTCTTTTCTTGTCCTGTTCTTCTTTAAATAGTACTTATTTTGAGACTTAGGATGCAGGAGACTTGATGTACTTGACTAATGACATAATATTAAATTGAGAGATTACATCAAATAATTGTTTTTACTCATTAAAGGAGTCACTCTGTCTACTGCAAAGTCTTTTAGGCCATGTTTTGTGGCAAGCTTTGGCCAGGCCTAATTAGGCCTTAATAGTACCAGGTCTAGCTGGGTATTTTTAAAGGAGACCTCATCTCCTTTACTACTTAAACTGTCTTTTTTAGTGTTTCGTTTAGTGGAACTTTTCTGGTAATTCACTGTTCTCAGGAGTGCTGTCAAGAGTCTTTTTCTGATTTTTACAGAACTGTAAGGTTTTTTTTATGCCCAGATTGCTTAACAGTTGTTCTGGGTTTTTTTGTAAATTGTCTTGTAGGGCTCTCTGGGTTCTTAAGAAATCCTGTTTAAATTTCTTGGATACTGTGCCTGTTTCTGACAAAATATCTTGCTTTATACCGTGCCTTCCTGTGTCCTTTCAGATTGAATGTTTTGAAACACTTCACTTATTTGGCCATAAAACTTTTTTGCCGTAAACATGAAGCATTGGGGTGTTTAATTTTGCAAAATAACATGAGTGAGCCAATCCCTTTCTTCTATAAGAAGCAGAAATTGTGTGCATGTGCTGAAGAGATTGGTGGTTTCCATCTGTGCCTAATCAGCTCTTTGTAGAGGGAAAACCCTGAAAACCTCCCTGAGAAATGGTTGGGAGGCTCTGTTTTAAAAGTGGTAATGTGAGTGTTTGTGAGTGGGACTGTGGGGAAATCCTGTACCTCAGCCCTTCCATGTCACTTTATCATGGCATTTAAAGATGCTTGGGCAGTTCCATTTTTTTCCTTTTCTAAAACCAATCACAACTCTCAGAGCTGCCTTTTAACGAGCAATAGCCAGAGTTCACATCCAACCCTGTAGGAAGGTGGAGGCAGCAGGCTCTGTTCCGGTATCTGGGCCAGCATTTTGGCTCTTTCTGAGTACAAGAGGAAACAAATGACTGAGGCAAATTACAGGAAGATCTGGGTTTCCTAGAGGAACTCGGGGCTCGGGGAGGAAAATACGTCTTGGTACTACGCTTCCGGGAACGCCGGCGGCCGCGCGGGGGACCTGCCGGGACAGCACCGCAGCGCCGGCGGAAACCTCAGAGCCTGCTGAGCCAGCTGCCCTTTCTTGTAAGCCACAAACGAGGTGGCATCATTTCATCTCCTTGTGGTTGTATGTGCAGCGTGGCAGCTCCTCTGAGTGTGTCTGTGCAGCGTGGGAGCAGCTCCCTGCCCCGGGAATCCACAGCGTGGCTGCAGGCCCAGAGCAAAGGGGATGCTGCAAGTAGGAGATTCACTGAGTGTTAGCTCAGGGCAGCAATGTTGTTTGGCTTTTTGGTTTTTTGTTTGTGTTTTCTATCTATTAAAATCTCTTTTCCTGTGGTTCTTGTTAAAAATTGTAGCAGCCTCTCCTAGGTTAGATAAGAAAATACTATTTATGGTGCAGTAACTTCATTTTTGGTGAGGAAAGTTGCAGAAATACAACTGTTCTATTTTGGAGGCTGTACATCCGTCCCCAATGCACTTTTCTGTTCTGTCTGATTCTGGAATACCACTTGGATAACTGCTGCTTAAGGACTTTTTCCTTGTTAACTTACCACTGCAAGCCATTGAGTATTCATGGCGGGTAGAAAATGAGCTTAATTCCCTCTTTTTCTGTTTTACTGCACTAGCCTTGTGTGCTGCAAGTGAGGAGGAAAAAAGGCAGAGTGGTTTAAAAGCTGGAGCTTGATCCCAAAGTAAACTAACCTTCCCTCCATCCCTCTCAATAAGGCAGCTCTCAGCAAGCTACTTTTCACTGATGTATAAAGACTCTCCTTTTTAATTTCCCTATTGGGAATATTCTGCTGCTTAAGCCTGACCCTTAATTAGGAGCAAAAGCTGTAAATTACAGCAGTCGCTGCAGCTGACTTGGAATTTGCTGGTAGCTGGAGGAGTGTCCAAGGCTTGTTGAAGCAGAGCTTTGGACCAGCCCATGAAATGTGCATGAATGTCAGCTTCCTAGAGCTTCGACCCTTATTAGCTACATTACTAATTGAATGATAACACAGCATGCAAATTACTGAGATAATCCTGAGCAATAAATACCAGTGGGTTCTTTTCGGGTGCTTTGTATTTTTTTTCCCCTTCTCTTTTTCCCCTAACCAAAAGCTCTGGCTGCAAAAAATACCGCTGTACATGCTGGATTTTATTTACAATAGCCTCGATTCCAGAGGGAACATTTTGAGCTATTTTATCCATAGGCTGATTGGGCATCTGATTTGTATAAGCTCAAAGCAGCTGAGAGAGAAGCCAAGTTGTCCCAGTGCCTGTGTTGTTTGCAGCTGCAGAGTTCCAACATGGGAATGAAAGAGCCCTGGCCGAATGCTTTCATGTGGTTTTGTATTGCAGAGTCACAGCCTTGTCTCATAACATCAGGGCACATGATGAGATGGTGAATTTAGATAAGAGAACTCTTTCATCTGCCCCTTGGGGAGGAGATCCTTCTCTCTGTCTGGCTCCTGTCCTCTTGGCTCTGCTGTGGTGTCCTCCTTTCTGGCAGGGTTGGATAGGGAGAAGCCTGCAAGAGACTCCCTGTGCAGAAGCTGTGTGAGGCAAGTTGTTCTCTGGGGCTGAGTGTGCTCTGCAGCCCTCAGAGGCACAGGGAGCCTGGCTGGCACAGGGAGCAGGTCACACCTTCATCCTGTGCTCTGCAGCACTCTGCCTGCCCGGGTTCTCCTCCCAGCCACTGCCATCTGCACAGGCGAGGGAGAGCCAGTCACACCGAGTTTGTTTGCAATTGCTTTTCCTAATAAACTTTCCCTTTCTCCTTTATTTTTATCCTTTTAATAAATGTCTTCTCATTCGTTTTAGACCCAGACTGAAAAATGTGGACAGAAGTACCGCACAGCAGCTGGCAGTCACAGTGGGAAATGTCACAGTAATTATCACAGACTTTAAAGAAAAGACTCGCTCCTCATCCACGTCGTCTTCTACAGTGACCTCCAGTGCAGGATCAGAACAGCAGAATCAGAGCAGCTCGGGCTCTGAGAGCACAGACAAGGGCTCGTCCCGCTCCTCCACGCCCAAGGGGGACATGTCGGCAGTCAACGACGAATCTTTCTGAAAAATTGCACATGGAGTTGTGGAAACTATGAATCAGGGTATGAAATTCAAACACTCCACCTGCCCACGCTGTTCAATCCTGGAGAGCCTCTTCTGTGCTTGAACACACTTTCTCGGACATCGACCTCTTACTGATGCAACCAGGATCATTTCTGCTTGCCGTGGGCATCTGGCCACCAAGGAATTTCTCACCCTAGCGATTACTCTTGACACTTTTATGTATTCCATTGTTTTATATGATTTTCCTAACAATCATTTATAATTGGATGTGCTCCTGAATCTACTTTTTTATAATATCTGCTGTGCACAATTTTCCATGAACATGACAACTTTTTGTTTTGGGGTAGGGAGCGGGTGGGGTGGGAAGGGGACTTTATTTATTGCATTCACAAACTCCATCCTCTTTCAACATATCCTTTTTAAGTTCAGTTCTTCTTCCAGTTATACTGTGTACTATCAGTTTTGATATAAATTATATATAAATATATATATAAATAAATATATATAAAGGGTTATTTGAAACCAATACATGGAAACGCTGGTGCTTGAAACACTGTGAAGTGATAAAACAAAATAATTGAACAGTTCAAGATCTGGGACAGTCCCCTTCTGTGAAAGTACTGAAACTGAAATGGAACTGGTCTTAGGTGAAAAGTGTTCCTGAAGGTTTGAACCTGTATGGGACCTGTTCTCTCTATTGTTCCTTCCCTGTTTCTTCCTTAAGCAATGGCTAAAGTGTACTGGACACGGTTTTGATTGGTACAGCTTGGGATCTGAGATGAGAGAGGATTGAGAGAGTGTTTCCCCTAGGGTCACTCAGGTTGGTGATGTGCAGGTCTGTGCCCAGCTGGAGCAGAAGCATTCCCAACCAGTCACACCACAGATCCGTGTGTTTGGTAGTGTGAGCATTGCTGTGTCATGCACAGCCAGTCCCACACGTGTTGGTGTTGTTAATGAGTTCCAGCCAGCAGCCTCAGTGCCCGAGGTAACTAGAACTGGAGTGGTTGCTGTGGGTTGAGGGCAGCAGGGAGCCTGGGAGCAATCCTGAGTTCAGGAGCCCAGCTGGTGCTTGCTTCAGCCATGTGTGGGTCAGTGCTTGTCAGCCCTGTTCCATCTGTCCCGTCCATGCTGTTGGGGTGGCTCTTCTCCTTGTAGCCCATCTGTATCCCAGGAGTGGCTTCTGAACAGCATCCTGTCCAGTGATGGGCTTGTCAGCGTTTGGACACTTCCGAGTCTCCTGCTGTGGGAGCAAAAGTAGGGAAAAGTTTTCATGCTGGCAAGTGAGCAGTGTGTGGCTCATGCTCATGACCAGCATCTCCTTCATTCTTACTCTAAAGCTATTCAGACTATAATTTGTTTTCCTGGCCTGTTAGTGTTGCTTTACAGTTTACCTTCCATGCATTATCCTGCTAAAACACTCAGCTGAAGAGGTGAAACAAACTTTTTTTTTTAAAGGCAAAACAACCCCAATCCTCTTCGGCTTTTCATCTTTATTTAGTGGCCCCAGGGTGCTCTGCAGTAATTTCAGGCTCAGAGGCTGTGGCTTCATCTGACATCAAATGCATAACTTTTGGGCATGATGAAAGAGGGCCACATTTTGACAACTTTGTGCCTGCTTGTTATATTGTGAATTATTTGCTTGGCAAGAGAAATTTCTCTTTGTGGAGGCAACTGATTTAAGATTTCTTTTAAAAATCTGTGTGGTTTTGAGTAGCAGACGTAGGTTCCTTTCACACTGGCGACAGAAATGTGTGAGGGATCTGGTAGAGCCCCTGCTTGGAGGCATGTGCAGTGGCAGTGCCTTGGCAGCAGTGGTCTTATTCTGAATATGTTAACGTGGGCACCCCAAATGATTCTGCTTATATTCACAGTATAGGCTGTCTTTTGTAAGCATTTTTAAAAGTATTAAAGAACCAAAGGAAAACAGATGCTTCCTATGAGCATCACGACAATTTATTATACATAGTTTTAAATACTATGAATATCTCAATCCACATTTTAACATTAGTGGGATATTGCAAAGACATTCCTTTTCCAGTTTTTACTATTCCTTTAAGGGTCTCAGGGAGGGTAAACTGGTCAGCCATATTTATTTATTTTACTGAAATGTATTGGAATAATTTTTTAAGAGAGATTTTTTGAAGATGCCCCTGAACTTGTATATTTTGCACTGCTTTATAAATGATCCATTATGAATTAGGCTTGCGTGCATCTCGGCCGTGATCCAGCCAAGAGCGTGAGCGAGTGGCAGGTCCCGCTGCCCTCAGCAGGGCTTATTCTGGTGCTTCAAGTCAAACCACGTGCTCACCTTCTTCGTTGGATCTGGGAAATTGTGCAAAAAAAAAAAAAAAAGAAAAAAAATAGCATTGTGTGTACCAGGAAATTGCTTCTTTTTCAAGTGAAACTAGACCTGTAGATCAGTTGAAAAGCTTTAACGCCGTACCCAGCTACTCGTGGTAAAGTCGGTAACATCTGTCCCTTTGGCGTGCCTCCTCGATGAAGTAGCTTGCTATAAACGGGAAAAATTTCTTTGGAACGAGTGACCTGTAATTCTGCAATCAGTTAGGGAGTGCTAGCTAAGCACTGAACCCCCCAGCCTCATCCGTAGCTGTTGTGTTGTGGGTTTGAAGGACAGCGTTTGCTTTCACACTTGATTTCGGAAGTCGGCGTTCCTGCGGCACTGTGGTTCCCTCGGCGCCGTGGGCCGTGGGCCAGCCCGCCCTCGGTGGGGAAGGTGCTCCAGAACCAAACCAAGCAAACACTAGTGTAGGGAAGGACCAGATTCACGGTGTTCAGTGGCACAGAACGCAGGTAAGTGAAGCACAGTGTTACGATGGCCAAGTCTCGACTCTTACACACACACACACACACAGACACCGACACAGCTTGCCTGACTCGCTCAGTTGACGTAGTTCTGCAAAGGAAAGGTGACAGCGTTTTACACCACCAGGCTATTTATTTCAATTGGAACTTTGCTTCGGATTGGACAGATCCAAAATTTGGCAGCAGCTTCTGTGAGTTTATTTCCACTGAGATGTTTTCACCTGCCTTACCAAGATCATTCTCAGTCTACTTTTTTAAACTCTACCATAAACTTAAATTATTGAAAATTTATGAATTGCTGACTATATAATAACCTTTGCTTGTATGTAACCGAATGGTTTTAAGAGCCAACATTTAGAGTATGACAATGGAGCTGAACAGTTTTTAATGCGCAAGCAGTTCTGTTCTTGTGTATGACTTGTAACCTTAATTTACTGTGTAAAGATGGTTACATTATTTCCTTAGCTTTGTTTGTTGGAGACAAATATAGAATGCTTGTTTAAGTATGTCAAAACATAATCTTATCTTGTGGATTTTTATGTTAATGTATTATACGAGCTCTATTTTTCATTTGCCCAGAAAGACAGCTTGTATAACGCTTCTGAAAGTTTTTCCGCTCTGTAAAGTCTTTAGAGCTGACAGTCCTGTTAGGTTTGTTTTAATCTTCATGCTAAAGTGTCAATGGTGGTTTTGTGAACTGGTCAGAAATTCACAGGTCTTAAATGTTTTTGGGAAATTTATATTGGACACTGCTCTTTGTCTAGCAAATAAAAGATGTTAATATATTCCTGTTACTGGCATGTGCACGACTGTTATTAGAAGCCACTTTATCATTTTCCTGCTTTAAATAGAAATGTCTATTTATGAATTCTGCTTGTAGTTTTTTCACAAATAAAATAGTAAAATTTAATTATATCTGAAAGCTCTCTTTTTTGGGAGATGCCAGTATTCAGAAGAGGTGGAGAGTCCTGTTGTTGGAGCAGCTCCTTTGTGTGCTTGGCTCGTTCCTGAGCCACCACTCGTGCACCCACTTCTGCAAACACAATTTGTGCCCAAGGAAAACCTCAGCCAAGTGAGTAAATCCAGTTTGTTCCCTGGGACTCACAACTTGGGGAGACTTTGTGGCAGATGTGTCTGCAGAATTTGGGTTTCTGGTCCCTGGAAATAATAATTTTTCCCCTTTTTGTAGCTGCAGGAGTGGCAAGGCTTAGTGCAGAGGATTTAGTGAGAGCCCTTGGGACTTCCTTCGCCTGTCTTGCGTTAACAAAATCCCAGGAGTAAATTCAATAAAATGTAATTGAGAGTCTAATTGTATTTTTGTAGCATAAAAACACTGGTATTTTGCAAGCAGTGTTTTGTTCCTCTGCCTAGGAAACAAGGTGATGTGAATTACTGTGCTCTTTCTAGCTCGTGTTTCCCCTCCACCACCCGAGATGGGAGATGTGTAATGTAACTGTTCAAATATGAAGTTGAAATTTGAAAACAAAACAATAGATACAATGCCAAGGGGACAAAATCTTTTTCCTGGGAATAGGAGGGTCGTTCCTAAACAAAAGAGCATTTGGATACTTTCAGGTATGCTGGGGGAAATGTGTGTTACAAATAGAGGTTGCTTTAGGAAACCCCATGTGCAAACAGACGCTTGAATGCTTTTGACCTCACTTGGAAGCGATTCAGGTGCCTTTGTGCCAAGAATGAGAAGGATCAGGAAAGGTAGTGGTTGTTCTACAGACCTGGAAAGCACTTGCTTGGCATGCTGAGGACTGAGTAGAGCAGTCCTTGCCTTGAAGAGTGTACAGTCCCTGTCCTCAACCTGTGACCACACAAAGGTGCCAGAGCCACCATGGGGGCAAAGCATAGGAGCTGAAGGGAGAGGAGGAGGAGGAAGCTGCGTTTTCATCACCTTGATGCTTGAATGTGAAGGTACAGACTTGAATGGAGCCAGCAAAAGACTTCCACAGCAGTGTTGTCTTCCCTCAGAGCCTGCCCAGTCACCCCTTTGCTGAGATTTCAGGTGACTGGTCTGGAAATGCCTTGCTTTGGAGCCACATGAGCCAAGGGCCACGTCCAATGCTGGAGCTGCAGTTGTCCCTGCTGCTGGCTGTCACTGTATGAGGATGATGCAGTGTCACACTCACAGATTTGTGGCTCTCTCCTGGATGCATGTGTTCAGATTCCGGTTGGTGGCTTGCCTGGCAGTGGGCTGGATGGATTCCTAGAGCCCCACTTGGTTGTTGAAAGGTAAACCTGAGTCTGTAATGCTTTAAACAGAGGAGAGCTGTGAAACTTCACTTCTGATTCACAAACAGATCAGATTAAAGGAAAGCCAGAACAAACTGATCTGGAGAACCAGCAGGATCTGGAAGGAAGAGGGAGACTGGCTGCATTTTGTAACACCTGGATGCCCTCATGGCTTTTGTGGTTGTAACAAGGAGGGGGAAATGTCAGGTCTTTCTGCCTGCCTTTCTCTTGGCTGTTCCTTGAATATTTACATGCCCAAATCTTGCTTGCCTTTTCTACTGCTGTTAGCAGACACACCGAGGCTTGTTTGCTGTTTTCCCTTACAACGATGGATTGCTTGATATTTGTATGGAACCTTTTTCCAGACAGGGTTGGGGCTGATGCTGATTCCAGCTGAACCCATCTAATAGGAGGACACTGAAAACTTCAGCTGTGTTTTCTCATTGTTTGTTCTCAGCAGAGAAAAACCTGCATGCAGAGATCACCAATAACATCAAAAGCTGTTTCAGAATTTCCTAATCAAAGCACTTCACACCACTGCAATTATCCCACTTGCAGAACTTCCCCGTGGCAGAGAATGGAAGCCTGTGACAGTGAAGGACACTCTGTGCCTAACTCTGGTCTGCAGTTAGTATTGATAGTAAGGGCAAAAATGCTGTCTCCTTGCAGCCAGTGCTGCACATCTCAGCTCAGCCTGCAGTCCCCTGTTGCTCCTCAGACAGGGATCACTCCTCACACAGCAGGAACTGATCTGGCAGCCCCGGCTGTGCAGGAAGCACGGAAGGCACGAGCCAGTTGTGCTTCCTAGATGAGGAATCAAGAAACAAATACTCCCTTGTTCTCCTCTGTCTCCATACAAAAAAAAAAAAAAAAAAAGGAAAAAGAAAGGCATTGCTCTCCACCATGACTATTTATTATTCCCAGAATACTGGAATTTCATTACTTTCTAACATTCCTAATTTTTTCCAACTTCTTTTCCTTCAACGTTAGGAGTTGTCAAAAGTGTTCTGACATCCTTAAAAGGCTGTTCCACCTCCCCCCTTCTCCAAAACCATTCTGAGAAGGACTGAAAATGGCAACTATAGAGTCTCAGTGTGAGAATCCCTGCTGCTCCACATCCCTGCCTTGGCAATCCTCCCTTCCTCCTGCCAGCAGGTGAAGCAGGGGCATCCAAAGCTGATATTCCCTTAAATACTGTGAAATTCCCAGCGTAATACACACTCGATAACAGCACATCAAATGATTTTTAGGAAGCTTTTTAATTGGCCACAGCTCCTGGAGCTGAACAGAATTTGAGGGGGGAGATCTGAAGTGTTTAAGCTGCTCTAAGTTTCTCTCGAGTGTTGGGAAAGAACAAGTTTAGGAGCTGAATTTGGGCAGAATATCCCAGTGAGCAGGAGGAGGCTGGGATGCTGTAGGAAAAGCACATAGTGGCCCAGGTCAGTAGAATGGGAATGGATAAAGCTGATTTTTGTTCCTCCTCATGCTGTGCTGTCTGATTCATATTGCCCAGGAGGTTTGGTGTGGACTTGGCAGGAGGAGTTTTCCATGTTTGTGTGTGTGTTTTAGGAGGGCTTAAAGCTCACCATAGAGAAGCAGAACCACTGAAATTTTAATTCTGCCTTCACCCAGGAATTGATACCTAGCTAATACATACAAGCTATAATCTTAAATATAGATGGTATATTTTTACATAGGTTGTAGAGATATTCTGTGGGACAGGCTGAAAGTGCAGTGAAGCACAACTTGTCAAATGTTGTCTCTGATAGGGGTTTACTCTTTTTCTGACTCTCTCGAGGAATCACCAGCATAAGCCAAGAGTAAACAGGGCCAACAATCCCTCCCACCCCTTTTGGGTGGTTATTACTGTCTTACTCTGCAAATTGGCACCCACAGCAAGTAGGCTGTCTCTGTTCATATGCTTTCCCTCCCTATGGGGTTTATAAAAATAAGATGAAGACAGGGCAGGAAAGAAAGTAGCTTTCCATTAAACTCATTTCTTTCTGATCCAAGAGAGACGAAATCAGGGAGCAGCAGAAGGAGCTGGTCAGGGCTCCAGGCTGATGCCACTCTCTGGGTGGGTTAATTTATTTACACATCCATGTTTTTTTCAAAGGTTTGAAGAGATGTCCATCAGCCTAGAGCCTCCCAATGGCTTTGGAAGAGGCTTCACAGAGCCTGGATGGAGAAGCTGCCCTGCAGCCAGGGTAAGTCCTGTGGGTGCCTCTGCCCAGGAGCAAAATGAATCGTGCCTTTCAACCTTCCTCGCATGCACATGTCTCTTTCCTTCATTCCCAGCAAGGAGAATCCTCTGAAATCTCAAAATCTCTCTGCTCAGCCTTTGAGAGAGGTTGAGGCTTTGGCTGAGGGTTAGGGCTGCATCCAGGCTTTAACAGATTTGACAGCAGAGCCTGCAGAAGCCTGGCAGCATCCCTGCCTGCCCGGGACTGGGGCTTGCAACAGGAGACAGGGGATGGAAATGCAGTTAGCTGCTCCTATTGTTCTCCTTATTCAACCCAAGTTTTGTCGGTGTGAATTTAAGGCAGGAAAATGCGGCTGGAGCTGAGGAAAAGGAATACAGTGGTTCCTGCGGGGCGGGATTGTTGCGGCAGCGCGGGATGTGATGGCTGTGTGACAGCCCCTGACAGGGATCGACCTGGGAGTCGCTGTGCTACAATGGCACGGGGAAAATGAGTGATGGGAACCTCCCCTGACTGCAGAGCTCCCGAATTGTGATGACACTCAGAGCGGGAGAAAGCCTGGCGGGGGGCGGGAGAGGCTGACAGGGGTACCGGGTTTTGGGAACTGCGTGCAGGCTGGTGTCTCTGACTCAGCCCTGGCTGCTGTCTGTGCTGGCTGCCTGCAGCTTCCCACTCATCCCGGGAGGGTCTGCCATCCCCCTGCCATCCCCCTGCCATCCTCCTGGCCTTGGCAGGGTCTGCCATCCCCCCTGCCATCCCCCTGGCATCCCCCTGGTTTTTGCAGGGTCTACCATCCCCCCTGCCATCCCCCTGGCATCCCCCTGGCTTTGGCAGGGTCTGCCATCCCCCCTGCCATCCCCCTGGTTTTTGCAGGGTCTGCCATCCCCCCCTGCCATCCTCCTGGCCTCTGCAGGGTCTGCCATCCCCCCTGGTTTTTACAGGGTCTGCCATCCCCCCCTGCCATTCCCCTGGCCTCTGCAGGGTCTGCCATCCCCCCTGCCATCCCCCTGGCCTTGCAGGGTTTGCCATTCCCCTGCCACCCTCCCCTCTGTCCTTGGCAGGAGGAGCCGGACAGCAGGAGCAGCAGGAGAGCAGCTTGCATTCTGTTTCTTCGTGCTGCTGTGCTGCTCCTGGAGCAGGCTTGGGGAGATGGCCCTGCTGGACACCCCTCACCAACAGCTTTGTGAACCCTTACGCTCATTTCCTACATCAGTTTATCTTACCACGCAGGACCAGCTCTGCTTTTGGGCACTAATGAAGCCATGTATCCCCTGCAAGTCCTATTAGAGGTGCCAATCATCATTTTCCTTCTGTGCCAAGTTATAAATCCCACAGATTTACATATCCCAAGTCCTCATCAATCAAAAGATTAGGTCAAAGGCAATGAGTTAAAACAAGTGGGAGGTGACTCCACTGAGAGCAGTGATGAGGCAGTACTCATTGCTGTAGGGCTGGTGATTCCCCTGAGCTGGGCTCACTCTGCCCTCTCTGCCAGCCAGAGAGCTTAACCAGTGGAGAAAAGGGTTTCACCTAAAGGATTTTATTGGAGTGCTCCCTTTCCTCCCCACATCCATGCACTGTCTGAGAAGCAGGAGCTGGATGGAGCAGGATGTGAAGCTCTCAGACCCCTGGTCTCCTGGCTGGAAGCAGAAGGCAGACCACCATCCTTCCTTGTCTTGGGGAGGAGCCTGCACTGAGTCACTGGAGCTACTCCTGATGATATGTTGAGTGCTGTATTTCACACATGGCTGGGAGTGACTCTCCGTGCAGGAAGGGAGGTTGTGCCTTGTCCTGCTGGACACTGGGAGAAGTTTTTTCCCAGAAAACAGATCAGCAGTTTATTTGTAGTGGGTTAATGACTCTCCTGGTGCTCAACAGGTTCTCCTTCCTGTTGGGTTTGCCAGAAGGGGGTTGGCATTCCCAAAAGCTGGGTTGGTGGAGAGGATCTCAAACAGCACTGAAATCCAGTGATGCTTTGCTCTTTTGTCACCTTTATCTAGCAATAACAATGCTCCCAATGTCTGGACTAGGGTAAATAGAGATTTTTTAACTGTATCTTTCCATCTGGATTATTTCCATGTTGCTGGCAAAGCTGGAAGTGATCTGTTCCTGCAGGGACAAGGACCTGGGATCTGGTCACAGATCTGGTGACACACAGAAGCAGAGGGTGAGAAGGGAGAGCTGCCTCGCTGCTCCAGTCATCCCTGGCTTGTCATGTGTGTTTGGACACTGAGATACTCCTGCTGAGGCTTTCACGAGCTCTCTCTTGGGATTTTGGCCAGTGCAAGTAATTCCACTTGGGAGTCTTAAAACTGCTGTCCAGAGAGGCAGAGCTCAGCCTGCAGCTCTGTGTGCATATATCCTTGCTATTCCATGGATTAAAAAAAATATAATAAAATAAACAGTGGTGCTCTTACCTCAGGCTATCCATTAGGAGTGTGATTTAGTGCAGGGAGGGCTATAAAGGCAGTTGATAAATCTTCTGTGCAGCACAAATAAAATCTCTTACGGGAGGAGGAAGGGCCCTGGATAACGGAGCGGGGAGGGAACAGCCCTTTCTCCCTTGTCTAATTAGGCTGTCCGGGAGGAGTTAATATAAAATAATAGATCTGGAAAGCCCAAACTTTCACAGGAAGGACTTCATCCCCTTAAATTACGAGGCTAAGACCTCATTCAACAATGCTTTGAAGGAGATCAGCTGGCAGCGCTATTCACATTCACGGCGGCTCCGGGCTGGGGCGCGGGCGCTGTGTGATTGCAGCGTCTTCTGAGGAGAGGAGCTCGCCCCTGTTCCCATTGAATGCTGCTATTTTTATCCTCCTTAATTTCTGGAAGGTATTTCCAAGTGGGAAGCAGAGCAGAGAATAGCAGATCTTAACTCTGCTCCATGTAACAATTTCTGTAAAAAGGAGGGAGAAATGTTTGAAATAGCTGGCGCCTATTTTTGGTACCACCAACGTGGTAGTGAAGCACATGGAGGTGTTTGCAGCCCTTGGCACCCTGAGGGTGATGGGGCATGGGGTGAAGGGGTCACTGCTGGCCCTGTCTCCCATGGGGTTCACAAACTCTTGACTCTGCTTGGAGCCAGAGGTACCTGGGGATATCTCGGAGGGGTCACGGGGAAGGGTGATGCTGGCAGGGAAAAGGGGGTGTCTCTGCTTGGCTGTATCCCCTTCCCAGCCCAGGACACCCCCCCTGTCTCACCCCTCCTGGACCCCTCTCGCCTTTGGAGTGTGATGGGGAGAGCTTTGATCCTTCCCCATATGGGAGGCAGAAGAGCAGAGGGACTTAATTAGGTGCAGTTGCCTCACCCACCGCAGAGCAGCCAGGCCTGCTGGCATAAGGTCAAAGAGGAAATCCAGGGCCCACCAGGGCCAAAGTGGAGGAGTTTTGGGGGATGGACTTTGGACCTTGTGCTCTCTCCTGCTGAGCTGTAAAAGGCTCAAAGTCTTCCAGCATCATGGAAAAGCTGTAGAGCTCAGGACTGACCATCACTGACCCCTGGATCACTGTTGGAGCTGTGGGGTGAGGGGAGTGCTTTGGGAAGAGGATAAGATAGGATGGATTCTAGCTGGAAAACACAGCCTGGGACTGAGCATTGTGCAAGGGGGCAAATAGGGACAGTGATTTGTGAGTCCCCGTTTCAGTTTGTGACCCTGGCCACGCAGGTTTGGATGTGTAACAGGGCTTTTATCTTGTGATTACTCCCTTCTGCAGCCACAGCTTTTGCTTCTCTACATGCCCAGGTTCTCTGAAGCTGCTGAGCACAATGTTGGCACACACAGCTCTTGTGCTGGACAGAAGCGTCCTGCTTCACTTGAACATGAAATATAAATCAGAGATCAAGTGAATTATTGTGCCATGCTGCTGCTCAGGCAATAGGGAGTCTTTAAATCAATCAGGCCCCAAATAAATAAATAAACGTGCAGCAGACATACTGGAGTGCATGTCCGATTCCTATCAGAGGCAGTAATTCAAGGCAGATGCTTGCAGTTCTCTGCTCCCTGCTTGGCGTTACCTGGGCTGCTGGAGTCGCAGGAGACAGAAAACAGATTTTTTTTTTTTCCTAAGCTTTCATTATTGTTGCCAAAGAAACCATTTCATTTGGTTGCCACGTGTGCAGCAAATCTGGTTCAATCCATCTGGATGCCGAGGGATGAGGGAGAAGGGCTTTGGGGGGGGGAGGTCTGCAGAGTCCTGCCACCTCAATGCCCGTGGTGTGCCCTGACCCTGGGGATGGGGCTGGGAGCTGCAGGAGGGAGAGTCGTGCTGCTGCTTGGAGAGGCTGGAAGGGCCCCACTTCAAGGGTTTGACCTGCATGAGCATCCCCAGGGCAGTGTGGACAGCTGGGTGAGCTGAGGCTGGAGGGCTCATCCCTCAGAGACCCTCCAGACATGGCCCCGGGGAGCAGCTGTGAGTGCCTGCCTGCAAAATCCTTCCCCCCTCTGGCATTGACTACACTGGTTTTCCTTTCAGCTCACACGGGCACTCGGGAGAGAAACATTTGAAGTGTTTGATCTTTCTGGGCTGCTGTTTGCCTCCCGCAGGCGCCAGGTTCGGGAGCAGAACTCCCTGGGGTTCTGAGTCTGCCAGGCACCATCCCATTGCCTTCTGGCTGGCACCATCCTGCTCCCCTCCTAGCTGGCACCATCCTGGTGTCCCCATGGCTGGCACCATCCTGCTCCCCTCATGGCTGGCACCATCCTGGTGTCCCCATGGCTGGCACCATCCTGGTGTCCCCATGGCTGGCACCATCCTGCTCCCTCCATGCTGGTCAGCCTGGGCAGGAGCATGGAGGGTGGGTGCTCTGGGTGACTCTCCCCATCACTGCCCAGCCCTGGGGATGGCTCCAACACCAGCAGGCAGCCAAACCTGGGCTGGAGGGGACTGAGGTGACACAAGCTGTGCTAGCCAGGGAGGTGGATGTGCTGCCTCAGGAAGGTGACACTGGGGGCTTAGTCCCTTTTCCAGGGCAGTTTTTGTCACTTGTGAAAGATCCTGGGCCCCTCTCACCAGCCCCTGGGGTTGGAGGTGTGTATTTGGATTTCACAGGGACTTTTCTTGCAGCTGCACTCTGTGCCCTTGTGTGTGCCCAGTGCTTTGTAAAGGTAAACGATCCCTGACGCTGAGGGGGGGCTGCTGGCACAGCAGGGCTTTCCCTCACACCGTTTCATCTGTCCTGAGCAGACCTGGCAACATCAGTCCAAGGTGATGATATTTCACTAAGTCAGGGCCTCTTCTCCCTTGAGTTCCTCCCGGAGAGTGTTGAAAGTGAACCTTGGACCAGTGGAGCTGACACTTCGTGATAAAAGATAAAGAGGTTGCAACACTGGGGATTCAGCCTGGATTTCTGAAGATTTATCCCCAGGGGACAGCTGAACTGATGCATAGGTAAGGTTTTTTCCTCCTAAAACTCCACTTGTAACCCCAAAAGAATAAAGGTCAATTAGTTAAACCCACACAGCAGATAATCCCGTGCCCTTCTGAGTTAGCACAATCTGTGTGAGAACAAGGCGTGCTGATACACATAGTCATGCTGGATACACACACTGTTTATCCCACAGCAGGTTCACCCCTCAGCTCTGAGGGCCATTTTTGGTGTGTTCCTCCTCCAGCAGCTCTTCCCAGACCTGGACAGCAGTGTAAATCCTTCTTTGCAAATCATTGACCCAATAGGTCATAAAAGTTCCTTTATGGCCTGTCAAGACCAGCGAGGTTCTTTACGTGCACCCTAAGTCAGCACAGTAAAACTTTTATGGTGTTTTCAATAACAAGAGCTACTGCACATGAACAGCAACTAATTTTTAAAGCCTTGGTATTTCAGCTGAGATGAGATTTTTCCTCTCTTCTCTTGGAAAAACACTTAGATTAGTGTGCTTAGCAGTCAGTGCCTGGAGCTGACCTCTCTGCCTGACATGGTGCTCCAGCTTCCACAATTACTGAGAAAACCCCTGGAAAGGAATGTCTGAAAGCCAGGCTGCTCCTCTGGTAACATCTGTGCAAATGGAAAAGCTGAGCTTCAGGTTCCCAAGTGCCTTTGGGAAGCAGGAATCCCTAATCCCAGCCACTGCTGCACCTAAAGACTGCATGTGGAG
Source organism: Argya squamiceps (assembly GCA_037834095.1). NCBI lineage: Eukaryota > Metazoa > Chordata > Aves > Passeriformes > Leiothrichidae > Argya > Argya squamiceps. The sequence goes on from JBBMKD010000027.1 coordinate 3,704,326, forward strand.
ATATCCAGAGGGAGGGGGGCAAGGGGGGGCAAGGAGGGGCACAGAGGGGCACAGAGGGGCACACCTCTGTCCCTGGGACACCTTCATGAGTGAATTAACAGGGTTTATTCAGAGTGCTCAGCCTGCTGCTTGTTGCAGTGATGATTTCAGTCCTCTAAGGTTGCTGCTTGGCCACGAGTGCCTGCTCCACCCCAGGGCCCAGTCTGGGCAGAGATGATGGGATTTGCTGACCTGGGCAAGGGAATTGCTTTTTTGTGGTGTTGTTGTTGTGGTTGGTTTGTTGGGTTTTTTTATATAAGAGAATGACATTCTTTTCTGAGCTCTGCCAGGCCTGAGCTGTCCTGGCTCTGTATCTGACCTGAGATGTCCTCAGACAAGGTGTGATGGATATTGTCTCTGTGCCCTTTAATTACCTGGTGGGAATGACTGTGCCCTAAATTCACACAGCAGCAGCCAGGGGTTGTAACTTCTCTCTTCTTCACTGGTGCCTCAGCCACTTCATTGCTTCTCTTCACTCCTTTGCCCCCAGTTACAGCCTTTGCCTCACTGGACTCAGGCTTGCTTGAAGCTGTGCTGCCCCATGACCCCAATGTGGGGGTCCACATGTGCCCTTGACCCCAGTGGGTCACAGGATTGGGGTCTGTGGTCCCATGCCAGCAGTGGGGTCCCTGCTGGCTGGAGCCTCAGCCCTCAGAGCTGATCAGGCAGGATGAGCAGATGAGCTCCAGGCACCGGGGTGGGAATTGGTGCTGGGACAGTCAGTTCTGATCTCCCAGCCCTGACAGGAGCAGGGAGCAGAAGGTGAGGGATGCCCTGCTGTTGGGCTTTGGTTTGGATTGATTTTATCACATTTTCATAGATAATCTGTCTGGGCTTGCTTTCTATTTTCTTTTTCAAAAAATCCTTCTTTTACGAAACATGCAAACATGAGGAAACCCTTCCTCTCTCAGGTCTGTCCCTGCACAAAGGCAGTGGGACAGTTCAGGGACTCTGGGTGCTACAGCACAGCCCAGACAGGATCTGTGGTCTGGGGTGGAGGGGATGCTCCTGGTCCTGGTCTCAGCTGTGGGTAGATGGTCTCCCAGCTGGGCTCTGCTGGACCTCCAGGAGGGCTGGAGCCAGTGGAGCCCCTCCATCTGTGTGCAGAATTTGCTCTTTTCCCCCATGTCAGAACCACAGTGATGCTGGAGCAGCAGCACAGCCAAGGCTGGGAATGCTCAGGGGAGCTGCAGGGAGGAACTGTTGCTGTCGATCTGTTAATTAAGATTAATGTGCTGGCTGATAAGGACGACTCTGCGCCAATTGCTGTTACCAGCCAAGATCCTGCAAGGCAGCGAGCAGCACATTCCTGCCTCCTCAGCACTTGGAGCCTCTGCCTTGCAGCCTGAGCTTTGGGGCAGAAAGGGGGATCTGCACAGCTCCCCAAATGCTTGAGGGCCCCTGGGCTCACTTGCTCTGCTGGTGGGATTCTCGAGAACTTGGTCTTGTGCTCCTTTGGCAAACGAACAGTTTTAGCTTTCCAGAGGCTGTTAAGGCAGAGCTTTGCACCCTCTCCTTCTGGGATTAGTGTTGAAATTTCTGCACCCAAAAAGTACATGAAATTATGGACAATGTTGAAAAATATATGTGTGCATATACATTTTTTTGCCCTCTCAAGTGGGATCTCTGAGGAAGCTGTATGTGCCTGGTACAGTAGAAGGATGAATTCTAAAGTGATGAATTTGGACTTGGTTTGCCTTTGTCACAGCTGTCAGTGCAGGATTTTGGAGCAGAGGCTGTTTGCTGAGCACCACAGGACCCCATCCCATCTTGGGGTGAGCCTGCTGAATCAACATCTCCACAGTCCCTGAGGGAGCCCAAAAATCCAGCAGAGCCACTGAAACTGGAACAGCTGCAAGTGACCATGTGCTCAAGGCTTCAGAGCACCACAGATTGTCGAGGAGCTCATTTTAATGTTCTTTACCCACTTCTTTGCTCTAACAGCCTCCTCATTCCCTTGGTTTCTGTGTCTGGTACCAGCTGCATCCAAAAGGGCAGAATTTGTGTAACCAGCCTCATTAAAGCAAACAGGTTTGCCAAAGCCTCAAAGTTCACCTTTTTAGATAGCATCATTTTATGAGGAAAAGGTAGAAAGGGAAGGAGTGCTCCCTGAATCCCAGATGAATTTCCCCCCTGCTCAGTCCCCTGCTGCCTTCTCCCCTGACTGCTCCTGCAGCTACTTTCATTTCCCTGCTGCTCCCCACAAAGGCTTCTGGCACCAGCCCTAATGAGTAAGTGTAATTAACCTGTGACACATCCCAGTGCCTGCCAGCAGCGTGGGGGACAGGGACAGAGGCCATGCTGCCCTGCTGCCGTGAGGTGCAGCACTGGTGCAGTCAGGAGAGGTGTTTGGGGCAGCATCTCGGGTCATGGGCAGTATCTGCTGTCATGCAGAACAAAGATTCTGCTGAAATAACGCTGCTCTGGGGGAGGAAATGCCATTTTCCCTGCCATAAAAGCAATTCACCTTACATCAAAGGGGGAAGCTAATTTCTCTTTTTTAACCTGGGAGTGGGATATGATTTTGAAGCCTCTGATATCCCACAATTTGCTTTTCCTTACAGGCACTGCTCAATGGCCTCACCAGCATCCCCTTCCCACCCCATCCCTGAGCTCCATCAGTTTCAAAGCTGAGCCAAAGTCTTCTTGCCCTGAGAGCCTGGAGTCTGCACAAAGATGCCCAAGTCACACATGCAGAAGGAGACAACCTTATCACTGCACCCTGCACCCAGCAGTGCCTCCTGTGACTGTCAGCTCCTTGCAGACAGAGGAATCTCCTAGCAACCTTGCATTGGCTCTGTGGATGCAGCCTAATTCTGTTTCTGGTCATCCAGAACAAAACCTCGTGAAGGCATCTGGCAACCAGAGTGACAGACAGGCTGTGGTGGAGTGCTGGAGCATCTGGCATGATGATTATTTCAGCAAAATCCCTGCTTGGGGCTGATTTTGAGGTTTTTATAGTGAGCCTGAGGGTAACATTCAAGTGAGGGCTCTGCTGAGTGCTGGGTATCACCTACCTGAGCTGAGTGCTCAGAGGAATGACCCAGGTGCTGGTGAGGGTGCTCCTGTTTCTCTTTCTTTCATCCTTGTTTCCTGGTAAAAAGGAGTGAGAGAATGGTTGTGATGGCAGCAAAAAAAAAGAGGAAAGACAGGAAGAATGAGGAAAAGATTGGCATTTCTCTAGCCTAGGGGAACAAAATATCCAGCTCAAAAAATTTGAAAAATTTGGCAGCCTTCCACAGCCATTAGAACTTTTTGCAAATTGCAGCTGTGGAAGGATTTTAGCCACATCTGCTCTCTTGTCTGTAGGTGACTCACAGTGATGCCCAGGAACATGCTGGGCACTGGGAGCTGCTTTAGTGGAAAGTTTGAGCACCAGTGTCTTGCAGTGCCAAGTCCTGACTTGGCAGGATGGGTTATGGAACCCAAATTCCAGCATTTACTGACTGGTGAGCCTTTGTCTCTGGAATCTGAGTACTGATCTTCACCCGTGCTTCCCATGCAGAATCCATACAGGCAAAGCAGTAAGTCTTCCTGAAATAAATTAAATGCTGATGCTCATTTAGAAAAGATTTATAGGAGGCAGTGTGTGGCTCCAGCTGGCAGTGCAGGAATGGAAAGTGGAGCACCAGGAAGGGATGGGGGGCTCAGGGTCACAGTGTACCCCACGTGGCAGCTGCTGTGGCTGGAGGGTGGCTCTGTGCCCACACCCTGTGGGGACAGGCTGGATCACCTACACATACAACAAATTTCACATTTCAGCAAATCTCCTGCTGCCTCAGGGGTGTTGGTGGTGCTCTGTACCCTTCCTGAGCCCAGACAGTCCTGTGCCTTTGTGATATTTTGGTGGGCTGCTGCTGAAGGAATCATTTCTTCAGCAGAGCTGAATTGCCATCATTTTAGGTGTAAATCACAAAGAAATCAGCAGGGAGAGAGGGGTTCCACTGCCTGCCAGCCACTGAACCACCAGTCTGGAGGGAGAGGAGAGCCTTTTGTTACCACCCCTCCTGTCCCATCCCACAGGTCACCGTGTTCCTGTGAGCAATGCCCAGCACTGCCCAGGTCCCTGGGAACTGCCTGGAGCTGAGTGTGGTCAGTGGCTTTGAGGGCTCCATCTGGGGATGTGAAAATTTCAGTGTGAGCCATTCCATGTGGAGGGGTGAGAACCCTTTAGTGCTGTCACTGAGCTCAGGGAGTCCCACCAGGCATGGCTTGTGCCACTGATTTTACTCCTGACCTGGAATCTCTCCAGAGGTGTCCAGATCCCAGGCTTGGAGCCAGCCCTCTGACCTAGCTGAAGATCTGAATTTAACTCCAGACACAAAATTTGGGGACCGAGGGGTTTCCTGTGAGTTCATCCCAAACTGAAACCTTCAACTAAGATTTCACCAGCCGGTGCTGGATGTCTGGAGAGTTTTGTGCCACCCCCTCTGCCCCAGCCCTCCCATCCCTCCATGAAGTGGCTCCAGGTCCAATCCTGCACACACAGAAACCTCTGGCACAGGCTGATTTCTCTGCAGCTCTGCAGGGGAGGGTTTTCCTCACGCAGTGCTGTGCTCTGGGGCAGTTTATTCTCTTGGCATCTGGTTTTACCCTGCCCTGGCTGCTCACAGAGAACAAGGGGCTGGTTTCAGATCTTGCTATTACAACCTCACATTCAAGAATTACTACTACTATTATTTCCAAGGAAACAGGGACTCACGCTCGTATCTTTTATGTGATTTCTCACATCCGGAGGTTCTCACGTGACTTTGCTGCCTATTTTTAGCTCCTCAAACATCTCTGCCAGGATGAAAGCTTTAAAGAAAACCCACCCTTGAAAGGGATGAAACAGGCATTTGCTTTAATGGTAAATTTGTGAGTGTGACCCCCGAATCCCTACATTTCAGCAGCCTGGGGAGAGCAGGCAGGAACATCAGGCTGCAGTTAACTGTTTCTGTGTTTGCTGTTACATCCTCCTTCTTCAAACAGCAAAGACTTGTTGTAAAACAGAGCTGTTTCTAGAACCAGATCCACCTACAAGTCATTTAAAAGCCTCCTACCTCAATTTTGCAGGTAAAATGTTAGTCTAGCAGGAATTGAAAGGAGGGATTTTCCCCTCCATCTGCTTCTTGGCTGGTTTGGGGGAGGAAAAAAGCCACCCTGACTGATTTCACTTGCAGCACCCACCTTGGGGTGGGATGGGTGAGGATGGGGCCCCTCTGTCCTTGTGGGCTTGGAGGGGCTGTGGGCACCCACCTGGTCATGCCCATTCCAGCACATGGGATGCAAAACTTGGCATTTCCTTTGGATGCCTCACAGGAAGCATCCTATTTAAAAAAACTCAGCCATAAATAACACATAGTTGCATCCAGCTCTTAGAGCCAGAGGAAAATTGTTCGCATTGTCACAAACTTTCATTTCCATTTTTGTCTCAATTTCAGCTTCATTAACACACGCTGACCTGCCTTATCAATTATAGCTATTTCTAGTGCGGGCATTTTGGTAATTGGCATCAAAATGTCAGGACAGGCAGTTGGAGCTCTCTGGGTACAGAACCCTCGGCAGTGCCTCCCGCTGATTACAAGCCTCGGTAATTAGTGATCAGCGAGTCCCACCCTCGCTGCCACAGCTGCAAAATCCCCGTGGTGCCACACTGGAAGCAAAGCCCCAGCTCTGGTGCTCCCTCCTGGAACATGCCAGGTCACTGAGCACAGATCAGGGTGGCAATCAGCCCCTCCCTGGTACCCCAGAGCCACACAGAGCTGTGCACCCCGACAAGCTCTGCTGAGGGTGGCGAATTTATCCTGGATGAGTCAGGGCTAAATCTGTTCTCCTTCCCCGAGCCTGCAGCGTGCAGCCCATGGCTTTGCTCTGGCTGTTCCTGTCCCTTTTCTTTCCTGGGTTTAGGGTTAGAGCCATGGAGCTGTCTGAGCTGTGTGGGGTGATGGCAGAGCCTGTTCCTGGTGGAGGAGGAAGAGGAGGAGGAGGAGGCATGGAGGGGCTCAGCATTCCAAGAGACTGGCAGGCTGGGGGTGCTGGGCTGTAGGAGGGATGAGCTGGGAGCTGGAACAAGCTCCTGCCAGACAAGGAACTGGGGCTGCTTCAGCAGTGGGAGGTGGAGATTTTATAGGGCCTCTTGGTGTTTGGTTTCCTTTTAAATACTGGTCTCCAGGGCAGAGGCTGTGCTGCCTGCAGAAAGCACAACAGAATGAGAGCTGCAAGGTTTGGACCCACCAGTGCAGCCCCTCACTGTCAGGGCTGTGGTCTGGGCAGGTCACTGCTGAGCATTGCCTCTGCCAAATTTCCTTCTCCTTTGGGAAGCTGGGATGAGGAGAGGCCTCTGCCTTCATCTGAGGGGTTCCCTGCTCTGTGTCCCTGCTCTGGGGCCAGTCTCTTGCAGGGAAGGGGCAGCTCCTAGCACTGCTGGGAGCTGCAGATGTATTTACCTTTCCATGCTGAAACTACAAAGCTGTGGAGACCTGGTGACCCCGTGTCACACGCTGCCCTGCCAGGGGGACAGGGCTAATTGAGACGTGACAGCCTGTGAAAGCAAACTTCTCCTCAGAGGTCAAGAAGGCAAAGCTGATGAACAGATGCAAAACCTGACATTTTGAGAGGCTCCTGGAGGAGCATCACAAGCAAGTGAAGGTGCATCCCAGCCATGGCTTCACTGGGGTGGGTGATTCTCTGTGCAGAATCACCCAGGGAATCTGGGCAAATGCCTGGCAAAGCCTTGGAGTTTTGGTGGCTGGATGATGTGGAGGCGTGGGATGGCTGGTTCCTGGGAGAAACCTCTGAGGGTATGGAAGGGCTGCAGGGGCACTGCCTGAAGCAGGCAGATAACACAGATCACCAGGTGATTTGGGAGGGAAAGATAAGTGGGTGATGGGAGAGCACTCCTGAGCACCCAGAGAAACCCTGAACTCCTCGTGTCTGAGGTAAATTAAAATGGAATGAGAAGCACTGCCTGGCTGGGGTGGATTAAGAGTGTGTGCCTGTATTTCCCTTCAGGAGCAAAAAAAGCATCAACAAAATGGAGCTAACAAAAAGCTGCCAACATTTTGAAATGAGGCAAGGCTATAATTCTCAAAAAACAACCCGACCCAGAGGATGCAGGGGGAGCCTGTGCCAGCTGCCCTCTCCCATCAGCAGCAGCAGCCAATGAGCACAGCCGGTACCCAGCGTGTGACACGCCAGCAGCCTGTTATCAGGGTGACATCCCAAAGATAAATGACTCCCATTATTGCCTTCATTCCCGGGCAGTCCCCCGAGGCCCCGGCAGCTGTGACCGAGGTGCTCAGGGCTCTGCACAGCAAATCCTCCCGGCTCTGCCAGTTCATGCAGGTGGGGCTTGCAAGGGCTCTTAACCTGGCACGGCTCTGAAAATCTGAGCCCTGCTCTGGGAGAGAGCTGAGGCTGCTGCAGTGTTTTACCAAGAACAAGCCTGCTGCCAATATCCCCTGGACTGGGAGAGAACATCTGTGTCTGGCCCTTCTGGAGGTGTTTTTTGTGGCACCTCCCTCTGCTCAAGTTTTACAGCTGGGGCAGGGGCAGTGAGATGCCATGGCATGCTGTGGTGCCCTGCACTGCAGCCATCAGAAACGTGCCTGCTGCTCTGTTTTAATCTTTTCCCCTGTTATTTGCCTCCATTCTGTACCAGAGCAGGTAAAACTGGCCTCTCTGCAAGCCACAGGCAGGGTTTGGGCTTGTTACCATCAGCAAGGGTGGAAAATGGCTTTGGGGTTAAATCGTTCCCACAGTGATCAGGTTTCACAAATATCTCATTGTGCCTGGAACTAATGTGAATTAATTTGTGCAAAGAAGTCCTTTATGGAGGAGGGTGCTACCTTGGCTTTCTAGAAATAGAGATGCTTCCTGCACAAACATGGGTGAAGAGATCTTGACTTTCTTACCTCTCCTCAGCCTCAAGACACCCCACAAGAGGCTGTACATGAGCAGGCTGGGCTCAGAACCAGCACTCAATTCAGCTGCCAGCCAGGGGTATGGGCTTGGCTCCCCACCCCAGGGGTTGGCCCCACATCTGGGAGATGCTGAGAGTTCAGAGATGTGATCTGAGTGGTTTAATTCTATTACTCATGAGCTCTGAATAGCTGCTTTAGACACCCTTGACCTTCTGCTGCAGAACAGATCAAAGCAAATCTCTCTGTAGTGATATACTTTATCTGATTCAAAGGGGAAGCATCCAATGAAGCGCTTGTTTTGAAAACATTATTTCACGTTGTGCCCCGTTAAATCGTTGACATGTTGCCCTCTGGCTATTTGGCATTAGTTATACTCAAACACTATCTACAGCCTTAATCTAATTTCGCCTTTCCTCATCTCTATTCCTTGATCTTCATATTACACTGCTTAACAAATCTGTTCAAGGACAAAATTGTTTCAAGACAGGGTTTGATAAGCCGGGGGAAAGGGCTGCAGAGCCAGGCAGGAATTCTGTCTCGGGTCCCAGGCACTGGAATTCAGAGCAGCCAGAAGGGGCTGGTTTATCTAAACCTCTCTCCTTCCCTCCACGAGTTCAGATTTCTGCTGGTCCTGAGCTGTGCCAGGAGGGGTCTGTGGTTTGTGCCATTGATGGATATCTGACTTTGGGGTGGTTTTCCTGCCCCTCCCTTTGAGGAGCTGCAGAGCTGTGTGGGTGCTGTGGGACAGGCTCTGTGCCCTGTCCCCGTGGGTGGCACTGCTCCAGGGAGGGTTTGCTCTTCCTCACAGCTTCTGCTACAGCTCTCCAGGCTGGATTACCTACACTTTTCAACAAATTTCACATTTCAACAAATCCCCTGCTGCTTCAGGGGTGTCGGTGGTGCTCTGCACCCCTCCTGAGTCCAGCCAGTCCTCTGCTTTTGAAGTATTTTGCTGGGCTGCTGTTGAATGAAGGAACAAAGGAATCATTTCTTCAGCAGGGCTGAACCCCAGTTGCCATCGTTTTTGGTGCAAATCCACTAAGAAATCATCAGGGAGAAAGAGTTTCCAGTGCCTTTCAGGCAGTGAACCACCAGTCTGGAGGGAGGGCCTTTTGTTACCAATCCTCCAAGCTGCTCCATGCCTTGGAGGGTTTATGCTGGGTATTGAGTCATATTTATTCTGTGCTCCTTTGTGATAAGCCACAGGATTTGGTGGGGAATTTGGGAAAAGTGAGCCCTGCTGTGCTGGAAGTGTGCTGGATGCTCTCACTCTTTGCGTTGCAAGTCTAGATTGGAACCAGGTGAAAAAATGTGCTCACAAAGCAGCCAGTGGAAAAAAATAGCTTGATTTTAAAAGTGTTTCATTTTGAAAAAGGGAAGAAAAGCTAAACAATCAGTGCTGTTAAAATTTTCCATCACTATCCTTTTCATGCAATAGCACTTTTCCCAAGCTCCAAAGCTCCAGGAGCAGCACATGGCTCCTGGGGAACAGCTTTCATTAGAGGAGCAGGGAAAAGGTCCTCAGAAGTGGACCAGGGGTTTACAAAGTGGAAACAAGAGTTTTCATGAAATCCTTTTCCACCTTTGTAGTCCTTTCTGTAGGGGTAATAGAGGATCCTCTTTGTGCTGGCCAAGTCATGGTCCCCCAAGATCTACAACAGCAGGCATCTGTGCATGGAGTTCTCCTAACGACAATCTGGCAACTCTGTCAGTCCCTTCAAAAGCTTCAGACAGGGATCCCAGCAATTTTCCTAGGAGTCAAACATAAATTTATACTTTCTGTTTCTAGTAAATTGTCATGGGAATAAAAAAGTAATAGCTCCTGACAAGATAAGAAGACCCAAGGTATTGAAAAATCCTTCGGTGCTACAAAACTGAATGAAACCCCAACAAACTGGACATGTTTAGCACCAGCTCATCTCTTCCTGACATCCAAGCTGTTGGAAATATAGACATAATTAAAAGGATTTGCAAAGCCAGCATAACACTAAGAAGACTATTTTACACTATTTTTATAATGAACTTTAGTATTTACACTGTTGCAGCAGGAATCCAAATAAATGTTCGTGGTTTATCCTTTTTTTGCCTCCAGTACATTGACTTTGGTTAAACAGCTATATTTATCATTGCAGTGCTGGCTATAAAAGTGAAAGGAACAAACCATAAAATGTCCAGTGAAGCTGTGTATTTCTTTAGGGGGGTGGGTACATGGACAATTCATAATTCTGGGGGTGGTGGCCACCTTTATTGCACATGAACGATGTCATCTACAGCAATGGTCCAGATTTACAGAGGTTTTTAAGACTCAAAAGCAATAGATACGTGTTTATCAGGATCATAAAATGGTTGGGGATGGAAAGACCATCTGGTTCCAAACCCCTGCCATGGTCAGGGATGTCACTCACTGCACCACGGCTGCTTGGGAAACCCTGACCTCCCTGTCTGGAGAGGACAAACACTGGGAGGTGGCTCTGGGTACCTCCTGGGTGACCCTGCCTTCCTAATGGGAATGAATAATATGAGGCTCATCATAACTCTGCTTTTTTAAAGATTGAATCCTTCACTGATGTAAAGGGGAAAATGGTGCTGCAGAGACAAGAATGAAGATTAGCTCCAAAACTAACAAACGAGCAAAAAGGTCCCAGAAGAAGGAGTAAGGAGCCAGATGCCAAAAGAACACAATGGTTTAGATGGCCTCCAGCTCCACAGGTTTCTCTATGCAATAAAATGCCAGAAAATGAAAGATAAGGATCACTCTTCACTCCTTGTACTTTGCCTAATTCTGTAATGGTGTATGGTGTATGATCCACAGCTCTGCTCATGAAGTGATGGCTCTTGTTGGGGTTGAACATCATTTGCTCTCATCCAGGAATTTCTCTTGAAATGTGGACCTGGAGGGTCCCTATTACAGCTTTGCAGGAGCCTGTCCCCACACCAGGAGCAGAGCTGAGTCCAGCCTCTTACAGGGCTGTGCAAGCAGACAAATACATGGGGTTTTTTTTGGAAAGGAAAAAAATAAGTAAAAAAAAATTGTGGTAGAGTGCCTGGTTGAGTTACAGTAAATCTTAGGAAGCAAGAGCAGAGGGCAGCTCCTTACATCTGGGTTAAAACTAATTGATGGCTTTCCCCCGGCACACAGACCTGTCTTTATACTGAGCTTGTAAAGAAAAGTTCCCTGAAAGTCACCGGAGACAAATAATCCTTCAGGAGTCAGTGCTGACACGGAATTACATTTTCAGCCATTTTTCAGTTGTATGCGTCTCCATCCTGTCACATTAGTTTGCTAACACTTCCAATGCAACAATGAGACAAACAGAGCATTGTGCTGGTCCAAGCCAAACATTCATCTCTGCTTGGCACCGGTTCAACAGGCCTGTCAAAACTGCTGGCGAGCTGGCCAGAGCTCATTAAGTGGTTGGATGCATATTTAGCATGGAAAAGAGCTTTACCCAGGGCTCTGAGTAATGTGGGGACTGAGCAGGCAGGAAAGAGGAGGGATGGTAGGAGGGAGAGAGCAGGATGTATTCCTTGTGGATTGTACCTAAGCTGGAATAAGGGAATAACGTAAATATCTATTGAGGGAACATATTTCAAGGCAGAACAGAAGTGAATTGCAAAATCCCTGGGCCCAAGGCCAACCTTAAATGTGTCTCAGAAGAGCCATCGATGTTGCTGCTCCTCGATGTGAGCAAAGTTACGGGGATGGTTCCCTTGGAATGGGAGCTGATCTGCTGGCCTGAGCTTCCCTTCCCAGCCTGAGATGGGCTGGGTTTGGAGAGCTCTGACCAGAGGCTTCCCTTGCACATTGGCTTCACCAAAGCCCGGGGAAGAATCTGAATTTTTGGGAATCCAGCACGAGGCAGTGTAAAGCATCCCGAGGTGCTGGCAGGAGCCTGGCTCAGCCCCCAGCACTCTGACACAGCTGTTAACAGCTGGTGAAGCATTTCCTCAGGAGGGGAGGAATTAAGAGAGAGATTTAATTGCAGAGCCTGAATGTTTGTGTTGCCTTCTGGTGTTGAGCTGATGTCAAGGAAGGAATTATCAGGGTACAAGTGGCACTTCCCAGCTCATCCACATTCCTGTGCCTTTGCTTTCTGGACTGCTCAGTTTCAGTACATCTCTGCAGAAGACTTTCCAACCTGCAGGAATGCTGCTGAATTTCACAGGCAAATGGTCAAATATTGAAGAAATTTACCTCCAAACATGCATACACATCACAGAAAAATTCCTTTCTTTCTTCCTATATCCATGTTCATGTACCAGTGCCCACATAAATCTGAGTTTCCTAAATTCTTGCCTAAAATTCCCAGCACTGTTCCATTAAGTACTCACTCTTGGACAAGGAACAATGAATGACAAAAAAATCTACATGTTGCAGGGGGAAAAAGAGAGAGAAAAACTTACTACTTAAAAAAGAAATTTTACTGTGTGTACTGAGATGATCCAATATGAAGGCAAATAATTAAGATGCTGGAATTGAGAAATCCTTTATTACAGATGAAGAAAGAAGCCATTCATGGACTAATTAACAGAATGCTTCAAGCAAATGTTAACAATTAACCAATTGAGTATTTAAAGGAGTGGTTTATTTTAAACCTAGCACCTCTGATTGCTTACTTGCTTGTTTACTTATGCACTTGCAAACAATTGCTCTGTTCATTCAGTTTGTCTTCTTCCCCCACTTTTTTTTTCTCTAACTATAAATTCATGCAGGGCCTTAGAAGGGGTCCTTTAGTTTACAGTTATGCCCATCCTGATCTGTGCAAGAAACTCAGGATCATCCAGGACTGTGGTCTCTGTGCCAGGATCCATCCTTGCCAAGGTGAGCGTCTCCTGAGATCTCTTTGGAAGGTGCCGAGAGGTTATTGCTGCTGGATTTTGTTGTAGCTGTCAATCAACCATGAACTGTTGAGTTTCAGTGTCTGTGATTTTAAAATGGAAATTAATTATGCTTAGAAGTGTACAGAACTACCAGAACTGATTTAAACTCTGTGAAAGGGGAAGAAGTTCAGTCTTCCTTATCTAAGTAAAGAGCCTAATGAGCACATCGAGGAGGCAAGGTAATTTCCTGGACAACTGTGATGGCTTCTGGTGGCTGGGAGGTGAAGCTGGGTCTGGCTGCAAGAGAAGATGAGGAGGTCATGTTACCCTGGTTGTTACCCATCCCTCCTGAGCCTGATTCACCCAGGGACAGGGTGGGTTGTCTGAGCTCATTGCTTCAAGTCTGTCTGGGAATGGCTTGGTGGTTATAGGTGAGCACAGTCAGGAGAAGATAGGATTACTTTTTCTCCTCGTGAAATCACACCAGGATGCAAAGTAGCAGAGATGTGCTGGAGTTTGATCAGTTCAACCTCACAGCAGATATTCCTGTAACCTGCCTCTTGTAAAGCCCCTTTTTGGCTGAGGGATAAGATCCCACCCCTCTCCAGCCTTTGGGGAGTTAACAGGCTGCAATATTTCATTTCCACAAGCCGGAGACATGAGTGCTGAGAAGACATCCAGAGCAGGATTTGCTTTATCTCTCTGGCCTTTGGGTGACTTTTTCTCTCACTATGGTGAGCATTGTTCCCTCTGCATGCAGTTACCTGACACACTTACCTGACACTTAATCACTGCTGCCTGGGGTTGCTGGGTGTGCTCAGCAAAAGAGTCCCTTGGAGGCAGAAGTTTTGGCAAGGGCAAAAACCCCCTCAGAACTTGGGTTTGGGAAATTCTTTTTGCCCCCACTTCTCAAGGGCTTATTATTGAAGGACTCCAGGCTCAGCTAGACCGTAAAAGCTGCCTGACATTGTGATTTATGAGATCTTAAAAGTGAGAGCTGCTTATCAGCCACGGAGTGTAGCGAGGGCCTCGTGTCTCAGTGCTGCTCCTGAGGGATGGAGCACAGCTCTGCAGGGAGGGAGCCTTGGGAATTCTGCTGGGAGAAAGGTCCAGAGACCACCTGAAGGGCTGGAATGAGCAAGGGTGCAGCCACTGATGGATGGCAGAGGCACTGCTGCTGCCTGTGCAGCCACAAGGGAACGTTTCAGGGATGCCCAGCTCCAGCAGGCTGTGATTCAGAGCTGAGGATGGGCCTCTCAGGAGTGCTATTCCTCTTGCAGCATTTGGGACTTTCCTTATTCCTAAAGGCTCTGCATTGTCTGGAGTGACTGGAAGAGCACAGCCCCATCACAAAAATACTAATTCTGATGTGGTTTTGCTTTTTTCCAACTGACAGAATGGCTGAAATGTGTCCCTTCTCACAGCTGGCCAGAAACCTACTCAATTAAATTATTGTGGGGTTTTTTAATCAATGTCTTTAAACCACCAATAGGTTTTTGAAATCACAGGTATCTCTGGTGCTCCTCTCCAACATTTGCAGGAGCTGCAGCCAGAGCTCAGTCACAGCTGGCACACTGGGATCCACGAGTAGCAGCTTGTGAGAGCTGTGCAGAAATTCCTGCCTGTCCCTGCATTCCTGCCTGTCCCTGCTCTGGCTCACTCCTCCAGACATCCTTCTGCTGTGGCTGTGTGGCCAGAGGGAGGTGACATTATTGCTGTGACTCACAGCATTCCCATTCTGCCTTCCCCAGCCAGGGCTGGGTTTCTCAGCCCACAGGGAGGCAGGAAGGTGTTTGACAGCCCTGTAGTTAGATCCCTTTGTGACAAGCCCAGTCTTAACAGCTCCAGGTCTAAGGTTGCTTTTAAATGTACCATAAATGAAATTATTTATGTTTTTCCCTGGGGTTCAAGCATCTTAATGTGCTATGAAAGAAATACCTCATGGCTAAACACTGTTCTTCCACAATAGATGCCATAGCATGGAGCTGCTGGCTCCAGCACAACATCTGTTAAGAATCTACACATTATAGCTAATGGGATTTTTCACCTTAAATGAGGTTTCTGTGATCTGCAGAGTTTTGTTCGTGGTCCTCAGGTGATGAGGGAAAATGTAGCTGCATGACTTTGATCTCCAATGTGCTCTTATCCCAAACCACTGTTGAGAGGCTTAATTGTACAAGATGCAAAACAAAACCTCTGTTGAAGCAGCATTTAGATCTTTTTAAATAGACTTAGATTTGCAGTTACAATAACAAAGTACAAAGGATACCAAAAGGTAAGGTTCCAACAGTGCTGGCTTGATTGTGCTGTATACTCTGTGTATTTTTGTTGACATGAACCCCAATACACACACCTTACCCAAAACCCCTGGGTTTAATATTGGGTTTCTTGTGAAAATTCATTTTATAATATGAACAGCACAGAGCCTGGCTGGAGGGGGAGCACAGGGCTGAGCATCCCTGGTCCTGCATGGCCAGGTAGGCCTGACCCTTGTCCACAGCTGGTGCAGAACAGGGCTCTGGCAGCCTGGTTTTGGAGCTGAGCTGGGCTGCTGCCTCCTTCCACCTTCTTCTGTGCGTAGATTGTCTCTGGCTTTCATGCTGCCATTCCATCCCTCTCCCTCACTCCAAAACTGCATCAGAGTTGGCTTGGTTTGGTGTTCCAGCCTCTTGTCTTCACCTTTTCACAGTCCTAGAGCACTAAACCATGTCATGTAACACCAAGTTATGGGACATAAAATCATTTCCCCAAAGAATTTTAAATGTCTCCAAACTAGAGTGTTCATAGCCAAAGTTCAAAGTTATTTTTCTGCATATGTACGTTTCAGGTTGGGGATTTTTTTTTGGATGGAAAATAAAGTGAAAGGAATCCCAGCTGGTGACTGAAGCTGGAGTATCCTGGAGGAGCAGAAAGATGTGGCCCAGGCAGATGCAAGGTGAGGGGAATGCTGGCAGGTGACAAGGAGAGATAAAGTAGGTGATGCTGGGGCTGGAGTGGAGAGCTACAGGATAAAACCATGAGATATAAAACAGCACAAGAATAAAACTTTGCCTCTGGTAACAAGATTTGTATTGGGGAAAGGGAAGAGGAGTAAAGATTTTTAAGATGTAGTATGAAACTTCAGGGGTTTTTTAAATATATTACTTTTTCCTTCAAAGCGACTGACTTTATTTTTATTTTTTTTAATAATGCAATAATCAATAATAGATTAAATCTCCATTCCATTACAAATCCTTTTGCACCATAACAACAGAGCCAAAATCTCTGGTGGTACATTAGAAAACGTAATTTGAACCCAAATCTGGCTGGAGTGTGCTTTATTCCAGGCCTAGCAAGACTGTCTGCCCAGACCTTTCCCTTTTCCAGGCTGTGCATTTGATGAAGGCCTGTCTGGAAAGCCACAGCCTGTGAGTCTTACCTGTCCCCCTCATTAGATTTAGCCCTGCAATAGATGCTCAGAGACTTCAGTGCCAGTAAATTAATTTTCAAAGTCCCTCTGGGATGGGCTTTGCTGCCAGCAGGAAGAGCTTGGTATGTTCCTGGAGTGCCAAGGATGGCCTGCAGCATGACCAGGAAAACAATGGACTGCTGCAGGGTCCAGCTTGAGGGGTCCTGGAAGTCCTGTGTGTCTTCCAAACCTAACAGATTTATTTTTAGTTGGCTTCTTGCCTCTCCCTGCCCTCCTCCCCAGCCTCAGGAAAATTCCATGCACTGAAGTTGCCCTGGGCACTGCCCTGGGTGTCCTGCAAGACATGAGCAGGAGGTTTCTGTCTGTGCAAGATGGCTCAGAGTGGGAGTGATGAAGAGTTTCCTCCTTCTTCACCACAGCCACAGTGGGACAGTGAGAGAAAAAGGTTTTCCCTTCTCTGCCCATATGGCTGGGAGGAATTTTTGTGGCAATTATCCCATGAGCAGGCCTGCTGTTGGGGAACATGCTATCTCCTCTAGGAGCAGAAAATTCCACTTTCCCATGCTGTCTGACTGCATCTCTCCTGGGTATTAACATTAGCTCATAAAGAAGTGTTTGTGAGGGAGAGTTGAAGCCCAAAACTGCTTACTTGGCAAAATGCATGAAAAGCACAGGGGAAGGAGGAAAGGCGTTGGTAGACCTTGAGCTCCTGATACACGAGGATGCTGCACCACATGTGGGAGATGTTTCTTCCAGTGACATCTTAAAAATGCCTACTAAGCACAGACCAGGATGTGAATAAATTCATTTATGAGTGGGGCTGATGAATGCTTGCAAGGGGAAGTGTAGCTGGACAACATATGGTCAAAAAAAGTGCAGGCAGGGAGTGGATTGAGCAGGTATTTCTCCAACAAAGTCTCTGTAAACTTGGGATTTTGCTGCTTGGTCCTTGGAATGGGGGTGGCTTCCAGGGCTGGGTGACAGGCATTGTCCAGCTGTCCTGGAACCAGGTTTCCTCTGGTACCCACAGCAGCTCCTTCAGACCTCACCTGGTTTAGCTCCATGTCAGCACCTGATATCTCAGCATCTCTTATCAATGATGTCAAACATGAGGGTGACTGCCCCTCAGCAGTGTGTGCACAGTGCTTGCTCAAAGTCCTGAGCAGCAGCTGTGTAACTGAGGGTGGTGCTGTTCTTTTCTGGGAGGTGTGTGCTCTCCTGGACAGGGAGGTTGATAAATCCCATCAAATACCAAATGTTTTATTAATCACCAGAGTAAACCACCACATAAAATCTATGGAGCCCATTGGGAGGAAGGCAGGTCACTGCTGCCCAAGCCTGGGGTAATATTTGCTGCTTTCCTTTCACAAAGTGTGTTTTCCTGCAGCTCTGAAGGAAAACAAACCATCTGGGGAAGGGCGTGTGTGTTTGTGTGTGCACACGTGTGTGCAGACTCCAAATCTGGATCCTTTGAAGTGCCTTGTCCAGAGGGTCCCTGTGCTGTGTGTGCTGGAGGAAAATCTGAATTTAACATCTGTCTGGCTGTGACACAAGGTTTCCATGTGAAAGTGCATCCAATGAAGCAGAGAGCAGGGTGTAATTCCTGTCATCATTGAAGTCAGTGGGAATTTTGCCACTGACCTTGATGGATCCAGGCTTTCACCCCCGACTATACAGTAGCTGATCCAGCCCTTTTGTCCATCAATCTCGTGGCAGCAAGTGCCTCTATAAATTGTCCCTTGAAAGAGAAGAAAGGACAGGACTTCAAAGTCTCCCCTCACAGCAGAGTTGTCCTGCAGAGGCTGGTCCTGGCTGGGGGCTCTTTTGAGGGCGATGTGGCTTCCCACAGATCCAAACCACTCAGCATCCAGCCACAGGGATTTCATCCACCAGCAAGAAATGGGGAGTGTGTGGGGCAGATTTACTGCTCATTTCACTGGCTGGTAAAGCGAGGCACTGCTCCAAACAGTGACACAATTTATTTATAGCACAGGTGTGTCAGAGCAATGGCTGTGTGCTCTCTCATGCACAGAGGATGCAGCAGGTTACTGAGTGAGCTTTGGAGCATCCTGCTGGTTTGCACTGAGCAAGGAGAAACTGGTGGGGTTTTTCACCAAGCATTTGCTTGTTGGCTTAGTCAAAGTCTTTCTACTCATTTGAATGTGACATTCAGACAAGATATTATCCCTGCCACGAGTTTGGTATCCTCTGCTCCAAAGGGAAATCTGTGGAGGGCAGCTGCCCTGAAATTATTTTGGGTCAGAAGAAGATGCAGATGCTGTAGGACACCGGCTACAGGGAGTTGCCCACCCCACCAGGCAAGGGCTGCCTTTACAAAATACCATCCAGACAGTGATTTGCAGGGCTGAGAAAACAAAGGAAGGACCCCAGCGGCAGGGCAGGCTGTTCCCACTTTGCAAAGCACTTTCTTCACCTCACAATATCCTCAGGGCTGCTGGAGTTTTTGCCCCCATCGGGAGCCCCCACTGACTTGTGGGCCTCTCGCTGGCAATTTGGGCAGAACCCGCTTTGTTAGATGGCCTCCTGCTGCTCTTTTCTTTCCTTCTCTCCCCACCCCTTTCTCTTTTCTTTAAAAGCTTTATTGCAAAGCAATAAGTCGTTTCCCACCTCCCTGCCTCTCCCCTCCCAGACCCCTCTCCTAAGTCACTGGGGGTTTTTTTTAACCTATATATGTAAGTTGGCTCAAACAACATTCACTCTACTGTCAGTTCTCAGCTAATAAAATAAACAGATTGTTATGAAAGTCAGAAGTTTAAAAAAGTTGAGGGTTTGGGTTCCTTTACTGTCCATTTTTTGTAAGGAGCCTCGTGCTGCTCTGTGTGATGATTGAGAGGGAAAGTGCATGCTCAGGACCCAGACAGAGGTAATTAAAATAATAATCCAACTTTTCACAGCAGCTGAAATGTTTGTAGGCTCACCATACCCCTCCAGAGGCTCAGGCACTTCCCTTGGGTGAACCCAGGAGCATTCATCACTTCCCCAAGCGTGGGCAATGGGTGTTCTCCTGCTCACAGCTGCTCATATCCCTAAAAGCTTTCGTTCTGGAAGCTGCTAATGGATTAAATGAGACATTTTGGTCAGCCTGGGGGCCAGAGCTGCAGAGGCCCTGGCTGGTGTTGGGTGCCTGGACTGTGGGATGGAGCAGGACCAGAAAGTGTCTGATGCCAGGGAGAGAGGCAGAATTACAGCAGGGCTGTGTGATAACAAGAAGGCAAACCCCTCTGGGGTGGGGGCAGTGGTTCCTGCTCTCGAGGGCCATTTGTGACCATCCAGAGATGTGTGAGACCCTCCCACATGCCTCCTGCTCACCAAGGTGACCCCCCCAGTCTCCATTGCTGTCATAAGGCTTTGTGCCAATTTGTGTGGAATAAATGAGCCACTGGAGTAAAAAATGTGTCTCTGCTGCTCAAACAGAGCTAAAAAGTGACATGAGGTCTAGGGCAAAAGTCCTAAGAGCTTCACTTTCCTCTTCCCAGAGTAACAACTGCCATTATAAATAATTTGCTCCTTTCATTAAAGCCCCAGTAAAAAGAAAATTGGCTTCAAAATTTGAGATGTAAAGTACTAAATTGGAGGAGAGGTTAGCTGGAGAAAGAGCTTTTCCAGAGGAGCCTTTTTGGGCAGCCCTTCAGATGGCATTAACTGTCACATTTGGGGAAGAACTCACCTAGGGCCTGTCTGATCAAAGTCCCATATTGGGTCATTTAGGACAGAACAGTACAAAGCTCCAGAACTGGGGGGAAAGAATTAAAACAGGCAATGCAGTTTTCACCTCTGCCTCTTTCCCAGAAAGGCTGTTAGCTGACTGGAGGCAGTGTTATTACTCCATCCACGGTCAGGTCCCATTCCACACACAGGAACAGTTCTCCAGTCTCCCTCTTTTTCTGCAGGCAGAGCTTTGCTATCAGCTTCAGGTGCCCTGTACAGATATTGATCTTTTTTCTTGGGCTAATTCAGCCTGTTTTCCATTTTTTATCCTTTTAAAGCTGTTTTCTGTCTCAGTCCAAGGGGCATTCCTGCTGCTGTGGACAGCACAGAGAACCTGCCCAGCAGGACTCAAACCCCTCCTGGGAAATCTCTGCTGGCTTCTGATAGACCTTAATTCATCTGGTAAAGTCCAAATTGTAAACAACCTAATGCCCCCTCAGGCCTCACAAGTCCTTCTAATTATTAGCACCAGAAGGAAGCTAAGTTAGATTCCTTCTCCACTGAGCTGGGGGGATTATTGCCACTTCCAGGCCTCTCCCTAATTTTTTAACAGCAGCATGTTTGGGTCTGTTCTGGTAAACAACAATAAATTCTAGGTCTTTGCTGGATGCTCTTAATTTATTTGGCCTATTATGCCTATTATTTGGCAGCGCAGACTTATTTTGATGCCTTGTGGAACTTGGTCCTGAACGAGGGTTTGTGATTTGCCACTTTCATTGCAGCTTGGGGAATACAAAGGATGCAAAGAAAGTACGTGGAGAAACTGGGCAGGTTTTTTGTGTCCTCCTATTTCTCTTGTTCATTCCTCACAGGTAAAGAGTTCTCTTTCTTCCCAGCATCTTTTTATCTCAGAAGCTGTAATATTCATCACTGAAAAAAAAAGGAAAAAAAGCAAAAGTAAAGAGGTAAATCTCCAAAGTCTGGAGACCACAGAGCTGCTGAATAAGGCAGAGCTGCGTGAAGGTAATTGCAGGGGGATAAAGGATGTCTGTGTTGTAGGATGTCCTCATGGTAGGACGTGGTTATCAGATACACACTTCCTGTATTTTATGGCATTTCAAGATATTTGCAGTGAGTTTTGTCAATCAGCTGGAGCTGCAGGCTCTGTATAAACCAGCTGTGTGTATTTAAGGAATTCAGTTATCTGGACCCACAGATCTGCTTTTTTTTCCCCCCAAAATGAAAGGTAAAAAGTGCATTTCCCCTTGTACCTGCAGCCAGGTCCTTTGTTTGCTCTTGTGTCCCCAAAGCTGACCTGTACTTTTAAAATCAGCATTGAATTTGCATTCCAGATGGAATTCCAGAGTTTAAAGTGTGACTGTGGCAAATCAGAGGGTCTTGAGGAACTGCATGGCTCAGTAAGGATAGTTTTATCCTGGTCTGTGCAAAATACTCCTTCTTCATCCAGTATTTGCTTAGACTTCACCCTCTCTCCATTCTGTCCTTCTCAGCTGCCCAGGAGAATTCCTGCTCTTTTCTGACTTTTTCTCACTCGTGCCTCCCCTCCTTCCCTCGGATACATTCAGGATTCCTTCTGAAATAATTTTTTGGAGGGGGCTCACTTTCCCATTGGCTCTCACATCAGCACATTGCTTTGATCCAGAGCTGATCTCCTCAGCCAGCCCCTGATCCTGCCTGGCACTGCTGAGAGGAGCTGTCTGCAGGTCCCAGCCCCTTGTGCTGCTGCTGGCAGTGCCCACAGCCAGTGTCCCTGTGCCAGCCTTGGCTCTGCCCGCTCCACCCGGCAGCAATCCCTGCTGCCAGCCACAGCACTGGGTGGATTCCAGCCTGCTGAAGGCAAAAACATCCCCAAAATTTGGAGGTCTGAAGCTCTTAGTGCTCAGGGGGTGAAGGGAGCAGCCCTGGCAGGGAGGATGAGCATCGCTGTGGGGAAGGAACCACCAGAGCTAAACATTGGTGCTGGGCAGTGGGTTTGCTCCTCATCTATGGAATATCTCTCCTGTGCCTGCCTGGTGTCCTCTTCAGGGGCTCAGAGGCAGATTTGGAAGTTGGCTGTGCATCTTATTTTCACAAAACTGGACTGTCTGGGCAGCATTTGCCTTCTTCACCAGAGTTTGCTGTGGTCTGGGCTGTTTCTTGGCATCAGCACAGAGGGTCAGGGCACTGCCAGCTGTCTCCATCTCTTGTCTTTTTAGTGGCATTTCAGTATTTAATTACTTCCTTTATGATCCTTCTTATGTCAGCTGTTTGCTGGAGGTTTTCAGACCTGCTGGAGGTGCCAGATGTTTCTGTAAACACCTCAATCCAAGCACCCTCATGGTTAGACTCGAGGCCAGCTTGCTGTTGACTCCTGGCTCTGCCAGAAGGGCTCAGACTGGAGAACATGAACATTTCACAGACAGGATTAAGCATGGACAAGTCACTCCTGTGCCCATCCTTACCAGTCCCTTCAGGAGATGTGTTTGTCTGGAGCTGCTGGAAATCAAGCATTCCCCAGAATGTAACTTATTTCAGTGCTGTTCCAAAGGCTGCTGGAATGCAAGAGACTTCCAGAGCTTTTTAATAAATATAAAAATTTAAAACAAGTGCAGACGTGCTGGTTCCTGCCAATTCTCCTTCCTTTCCCATTCCGGGTATGTGCTGCATTACTTTTTTCTTAAAGCACCAGCTGAGGAAGGAGCGAGGCAGGCTGTAACCGTGTGGGAGAAAAAAACATCCCTGCCCTGCTTCTCGTTTCCCTCCAGCCTCTCTGATTAGCTCATCCCACTCCTCTCTGTCCCCCCTCCAAGCAACCAACCACGTTTTCCTACAGGAAGCGTTTTTGGGGTTAGAAAGCCGAGATTTTCATGGGGACCGTGTTTGTTTCTGTGATCAGGCAGGACCACAACGGCCGAGTCAATCACTTGTCAGCGAGGGCAGGTGCCCAGCTGGGAGAGTGGCACGGGCAGCTCCCTCCCCATGCCCTGCACTGCTCCATTCCCCTCCCGACCCCGCTGGGCATCGCTCCCGGGGGCTGCCGAGCGTCCCTGGCCGGGGATGGGGGATGCGGGGTGCGGGATGCGGGATGGGGGATGCGAGATGCAGGGTGCGGGATGCTCAGCCGTGTTCCCGCTGCTGTCGCTGCGGTGGCCGCTGTCCCTGTGGCCGCTCCAAGGACCCGTGCAACCCGGAGTGACCAGGGACAGCCCGTCCCACACCTTTCCTGCTGCACATCTGCTGCTCCTCATTCCCACTCCGCTTCCCGACCCGCCACGGGGCTCAGCGCTCCGCCGAGCGCTCTGAAATTGCCGTGAAATGAGGGCAACGCTAATTAGTGCAATTAGTCCTTTGCTCTTTCCCTGATGGAAAATGAAGGCAGCGGTCGGCCCGGCGAAGCCAGGCGTAGCTTCGCCCGAGGCTGCGAGGGTGTGCGCGGCGGGGACGCGCTGGCACCTCCCTGTGCCTGCCGAGCTGACCTGGGGTTAATTGAGAGCAGGTCTCTGAGCCCGTTTTGCAAAGACAAATTTGTTGCCCGTGTCCCTCCCGGCTGTGGGATTATGGCTTTCTCGCCTTGCTGGTGTCCCGCCAGCTCCAGGGCAATCCGTGGGCTCTCTCGCCTGGAAACGGGATGAGGCAGCGGGAACATCCCCAAGCCAGAAATTAATCCAAGCTCCACGCGACCAGAAACTTACGCTCTGTAGCTGCAGAAATGAGCTTCCCCCCACCATTCCAGAGCTTAATCCTGCCCAGAGCCGGTTTAGCACAGTCTCGCCTCCCCGGTATCTACAGGCACGGAAACTCAGCCATTTTGACATTTCTGGCTGCGAATCCTGCCCTTAGCAAACACACTTGATGCTGATACAAGGTCTCTTGGCTGCCTGTGCTCGTACCCATCTGTCGCGGTGGCACCGTGCCCGTGAGCAAGATGCTCTGCTATATTTGCTGCAGCATAGGTGCCAAGCCGACCAGATGTTTTCAGCAGGAAAGTGAAATGGGGAGGCAGGGTCCTTTTTTAAAGCTCCTGGCTCTCTTGGCGGCTCTATGGGGTTGGAAGTGTGTGATGGCCTCTCGCCTGTCCCTGCCACCCCGGCCACTCACCCCACAGTCTTTGAGGGTGTTGGCCGAGCCAGCCCCACTCCTGTTGCCTGTGGAGGAAGAGTCACAAACTGCCCGAGGTGTCTGCAGGCAGAAAGTCCCATTTCTGGTCCACGGGGACAGCCGTGGTGGGTACCGGTGCCAGTACAGGTGCGGGTCCTGCTGTGGGGCTCTGGCAGCGCTGAGGAGAGCTCACAGCTCACAGCTGGGGTTTGCATTTCGGCACCTCTCCGCAGCCTGTGAGTCAGCACTTGCTCAGCCCTCAGACGAGTCCCAGGAGAGACGGTAAATAAGATGTTATTTTCCTCTCCGGCTGAGCAGTAATTTTCTGCCAGCCCACACGAGCGGGGAATTGCAGCGCCTAATCGCAGCCCCTTATCCCCTCGGCAGCGCTGCTCAGCCCAGCGAGAGCACGGCAGCAGGGCAGGAGCAGGCAGGGCAGAGCCAGACAGAGGGTACAAACACGGAGCAGGGAGGGGAGGATGCTCTGTCTGCATCTGGAGTCTCCCTTAGCAGATGGGCTGTGCACCCAGATGTACCTTTTGTGGCAAAACGCAGTGCAGGCTTGTGCCCTGCTGCCTCCAGTGCAGGCAGCAGCCTTCCCAAAGCTGGGGGAGAAAGGAAGGGCAGTGTCTGGCTCCTGGTTGCTCGGAGGAACTCGGAGTTTTTCAAGAAAAGTTAAAAAAGAAAAAGCATCAGTAGCAGTTGTGGGTGTTTCAGGAAACAACTCGTTGGTATCTGTTCTCACCAGTGAGAGAAAAATCAACCCTATAGGATTACAGCCCGCTTAAATCCGGGAATAAAGGATGTTTGAAGTTCGTCTCTATTAACAAAACCCCTGGAGTTTTTTTCTTGGTATTGTTGTCAGGGAAATGTTGAGGTTGGAGATACCCGCCCTGTGCGTTCGCTGGCTCGCCTGTCAGATGGGAGAGCTGGAAGAAATGTGTGTGGGAGCTTTTTCCTAGTGCTGAGACCATTGAATAAATGTGTGTGGGAGCTTTTTCCTAGCACTGAGACTATTGAGTGAGACAAATTCCAGGTGAGCTGAAGAGTGGCCCCCTATAGTGATGCCCCTTGGCCGAAGAAGGAATGTGATTCTTCAGGCTTACTTACTGACAAAATAGAAAATTTGCCTTTAAAACACAAAGCAAGCAAAATGTTTGATCAATTCTTGTGAAAATCTGTTGGTTCTATGTTTATTGTTCTGATTGACTTAAAAACTGAACTGCATCTGTGTTATTCTAATGAGGCAGCTCAGTGCTTCTGCAGTGTCGTAGTGAGCATCTTGTCATGCAGTCGAACTCTGGAAAATAGTTTGAAGGCTCCTGAGACCAAAACCTGTATTTTTATTGCTTTTGGCTGCTGATGTTTGTGGAAGTTGGAGCAATGACCTGATAATTTGCCAATCACCATGAAACATGCGCTGTTAAACTTCTCTCTCGGGTGTCCCATGTGAAATCTCAGCTGCTTTAGATGCTTTGTGAAATACAACTGAGCTTTTTAATTTATGGGGAGTTGTGATAGACCTGCGAAGCTGATGCTGCTGGCTTTCAAACAGATGAAACTGGGTTTTTTCAGTGCAGAAAAATTGAACTTCTTGCTCTTTGTATTAGCTAGTGCCTATGAGGACTAAGCCAATTTGCTGAGCCAACTCCAGAGCTTGCAGCATTTGTTTGTTTTAAAGTAGTGCTGGCCAGAACACAAAGATCCTGCAATACTACTGTAATGAGGCCTTGGGTTTCCTTACCTTTAATTACAAAACCTTGGAAAACTTTTTCTGCTGGAATTAAAAACTGTTGAGAGACAGAAATTCATCTTCTGTGGACAAAAAACGCCCACGGAGGAGCCACCGCCTGCTACTGATGCTGGAGATCCTCATCAGCAATTCTGTTCATCAAAGCTGAGGTGGTTCCCTCAAAATAAGCTGGTTTCAGTAGATCAGTGCTCTGTTTTTCCCACCCCTTTTCAAATCCAGCACCCAGGAGGATTCAGAGAGATTTCTGACCTGCCCAAAGCAGAGAAGGACAAGTCCTTGTGAAGCCTGTTCCTGCTGCAGGGAGGCTGGAGCGAGGTTAAAGGCAAGAAAAAGACTCCTTCTGGCAAAATTACTTTAAGTCTCAAGGTGTATTTAATGAGATTAAAGTTCCCTCGTTGCTCCCTCTTGCTGTCTTCCTGTCCTATCTGATTTCCAATTGAGCTCCTCCCAAGCCACTGATCTCACTGGAGTCACTGGGGATTCCATGGGAGCCCTGCCAGGTTGCAAAGGTGCCTCTGCAGCACCCACAGGTGACAGGGTGCAACCCCAGGGTGTCTGAAGGTCACCTGGTGTGGTGGATCCTCCTTCTCCCAGCAGGACCCCGTGGTGCCCCAGGGACACAGAGGACCCCAGGAGTGGAGCAGGACTTAGGGCACAGCTCCAGGATGAGGGATGGAAACACTTCAGTATTCAGGATCTGCCCTCTTGCCCAGGGCTAGTTTTGTCATGAGTCAGTAATTTGGAGCAGAGGAATAGTCTGTTACTATTTCTTCTCCCCACCACTTGGTCCCAGTCCCTGCCCTCCTCACATCTCTACTAAGATGCTGTGATGAAGCTGCTGACCCCTTTCTGGGACCTTTCCCATCTTTCCAGCATGGCTGGGGAAGGATCTGTGTCAGCAGAGATGCTGCTCAGGTTTCTGCCACATGGTGCAGATGTCCAGGGGAGGTGGGCATGGGGGATTCACCCTGCAGGGCCAGCCCAGGGCTGGGCCATCAGCCATCAGCCCAGAACCTGTGCTGCAGCCTTGGAGCAGAGGACAAATGAGAAGTTGGAGAGGATTTGCTTTACCTGGCAAATGAAAGTGATGGAGCAATGGCTGAGATAGTTGGATCCTCACCCCTCCTGCCAAGGGGCAGACAGGGTGCTCATGGGTTCTTCCCACCTCCCTTCTGCCAAGGGCTTCTCTTGGATGAGACTTTCAAATCTGCTCTTCCCCACCCCAGCCAGTCATTCTCTGAACCCTGAGAAAAGCTGAGACCTGTGCAGCCCCCAGTGCCCTGAGGGCCTGGCTCAGGACTGAGCCCCTGGCATGGTGAATCCTTGGGAGTGGTTGGAGAAACCCAAACACAGCAGCAGCAGCAGCTGCCTGCCAGGTGCCCTGCCCAGCCCTGGCTGCCTGCCTGGCACTGCCAGGGCCGTGGGATCTCTGCTGGCTCTGGGATGTGCCACCACTCACTCCAGACCTGAGGGCACCTGGGAGGGGCAGATTCTGTCCTGGGGAGTTGCAGGTGCTCTCCTGGGGCATCCTCCTTCCCAGGGATGCTCTCCCTGTGTCCCATTTGCCCCTGGCATTGCTGGAGGAGAATCCACCAATTGAAGGGTATTTTTAACATCACCTTGGTAAAACGTAAAGGCTCCAAGTCTGTTGGCAGACAGAGAGCTATTCTTCTCATTCTGATGAAGAAACTATTTCCTTGTACATCTGGTTCATATTTTTCTTTAGGTTTCTGCCAGAAACAATTCTGAAAACAAAACGCAGAGCCGAGCCGAGCGAATGTATACATTCCTGAAAGATTCCTTCACCACTCCTCTCCGACCCAAACCTACCAGTCCTCTTCACAAACCTTCTCTTTTTTCCCCCTCTTTTTATTTTTCATTTCTTTTTAATTAGTTTTCTTTTCAAAATGTGGAAACATATGGCCTGATTAGCTCTGGAACACTGCTGCCTGCATCGTATATAATGATCTACATTTAGAAAATAATTACAGCGAATGGGACAAGAAAACACTCCATCACAGAAATTTTTTTTAACTTTTTTTTTTCTTTTTCTAATTGTTTAAGCCTATTATCTCTCCAGTCAGATTTGTCTGGAAGGCCTTATTAATGACTGTGTGACACGAGCCTCACGCTGGGGCCTTGCAGCTCAGAGATGTGTTTTTCCTCAAAACCCAGGTTTCAGGCTAGAAAAGGGGAAGCAGCAGCGAGTGGAGTCTGAGGCCACGCTGGGCTGCACACATCCTGCTTTGGTCTGCTGCCACAGGCAAATGTGGGCAACCAGCCAGAGGGGCTTTGCTGCTGCAAACCTGGGTGGGTTGAGCTGTGAAAAAAAAAAAATTAAAAAAAGAGGGGAAAAAAAAAAAAAAGAAAGCAAAGGGAGAGTGATATCCCAGATGCAGCCTACCTAAGCGGCAGTAATTGAGAGGGAGGGCTCGGGGAGGTCACGGGTGGGCGCACCCGGAGGCTGCCTGTGCCACCTGAGAGATGGATGGCACCCGGAGTGTTGTCATAGCACCGCACCGCCGCTCCCGGGGCCGCTGCTGAGGGAAGGAGGCAGCTGAAAGCCGCCGGCTTTTGCCTAATTGGGAGCAGAGGCGATGCGCTAAGGAAGAGATGTGTAGCCCCAAATTATTTATGTTCCTGGCGGGAGGAGTGCAGTTGCCGTGTGACAGGCAGTCTCCACTCCCTCACTGAGGTGTCCAAATGACGCCAGGGATGGAAGACCACGTGCTTTGCAGGTGATGCTATGGAAATATTTCAAAAGCTTTTATTGAGACAGGTTTGTGTTGTGAGAAAGAAATCAGCCTCGGGAGGAGGTAAAGGACCCCCCTTTAACTCCTCCACAAATATCTGCAGGTTTTCCTTGCTGGCTTTGTGAGGCTGCAGCTCCAGGTTAGGATAGAAGAGGTGAGTGGCTGGGACACGACCTGCAAACCACTCAGTATGTCTTGCCTTGCTCTTAAGGCCCTGTCTAAATGTTTATTTAAATGCCTGTGGGAGCGCAGGGAGTGCTGTTTGCAGAGAAATGGGCTGGCCCCGGGGGTGAGGACACCTTTGCTCGGGGGCTGTGTGAGATGCCCTGTGGGACAGGAGGAGGGCTGCGGTTGCTGGCAGGGTTGTGAACCAGAGCCTGCTCCTTCCCTGCAGAGAGCTGCCTGCTTTCACTCCAGTAATTGCACGCTTGGAAACGCTCCTGCTAAAAGACCAAAATGACTGATTACAAAAATTGGAAAGGATTAAAATCTCTAAAACAATGCAAAAGGGAAGAAAATAGATGAACTAGCAGAGGGAATGGGCTTATCGCTTCTTGAGCAAACAAACAAGTGAAAGCTAATTTTCTGAGCCAGCAAATGAATGATTAATGAAGCAAGGCACGATTAACCCTTCATCAGGAGCTCACCTCCTCGGGTGACTGCTCTGCACGGCTATCGCTCTGCTTCACATTGGGATAAAGACACAGTTTGACGGTCATAAATCCGCTGCTCAGGTTGTATTTCAAAGGGCTCTGGCGTAGCAGGTATATCTGGGGAAGGAGGAAAATATGGTTTAAAGATGTTCCAGATGTACAGTGGGCTGTGATGTCGTTTCAAGGGCCACCCATTTTTCATGTCTTTCCCAGCATGGTAATAAACAAACCCCCTTGACAAAGGCACAACATATTTTGAAATATGAACTTGTCTTTTCATCGCATTTTGTTAAATGATTAATTTGCCTTATATTAACTTAAAATGAGCTCATTAAAGGATTTCTTTTTTTTTCTTTGAAAGCACTGCTCATTATATTATCATTTTAAGTAATTAAATCAGAATAAATGGCTCTGTGAAGCTATTTTAATGTAACATCTAATTATATCTGACCTAGACACTGAACTATAATCATTAACTACGTGAACTGTGTAATGTTCTGCAGACTCTTTAATAATTTATACGGGCTGAATTCAGCTGCATGGAGTTGTAAGCTAAAGTGGTTGGATGCTCTACACCTGTAGTGGTGTGGTACAGCTGATGGTACTTTGCTTCTCAGGCAGTTTCCAGCCTTGCCTTGGCTCTGGGAGGTTTTCCCTGTGAAGTTGTGTCAGCCGCAAGCTTGGTTGGACCTGCCTGGGATTGCTTCTCCTTTATTGTGTGTACAGAAATCGAGCATATGTGTCTTGGGCACATGTGTGGTGTGAAGTTTTCCTCTGTAGGATGCTCTGGTCGAGGTAATGTATTTATACTATATGTTTAGACTCTGTTAGATTCTGATTTAGATGTTTTCACATGAGTGGCCAGATTCAGTTACAAGAAGTTTTGGGTTTGCTGTGTTAAATTGTGTTCTTGCTGTGTCTCCTACAGAGGCTTAGTCTGTTCTTCCATTTCAAGCAATTTTTTCTGATCTATTTGCATACAGCTTCCAGATTCATATTCCCTGAAAGACTCATTCAAGTTAGGTTTATTCCTGGAAATAAGTTTGTTTGGGGAAGGAAAAATTGGCTTGTGGGAGTTTTAACCTTTCCCTCCTCAAAGGAAAAAGAGAGGGGCTGGATGCTGCCATGGCAATAGATGGTCCATCCATCTCCCCTGCCCTGCCATGGGCCGGGTGCCTTGTGGCAAGGGAGCAGATGTACCATGTTGTAGCACATCCAAAAATTGCTGGTGCCACCTATTGGTGGAACGCTGCAGATTAAAACGTGATTAATGTGTATTATTATGCCCTCTGCTTATCTCTCCCCAGCTGACAGGTGGGTCGGGGCAGTTCTGCTGTGAGTTTTAATATCGGTGACTGCTGGCAAACATTGCAGGCATTCCTCGTGTATCTTGGGTGTGATTTGCAAACATGAGGCTTTGCTGAGGGCAGGCAGCTGCCAGGGGACATGTGCAACCCCAGGGATGCCTGTGAGGAGAGGGCAGGTAGGCAGCTCCGCAGTGGAGGGCAGACTGAAAAGCCAGTGTTGATGGTGCTACTGGATGTGACAACAAACCCACCAGGCTTAGAGAAATTTTGGGTATTTCTACAGCTGCTGGCCATGGTTGGGATGCAGGGGGAGAGGTGGTGTGGTGTATCCCATGTGGGTGATGGTGCAGAGCTGCCTCGGGGGCCCCACAGGCAGGGCACAGAGATGGATAATCTCCCCAGCCACAGGAGATGTGAGCACGGATGCAAAGGCTTTGCTGCGGAGCCTCTGCTGTGTGGATTTTTCCAGCCTCAGGGGGTTTTCCAGCCTTGCAAAGGAGGTGAGAGAAAGCTGAATCCCTGCCTAGGGCTCTGCTTCCTCCTGCCTTGTTGCAGGGGACCTTTAGCCAAGCCCTGATAGCCACAAAAAGCCCTGCTGGCCTCCTGCCTGGTACGCTTAAGCAGTTTTATAGCTGTCATATAGAACAGCCCTATATTAGCATCAGGTTTAGTACTCCCAGGAAACATCCAGCCACAGCACTGACATCATGGACTAAAGGCTCCAAAGGTTCACTTGCTTAAGTGGCTATTTGTAATAGAGTCTTTTAATAAAATCTCATTAAAGGAGAGCTCCTGGCCGAGCCTGGTTCCTGAGATTGCTGGAACACAGCACCAAGACCGGCCTCGAGCTGCTGCAAGAGGCAGGGGAGAGTAAAAGGGGCCCTGCAAGGCTCTAGTGAGGGTTGGACAGAAGTGCTTGGTGACATTCCATGCTGCCCCTGTCTGGATCCAGAGGAGTAAAAGAGCCTTGTAGGCTGCAGAGCAAAGGATGAGCAGTGCAGAGGGAAAGGGGGGGAGTTACTCCCAGCTTTTGCATGGGGAGCTGGCTAGGAAGGATTGGTGGGAGACAAGGGCTCAGACTCGTCTCCAGTTTTCCCTCCCCACCACAAGCTCAAAAATGCTGATTATCCCAGCCCCTAAGCAAAGGGCAGAGGATTCAGGCTGCTCCTGAGTGAAGACACTGTAAAGTTGCTACTCTGGTGCTCCCAGAGCTTTCTTTATGTTTCCTGTTGCAGTTTGGCTGAACCTTTTTTACTCTGTGCTTGAAGAATAATCTGAATTCCAGGGAAGAGTTTTCTAAACACTTGTCTCCTCTGTAATTTTACTGTCATGTCATAGAGAGGAGCTGCTTGAAAGACTTCAGGAAAGAAATTATTCTCTACTTCAATCCTAGGGAGTTTTTTTTTTTTTTTTTTTTTTTTTTAAATACCTAAAAAAAAATTACTCTTTGATGTGAAAATTATATGCACTTAGAGATATGCTAATATGAAAATGATTGGAGAAATGTTGAACGTGGAGAACAGCTCATTTCCGGGCTCTTTCCTTCACCACCTGCACCCCTGACAACCTCAGTCCCACCCTTCCCCATGCACATCTCTCTCTAAAGCTATTGTAAAAGCTGCTCTTATTTTATGTGGGTCCATCAGCAGATCCTTTGTTTTAATTGAGAAGATTTTTTAAAATTGTTTTCCAAGTGAAGTACTTTATGCCTGTTCTGTGGATTTGTCAGAAGGATGGTGGTAAAATTCCTGCTCAGGAGATGCTGAAGGACCAGCAGTGCTTTCCCAGTCTGGACTTGAGCTGTGCACTGATCCCAAAACCATCACCAATTGTGACAGAGCTAAAGCTTCCCAGCAGATCCCCCTGATCCTTAGTGCCAGAAGTGGTCCCCAGCCTCCCTTCCTTAGGCATGGATTAAAAACCTGCTGGTGAATGAATGAGCACTGCCTGTGCTGGCCCCTGATTTGGAGGGGATGCAGCATGCTCTGGTGCCTGTTTACTTTCAGAGATATCTTGCCTGTGGTTCTTTACATATGTGAAACGAGATAAGCCAGAGGGAAAAAAAGGGTGGTTGTAGAGTGGCAGCCAGGATTGCATCTTCTTGTTTCCTCCCCTTGCTGTCTTCAAAAGCAGAATTTCAGAGTCAACAAAGGCAGAGCCAGTATCATCACAGCCGAGGGTGGGTTTGTTTATAGCAGGAGCCCTGCTGTGTGCCTGGTGTGCTGCTGCAGATAGGAAAAGCTCTTCGAGAGAGCCTGAAAAGCAGAAGTGTCCTGTCTGTGAGGTGGCATGGTGGCTACCAAGGACTAAGGTTTGATGTGACTCTGCTGTGGTGTCCTGCTCCCTCAGCATCCCAAATTCCTGCTGGGATCTCTGGCTGATGTCAGGGCAGCAGCTCCCCAGGCCATGAGTGGTGCTCGGTGCCATTAACACAGAAATTAGAGCGACTGCGGGTTTTCTTCAGGGACCAACACGGTGTTAAAGTGAAAGCTTCCAGTGAGCAGCTGTAGCCTGGAAGGGGCAGGGAAGGCATCCTTTCACTGATTAGCTCTGATTCCCCTGCTGGGGAATAGCCTGACTTGCTTTATTAGTGGTTTTCCAGGTGGAATTCTTGGTGGATAATACGCCTGTGAGATGTTAGCACAAGGCAGAGGCTGCAGTCTTACCTCGTGTTGTCATCGTTCCTTCTGCCCTCCTGGTGTGTCCCTTTCCTGCCTCACCCCGCAGGGAGCCCTCCTGCATCCCTGGGGCTGCCCCTTTCCTGTTTGTGGGGGATGATCAGCAGCCTCCAGCACATCCCAGTTTCCTGGAAATCCGTGTCCTTGTGTTGTCTTTCCCCTGCTGTTGGAATCTGGGATGAAGGGGAAAGATTCTTCTCGTGTCTTCCTTTTCCTGCTTGTTTTATTTTCAAATGAACATCTGTTGAACCACAGGTAGCCATGTCAGGAAAAAAAAAACCTCCTCAAAAGAACCCTGATATATTGAATTTCCAGCTGTTTTACAGGGCTGCTCCAAATCAATTGGTTGCATTAATTAATTAAAATAACTTTGATTTCAAAGGTCCCCAGAGTTTATACCCAAATTCCATGAAAGCAGGCAAATCCCATGTAGTAAATGTTGCCTTTACTTGTGTATTATTCGTTCCGTATTTTTCTAATCGGGAGAAACATTAAAATTATCAATGAAATGTAAAATATACATTATAAGAAGTAGCACCTTTGGCATCAAAAGAGCTCTGAATACAGGAGCACGGAAGCACCCACTGCCTCTGCTCCAAGGAAAGCTGCTGAGCACTGTAGGGTTGGTGACCAACGCTCAGAGTTACATTGCACACTCATCTGAGTCCAGCAAAAGCTGAAATCTGGTATTTTGGGGTGGAGACACTCTTCATGCCTGGTTTCTTTGGCAACTTGCTCCACGCTAGTTTTTTTGTTTCTGGCACGACCACAGTGGGCTCTCTGTTTGCTCAGGCCCTGGTCCTGCAGGCGGTTCAGATCCCCAACCTCCAGCCTGGGCTTTGCTTTGCATCAGTGTTAAACAAATCAGTCCATGGAAAACTTGCATCTGGATTTGAGGGCTTGGCTACAGGCAAAAAACTTCTGCTTTCAGTCCTAAATTCAGATCACTTGGAGGCACAGGGGCAAATTTTTAACGTTGGCATTGGGCAGAGGAACAGGTGAAATTTCCGTGCTTAACGAGGCCAACTTTGGATGGGCTGGACCTATCTGAGGGATAAATAACATCCCAATTATTTACACACACATACACACATATATATATACACCAGACATTGCAGAAACAAGCCCTATTTATGAAGCCTTATATTAAATAAATCAGTTGTAACAAGCTCTGAATTTCCCATCAATGTGCCAAACTATGAAGTAACTTGCGTAGTGTTGCACAAGTGCTTTTGGAAGGTTACTGTTACCTGTCACGTGGAAGCAGTTTTGATCCTAGGATCTCAGGTTTCATCTGGGAATAGAGATATTCTGGCTCTAGAGAGGCTGTTAGAGGAAAGGTATTTTAAATGGCAAAGAAGTGTGTGTTGTGAATGTGTTTAAAACTCTAGGTGCTTGGAGCCTGGTACCTGTGCAGCAATGAATCACAATAAATAAATGCAAATGTCCAGAAGAACAAAAGGAACATTAAACAGATAAAAAAACCCCTTCACTGGGAAACAGCACAGTTTCAGAGTCCATAAATAAAACTCCCTAATCTAATAAATGTTCTGGAGATAACTGGAAAAAATACGGAAATGGTCACTTGGTTGTAAGGGAGCATATTTCACTTCTGCCTAGCAAAAGGACTTGAAGCCTGTGCAGTTGAGTTGATTCATGGCCCTCTGTAATGTCCCGGTTATCCCCAATCGCAGCAGGTTTCATGCAGCAAGTACTCCAGTATGTCAATGTCGAGTTAATATTTTAAGGACAACGGAGAACAACCGGATTGTAGTTTGCTGATGGGTTTTTTTCCTTCCCCCTCCAACACCCCCCCTTTTTTTTTTTTTTTTTGTTTTTAGGAAATGGGCTACTGATAAGAGAAGAAGCTGCACAGAAAGGACTGCCTGATGTGCTAATCGCTGGGAAGATGCAACTTCCTTTGAACTCTGCAGGAAGAGAAGAGGCGGGAGGTGAGTCACGGTGGATGGACGGTCTGAACGTGTGCCAGGATGGAGCAAACAATACAAACTCCCGCGGGACTCCAGTTAAACGCTGGGCCAAGCTGGTGTAAGAGCATTGGTGTTTTTGCTGTTTGGTAAAAGTTCTGACGCGTGTAGAAAAAACCGGAGAGGTTTGGTTTAAGCATTTCTCTTGTTGTGGGGGTGCCTTCTCATCTTGCTGCTGGTAGGCAACACGATCTGCATCCCTGTATTTCCCAAAACCCCGAGAGTCCCTGGTGTGTGCTGGGACAGGTGATAACAGCCTGTTTCCACACAGCGATGCTCAGAGGGTCATGAGGCTCTGCTGCCTTTGCCCTTCCCCTTTCCTCTCACAAGTGACTTCATCGGATGCTGGTGTCACCCTGGGCATGGTGCACATCTCCATCAGTGAGAAACACAGATGGCCCTCCTCATCCCAAATCCGCCAGAAGCCTTGTGGGCTGGTTGCTGCTGCTGAGGAAGGAGGTGTTGGGTGTTTTGTTTGGGTTCTTTTCATGCTGGGCTGAAGATGGCTAAATTTGGTGTGTGGTCTGTGCATTTCCATGAGGAAATGCTCTCAGTGATCTGTATCTGTTCTGTCCCTGGTGTTTATCCAGGGAAGGAGGGCTCCCGGTGTCTCCTTAGGAAGTGTTTAGGCTGCCTGAACAGCAGCATGCAGTGCAAAGCACCTGGTGCCAAATCTGCCATCACTGAGCTGTAAAGGCTGTCCCTCCTGCTGCCAGCTTTGTGCTCTTTTCCAGGCATTACTCACCTGAGAAGGCTTTTGGCTGAGTAATTAGAGGGGAAAAATCAGTAGAAAAGGATGTGTGGTGTGTGTCAGGAACAGGGGCAGGCTGTGTCCCTACAGGTGTGTCCCTCCCTTTGGGGACAGAGCCCTCAGGGGTGGTGGCAGACAAGGGACTTTCCTGGCAGCTGAGCCCAGCTCTGGCCCGTGCCTACTGCTGAGATCCAAAGCTGTCTGTGTGTAACACTCACGCTGTGCTCTCGAGCTGGCTGTGTCTGAACTGAAGAGACTCCTCAGAAGTCTATATTAAGCACATTAAAAGCTGAAACAGGCTGCTCGGGCGGGTGCTTTGATAGATTTTCTGACTGAGTGTAGCGTAACATTACGGCATGGAAAAAACTCCCAGCCTTGGCTGATTCTCCCCCTCTGCTCTGAGTGTGCTTTTTTTGCTCTGAGTGATGGGGATGGTGAGAGAAGCTTGTGCAGACACCGACCTGCAGTGCTCTGTGTGAATGAAAAAACTTCCATTAACCCCTCTGGATCACCTGCATCCAGAGAAGATCCCTGGCTCCTGCTGTCCCAGGGCAGCTTGGAGGAAGAGTATGGTTGGATAATAAGTTGCAATTACAGATCCAGTTGCAATTCATCGTAGTCTGATAATGTTGATTATCATATTTGTAGATATTTTGAATTTGCTTTGGTAGAAGTGAGACAGAATCCATAAAGCTTGCTTTTCTCCAAGTAATGGTCCCAGAGCATGACAGCGTGTACCTGTGCAAATGCAATTTAACAGTATTTTAGAATGTTAATGGTGACTTAGGGTTTTAAAAATATTCAGGGGAATAAAGTGTTTTTTTTTTGCTTTAAAAAACTCAAACACAAACAAAAGGATGTGATTCCAGAGCAGCACTGCTTTTCCAGGGCTGTTTGTCACGGTTAAAGAATTGGTGGGGGTGGGGAGCAGTCTGGGGTCTGGGCACCTGGAAAAGGCATCGGCACAGAGACGAGCTGAGGAAAGTGAGAAATTGTGAGGTGTTGGTTTTGGCAGAGCTGCCCTGTGCTCTGGGGGGCTTTTCAGAGCCTGTATTCCCATTTTCTTTCGGGAGGCCTTGGCTGTGTGGATACCTTACACCCAGAAACACCGTTTTGTGTGCAGCCTGTTGTCAGGGCTACAGAGACTTGCAGATGTACATGTGTGAAAAATGCTCAGTAAACAAGCAGAGATTTTAGGTGGAGGATTTTAGGAGCATCGCATCCTGTTATCACACACTTATCACCTGCTGCTGGTGTGGTCCTGCAGGTTTCACCCTGTCAGTGTTTGCTGGCTGGAGCAGGGATATTTTGTGGTACGTGGGTGACCAGGCAGCTCCATCCATGGGAAGTTCACAGCTCCCTGCCCGTGAAATCCATGCCCACGTAGCCCCAGAACCCCTCTGTGTGTGTGATATGGGGTACACGACCTGCTTTATCTTCTGCCTCTCGTCAGAATGTCCTTTCCCCCTTCACACACCATCCTCAACCCCGTGTTTAGCTCTTGGCTTTCTCAGCCTTTCAGCGTCCGAGTGATAACATCTGGTCTAGCACCAAAAGGGGAATAGCACTTGTAGGAGATCATGGGGAAAAAAGATAAAACTCTGGGTTAGAGCTGGAGCCTGCAGTTAAGTCCCTGCTTTCAAATGGTGTTTTCTGAGTGGGTGATAATCAGTGGGCCTTGGACGATTAATTAAAGGGCTTTACAAAAGCAAATGATGTGGAGAATGTGCAGCCTGGGAGAGCAGTGGGGAGGAGAGGCTGTTGGTGTCCCTGTGATCTTCATCTGGTCTGACAGTCTGCCTCGGTGGGAGGAAAGGGAGGAAAGTTCACTCCTGCGAAACAGCCTGGGTCTTTCCCCAGCTGGGGGATTTTGGGGCAGGAAGGGGGATTTGTGAGGTGGAAAGTGGGTAATACACACTACATCACTGGTTAACTGGGAAAGATTGAGCCTCTAGTGGAGAAGCAAACCACAGTCCCGCTCATCC
Organism: Argya squamiceps; assembly: GCA_037834095.1. Classification (NCBI taxonomy): domain Eukaryota; kingdom Metazoa; phylum Chordata; class Aves; order Passeriformes; family Leiothrichidae; genus Argya; species Argya squamiceps. The sequence goes on from JBBMKD010000027.1 coordinate 3,742,134, forward strand.
TGTCAGTGGGAGGCAAGGTTGTGTCACCATCAAATATTTATGTGTGACCTCCAGATGATGCTTCAGAAATGTACACCAATGCTCTTCATGTTTCTTTAAAATCCGTGGGAGATTTGCTACTGAATTCTATAAGAAAAAGATGATATTTCCAGATTGCTGATTTAAAAACTTTTCATCAGTAGCACTGCAAAATGAAAAAAAAATAAATTCGAAGCTCTAACTGTTGCACGAATCAAACTTGGGTTAGAGGAGTTTTGGTGGTGCTTGTCTTTCTGCATGTAAGAAAAATTAACTCCGTGAATTCTGAGCTAGTTTTACCATCTTTGTAGTCTTTCTTCAGAGAGACTCAGCCCCTTGAATTGAGGGTCTTCCTGGGTGTAATTTTAGTTCTTTAAACTTCTAACTTCCTTGCTAGCTTTTTACTGTTGGACTTGATAGTCTTAAAGGTCTTTTCCAACCTAAATGATTCTACCTGGTAAATGCTGAAGATCTGGAGGTTTAATTGAGAAGGGAGCCTACCTGCAAGGAGACTTTTATAAAAGGAAAACTTTATTTCCCAAGATGGGATCACATTATCCACCTTCAATCTTTTATCCACTTTTGGGACCTGGGTGAATATGGCAGCACTGGTAATGAGTGTGTAGTGGCCAGGGAGGGTTGTTTGACACTAAGCTTTTACATTAAGACTGCAGGAAGTGTGCCTGGACTCTCAGCACGACTGTGATCAGATCCATATGAGGACAGGGATATCAAATTCCCCAGCTCCCCGCAAAAAATGTTGTGATTAATCACGCTGAGAGTTGCAATTAGACCAAATAAAAGCAGCATGTTAAAGGAGCTAAGAAGGAGGTGATGTGAATGCTATTAATGAGCAGGAGGTTTCAGCTTTGTGGAGCTTGCTTGAGATGTGTCAAACAAATAGAACCGAGATAAATGTAAAATCAGCTGACTGCATATTACCCTCGAGGATTTGAAATGAGTGTTGGGGAGGGGAAGAAAGATCATAATTACCCAGAGGAAAAAGGACTAAATCTATGGAGTGGAATAGTTATTCATGTTAATTGTGTCATCATTGCACAGATGCCGAGGGCGACGCGCTGTGAGGTTTTGCATGCACGCTGTACCAGGGGATGGTTAATGGGGTGGGCATTTACACACCCCTTCAGGGAGATGGGTCCATCAGACCCCTTCTAAATCTTCATCCCTGGCAGAGAAGAGGTGTACAGGGATGTGGGAGTTGAGGAGGGGGCAATCTCAGCTCTTAGTACAGCACCATATTTGCAGAAGATATCCCAAACTTGGCTTGTCCTGTTTTCATCTGCTCTTCTGAAGCTTTTCCATCAGCAGAGTGATTATCATTGATTAAGATCTACTGTGGCTTAATTAAGCTATCATATGGCACCTTTTCTGCAACTTACTAAAACTGACAGCAATGCTTAATCTGGCTTTCTTTGCCTCTTCTTTCCTTGGTTACAAACCTTGTATTGGGTGGATTTTATGTTGGTTCTTTCCACAGTATTTTATGGCTCTACAGCTTTTCTTATCTGTTTTTGTGCTGTGTGCTTGCAGAGATTTATGGGCTGAAGTATAAGATGCAGAGCAGGAAAGGGGGAAACAGAGCTAAACCCATTAAAATCCTGGAATCCAAATATTGGAGACATTAAGTCTCTTAAAGAAATGAGAGGAAAGCCTGAACTAGGACACGTATGTGAAATCCTTGTGCTCTGACCTCTGGAAAGAGCAGGCTGGGATTGTCATCCATGTCCTGTGATTCAGGACGGGGAAATTAGAAAACTGGCAGTAGGGGACTATGCAGGAGCTGCTCACTGTCACTGCAGTTACTGGCTCTACGTGTGCTTGCAGAGTTGGGTTTTACAGGGTACATTTAGGGGAGGTTACTGCGGGGGGAAGTTGGTGATGAAAACTGAAGGGACTCTGAGCAGCCTGGTCTAGTGAAAGTTGTCCCTGCCCATGACTGGGGTATTGAAACAAGGTGATCTTTAGGGTCCCTTCCAACCCAAACCATTCTGTGAGACTTTCTATGGGCCCAGACCCAACCCCTTGTGCTGAGTTGAATTCACCAGGCTGAAGTTTTGCCTTGGACAAAAAGTTGAAGCTTTGCCTGCCTGCACACAGCTGGCTGACAGGAGTAATGGCTTCTGTCTGGACACTCCAGGGGAACAAACCTGCTCTGGGCTTTGAGGACAAGCTCTGCTGCTGCCCTGCCTCTGTCACTGTCACTTCTCAGTGCTGGCCCTCAGGAAACTCCTCTCCTGCTTTGACATCCCCTTTGCCTCAGCCATGTGAGTGGCTTCCTCCTGCTTCCTTGGTCTCAAGGTCAAGTCTGCTCCTCTTGGTCTAATGGGTTTTTTGTCATATTTATTAGGTGTTTGCATGTGTCTACCACTCGGCCTTTGAAGCTGTCCTCTCCCCTACCTGAGTCTGGTTCATTCATCTGCACAGTTATTGGTTGTATTTGGGTATTATCTGAGATTGAATGCTGTAGTTGTTAATTTGGGCTTTTTAAACAGGGCTTTAAAAATAAACCCAGATATTGCAGAACACTGAGGGAAGCAAGGACTGAGTACATTGGCTCATAACCCCCTTCCCAGCCAGGCTGAGCTGGCAAATGTCTCTTAACTACAGAGAACAAGTCATGTGCACTGTTATCCTGCCATAAAAACAAAGGACTCTTCTTTCCAAGTGATAAAGCCCCGGGTTCACAGTTTCTGGCTGAAGCAGACCAACAACTTCCAGCCTTTTTATTGCAGTTCTTCAAAACTCTCACAATTCTCACTGCTCAGCATTTTATTGCAGTGATTGTATCCTGTGCTGCTGACCTGGGCCACTGCTGCTCTTTGTGTCCCCTGACACAGCCCACAAGGAGCTCTGGTGTTTATCCTGCTGATGGCACTGATTTCATCCAGCCTGCCAAGTGTCTCCACATCTGCTCTCCAATGCCTCTTCCTTATGCCTGGGTGCAGCCTTACCTGCTTAAATATCTCCCAAATGTTCATTTTAAGTAGAACAATGTTAATCCAGAGCAGATGCCTGAGTGCATCTTGGAGAAAATTGCTCGTGGCTGTGGCCCTGTCATCGCTCGTTTTCCCTCCCTCATGTGGTGGCCACCTGGAGCTGGGGGTAGCAAGCCCAGGACTTCCACCTCCAAAATCCAACCTCTGTCTTTGTTCTGCAGCTCATGAGATTTCTTCCCCGTGATCCAGGGCCAGGTGAGTGTGTGGAGGCCACACAGACCCATCTCCCACATTTCTTTGTCTGGACACCAGTGCAAACAAAGACACCTGGCTCCTTTCTGCCTAAGAAATGCATTCTGACCAGGTCCTGCCAGCCCTTTCTGCAGCAGCACTTGCTGCTTGCTTTGCTGACTCTCATCTGAGCAGAGCTGATCTCCAGCTGACATTGGCTGACCAATCTCTCAGCCCCTTGAGCCTGAAGAAGCTACAATTTCTTGTGTGGCCCTCAGCTTTATACCTCTTCCTTGGAGTTCAGCTCCTTCCTTGCCCGTGCAGCTCTGAGGATCGTTGGCACACGTGAAATTTCAGCCAGTGTCAAGGAACAGGTCTTGGGGAAGGTGGGAAGCCACACAATACGCACTGTAACAGCATGAGAATAGCTTTTCAAAAGATGCAAATGGGAGTCCAGGCCCTCCAGGGCCAGGAGCAAATAACAGATATTGAAAGCTGCCTTTTAAAAAATGAGTTAGCTTTTATTTATTCTTGCAGCCACCGTAAGTCAAGGGGAAGGGTTGCGATTTTAATCTATATATTGGTTTGCTCTGCTGCCTTGTGCAGACCCATAAGGAGGGTGGTAACTCACTCTCTGCTCCATCCTGATGGCTCTGCTGTCTCAGCAATGATTAAATTCTTCCCTCAAGAAAGCAGAGGAAGTAGAAGAAGCTTTATAGGGAGAAGAGGCTTTATATGGAAACACTTCTTCCCACTCTCCTGTTAATATACATCAAATTCAGGGGGAAAATTGGATGCAACAAAGATGTCTCGGAACTGTAAGAGACTATTTGGATGAATCTTTCATGTCAGGCTTGTGGTTTTTTTCTTGCATGAACATCTGTGTTACTTTTGAGTGTGATCTGTCCCTCCTGAAAACAGCAGAGTGTAGTGACATCTCAGGAGAGTGCTAATATCAAGAGATGTGGGCAGATACTTTTATCAGATGTTTCCTTTGTAGACAGAAGTCCAAGAAAAGCCAGGCTTTTGTAATGGAAGCAGAGGTCTGAGCCTGTCTCAGCTCCATGTCCAGCAGGGCCTGGGGGAACTTTAAGCTATGAAAGGCAATGACACAACACTGTTGTTGGGAATCCAGTCCCCAGTGGCCTGCCTGAACCTCTACTGGGAAATTTCTATGTGCCCACAAAGTTAAAAGAAGGTCAAACCCCACCTGGAAGCAACATAACTTCATTATTCCAAGTTCATAGGTGATAAATTTGGCATCCTTGGCCAGATGTGGGAAATATTCAGAGTCATCTTTACCCAAAGAAACAATTTGGGTGTACTTGTTCTGGGTAGAACATCACATCATGCCCTCCTCTGCAGTCTTTGGGTCCAGCAGCTGGTTCATGCCTGTGACTCCTTGGTCCTGGGTGCCACCCCCACGGTGAATGCAGCTCCTTGGTGAATGCTAGGAAGTGTCAAAAGAGACCTCAGTGCAGGGAATGAAATCATGCAGCTGGAAAATAAGTCAGAAGGACTTTTCACTCAGGAAAAGGCTCTTCTGCAGCTCTCTGTGGCTCTCCCCAGCTCTGAGCTGCTGTGCTTCCTTAGCATCACTCTCACCCCTCTCCTCTGTGCTAATTTGCAGCTCTGTTGGTTCCATCTTTGCACACAGGATCTCATGTGGCCAGAGATCCCCCAGCAGCCTTGGTTTTCCTGTGGCCTATCATATGGGAGAGATTTAAGATAGCTCAAGTGAGCTTTGTTTGTTTATTCTGCACCTCGGCCATCAGAGGCTGCCAGTGCCGTGGTGTGAATTCCAGTAAAATAAATAAATGCACTAATTGCTGCTGCTTTCCATTGGAAGCCATTCTTGCTTATGAAAACATCTCAAAAGGTGTAGAAAGGAGACACATCCGGGCCAGACCAGACAAATCAACTGTCTTAATGAGCCATTAACACAGGCTGTCAAAAAAACCACACGTGAAGTTTGAACCCAGGTGAAGTTCCCACATTGGTCTCTGAGATTTAGGTAAAGCTCATGATGTTCATCTTATTGCAAGCACAGGAGTGTTGGTGGAACAGTGTGAATAGAAGTGGAGGAAGAGCAAAACAAGGGAGAGGTAACTCGAGTTTATTCCATGAAGGAATTCACACCCACTGGAGTTGTATGCATGGCTGTAACCACGTTCTGCTGCAGCCCCCGAGCCAAAAAATTGACACAAAAAGAAAGGATGGGATGTGAGGGGGAGGGGAAATGTTAATCACCATCTTTCCTTTCATATAAATGTGTTAATGGTTTAGTAAGTGTTTCCAAAAATGTCTGTGTGGGATTAAAATAGAAACCACGGCCAAGTTTAAAATGAGCTCTTGGATGGGGAGCAGACAGAAGGGTAAATCCTGGTGATCCCATCCTGTCCAGGGCACAGGGAAATGTGCAAATGCACGTCCAGAATAGGAGAATGGAGAGAGAGAAGTGATTGTGCTGGGAACTTTCTGTTGGCTCTTTGTTGGTCATCCCAGCAAGTGGGAACAGTGCTGCTCATAAGCAAAAAGTACCAGTCCCAAAGCATGTGAGGGTTGCCATGGAAATCAGGAGTTGTTACTGAGAAAGCAGGGAAATCATGAATGATCTGGAAAACCATGGATTGTTGGAGCTTCCTGTCCTCTGCTATGTAAAACCCCACCCCAGACTGTTGAATTCCTTCCTGGGAAGATATTTGTCCCTGCTGCTCCTGCTGCAGCTGCACGGGACAGCAGGTTGTACACGCATTTATGGGGGGCACATAACCCACACTTGTCATTGCAGCTCTGGGCTCTGGCCCCACTGGCTGGTCCAGAGCAGGAGGTAGGAACTGTAACCAGGGCATGGAAATTACCTGGGAAGCTTCTGCTTTGGTCACAGCAGGATGTGACAAATCCCAGGCAGAAAAAACCCCAAATTATCCCTGAGTATCTCATCTGGAAGGCTTTTGCAGACCTGTTCCCAGGGAACAGAGTGAACCAGGAGATAGGATCAGAAAGCTGGGAGTTTGCAGAAGTCAACAGTGGCTGGTGGAGGATGCCCTCGATGTAAAGGCTGGGAGGGGGGTGGACCTGGGAAAACACTCCTGTTCCCAGTATCCACAACATTCAGAGACCCACACCCGTGGTGAGCAGGAAAGACTGAGGAATTGGCTCCAGGACAGATCAGATGGAAGCCATGCTCAAATGAATGTAATGATGTATGGAAGTAAAATGTTATTTTGGAACTGAAAGTTTAAATATATATAACAGTAACGAAGGCAGGAGATCTGTGTTGGGAATGCCAGCACACTTGCTGCTTCCAAGGTTTTATTTTAAAGTCAGGATCCTGGAAATGCTATTCAGCATGTTTCCAATGAGCTGCTAGGCCTCCTGGAAGTGCTAAGGCCATATTTACTAAGAAACTGCAGGGTAGGTCCTGCTGGAGGCTGCTTGGGAGCTACTGACAGCCACAGGGTTTCACTTTTAGTAATTTGGTGGCTGAACTCTGTGCAAAGCCTTCCAAAGGACAGAGCCTGTAGGATGAACATGTTTCTCATTTCTGGGCATTAAAGGGAGCAAAAGCCCTGGAAGCACTCACTGCATCTGCAGTTGTCCCACAGCCCCACCTCTGTCAGTGTCCGTGAGACAGGAGGGTGTCCCCATTCTGGTCTGTTCCAGGGTCTCTGTTCCCTTCCTTGGCACTGCAGGGCAGTGTCCCAGCCCCTCTCAGCCCCTCACTGCTACTGCTGCAGCAGGAGCACAGTGACAGCAGGTCAGAGGTGTTTCTGGGCAGGACACACCTACAGGGATGGATCCATTGCTCCCACAGTGCTGCTGGGATATTTTTGTCATTGTTGTGATTAACTTTCTGTTGTTGACTTCCACCTGAGGGCTTGTAAACTCAAGTTGTCCATTTGCTACAGGTCTCAAAGCATCATTTTACAAGGAGAGAAAGAATTTTCATTTATAATCCATGAGACCTATTCAGGGATGGGCTGTCCTCCCCCTCCCTCTGCCAATAGACCTCTAAGTGAACAAACAAATGTCTGGAAATACAGGCAATTTAGCTGGGAAGAGATATCATCAGTGAGGTTCAGAGGTTAATGGGCATGGAGGATTTATAACAACCCAGGCCTATAAAAAAGAAAAAAAAAGGTGGGGGGGGGGGGGGAAAGGAAAAAGAGAAAAGAAAAAAAGGAGTGGGTAGTAATCTAGTTGACATCTATTGTTCTACAGCTCATCTGTATTCTGTCTGGTCCAGGGTATTGCAAAGAGAATTTAAAAACACACGTGTGCAAGCACACACAGACACACACACGTCTATCTGTATGTGCACACATAAACTGAAATATAACAAGGGAAAAAGCCCCTGTAAGTTTGAAGCAACAACAGCAATCCATATATCTTTATTTGCTGCCAACATCCAAGTGCTGAACTCTGGAGGAGCCTGGATCTCTGCCATCATCTGTCCGTGTCTGATCTCTTTGGTAAATACGGCGGCTGCCAAGAATGAGGCAAACGAAAAGCGCTCGCAGATTAGAAAGAAACACATGGCAGCCACTGACCTGCTGAAATCATAAAATACGTCATGAAGTAAGAAAAGAGGGGAAACAAATCATCCTCTCAGGGACTGCCCATCTGCTCTCACAAAGCCACAGTCATTACTGCAAATAAATAGGTTCAGGCCAGAGAAGTCTGGGAATAATTTGGGGGAGGTGGGTACCTTTTTGTGTCTGTGTGTCTTTGGAACCCTCTGGAAATTTTCCTACATAAACAAGGTGAGATCATCGTCCAGGAATAGATATCTATCAATTAATTATGTAGGGAACAAATCCTTATTTTATGGGTAAAATTAGGGGAAAAAAAATATTCCAAGACAGGATGGGGCCATAGAGTTGGAAAGGAACCCCAGTGGAAATTGCAGGTCCATGTTTTTCCAATGAAGGACGGATCAGTATTTATCATCTGAAAGACTCTACAGTGTGAATAGTGGCTGTGTTTTTGCTATGAAGTGAAAGGATACACATCTTGCTCTGCCTTTTTATACCCTTGGTGTTCCACAGGGATTTATCCAGGTATTAGATTCAATGCAAGGGTCGTACTTGAGTTGGTTTTGGGTTAGACTTTTTTTGTTGGTGGTGGGCTTTTTTTGTTTTTTTAAGACTTAACAGATTAAATTTGACCGGAGTCTGATAGGGGCCTGGTGTAGTACATGTGTCTCCCTAAAATCCAGGATTCTGGGGTGAATAGAGGCTGTTTCAAATATGCAGGAGGAGAAGGCTGAAAACAGGAGCTACTTTAAGAAGTTGGTCGTCTCTTTTTCTTCCCCTTTGTTCTTTTCCACAAAACTGTGCTGAAAACTTCTACTTTGAGGGTTGTCCTTTGTTTGATGATACGCCATTCCTGCCCAAAATTGCAGCTACAAGGCATTTTGTAACTCAGGAATATTTTCCTAAATATGCACACAAGGGTGTGCAGCATGTCCAGGATGGACTGAGCCTGCAGTGGGTCTGTGAGTTCCCTCATGTGCCCACCACAGGATTCAAACAACATGTTCTGGGTGAGGAAAAAAAACATTTGAGGATAGGATTTCCTATGGAGACCTGTGAGGGTGTCCTGGTTTGGCATCCAAAGGTCTCCACAGGAAATTCCATCCTCAAATACCAAAGCAGGTGGTTTGAGTCCTGTGGTGGGAACACAAGGGGAATGTGTTCTGTGCACCCCCATCTCCCTTGGGAGGCATCTGGTGGTGTCTGGGGAAATCAAAGAAATGGATTTTGTAGGTATTTAGCCAAGTGTCTTTCTGAAATGCGTGGTCAGGCAAAGCAAAGTTTCAAACCCACCAGAACAGAGAGAAAAAGGTGGTTTTACAGGTTTATTCCTTTCCATCTGGGTAAGCAGCTGAGCATGTGGTGTTGGCATCTCCAAGCTCCCCTGGATTTGCTGTGTGTCTTTACACACGAGTGCACAGACCTGAGAGGTGTTTGGTGATGGCAGAGATGCTCACCTGAGGTTTCTCTGTCCCTGTGGTTTGGTTACCTGGCTGTGCTCCTGTGCAAGTTGTGCCTCAGGGTGTATTTGTGCTGTCCAGGGAGGTGTCTGAGAAAGCCTGGGGCAGCTGCAGCCCTGCTTGGTGGCTTTTCAGCCACCTTTAAGCTGCAAATCCAACTGCTCCTATCACACCTGGCCAGTGGTTCTGGTAGAGGATCATGTGCTCAGAGCTGTTTGAACCAGGAAAAAACACCAAACCACTCTGACCAGGCCTTTTCATCATGCATTACAGACGTTCACGTGCAGCACCAAACCTGTGCACTCCAACCTCTGCTTGATGCAAATCAAACCCCTCAGTCTATTTTACCATTCAGTGATGCTAAAATCTCAGGTTTTGAGAGGTTACACGTTCCTGGATGTTCAGCAGATCTCTCAAGAGCCCATGTGAAATCTGGGGCAGGATGAGAAGGAGCTGGCCAGCTGCCCCAGGGCATCCTGCCAGCTCTGCCCCAGTCCACTTGCTTCCACTTGAGGGGTGATGTGAAGGAGCAGTAAAATGCTTTGAGCCTCAGGGACTAAAAAAACCCACAAATTCATAACCTTCCCAGTCTCATTTCAGGGTTTCAGAGTTAAAAGAGCAGCAGTTATACCAAGAGAGACTTTGCTACCAGATGACTTAGCAGAGTCAGGGAGAAAATGAGGAAAAATTCCCCAGCTCTGAGTACAGGCTGGCTCTGTGACCCCTATTTTCTGGGAAAGCCAGCGGGGTAGTGGAATCTTGTCACCATGTGCTAATGTATAGGTTCCTCCCCAATATCTAAAATTGAAGATTTCACGCCTGGTGCCAAGCAGCTCTAAAAGAGGGGTTTCCCATCTCTGCTGGCTGCTGCTCTTGTTATGCTGTTGTGTCTTTAAAACTGCATGAAGGATCCCAGCTTTCTGCCTTCTCCGAATTTATTTTTAATATTACTCAGCTTTCCACTCTTCAGCTTTATCTCCAGATTCCTCTGGGAGTATTTTCCATGGGTAAATCCCAGTGCAGGCCACAGTGTCCCCCTCTGCAGGAGATAACCCACTGCAGTGGGTACCTGGCCATTTTTCCTGCCTGATTATAAAACCAGAAGTTGCTTTAGAATAATCTCCTGAGCATTTGTTGTCCTGTATTATTTCCCTCGGATTTATGATTATCTTTACACACTTTGCAGTTATTTTCTGATCTTGTAATTCTCTTAGCTTCTCCCAATGTTCAAGCTAACTTGATGAATTACATCTCTGCTTAACCCTTTGCCTGCTGTTGGCAAGGAAAGTTGGTGGTGTCTTCTTCCTCTTTTGTCCTACAAGACTGGAATTTCCGGCTTGTATTTTTAAGAGATGGCTCTTTACCAATACTTATTAGTTTGTGGAATGGCAGAAATTAAATTTTTCTCTCTGACTTACTTCGTGCCAAAATTTTTATCCTTAGTGACAATAGGAATCTAGATATATAACATGAGCTGCAATATGTCATCTTCAGAAAATAATGATCCAGCCTATTTATCATATTTTTAGTTTCCTCTTTATGGATCCCAGGGGGTGCTCTGTTTTGTTTTCCTTTGGTTTTTTGTCTTTGTTCCAAGAACAGTGATGAAATGACATATCTTTCTTATTCCCTCGAGATCCTGGGCTTGCATGCTTGCTGTGCTACAGAAGTTAAAGCTCCTCATTCCCTCAGGGAATGTTGTCTCCCAGTTGCTCAAGCCTTCACGGGGCTTTGTGCCAAACTGTGCTGGGTAGCACGTTCCAGCTCTTGTAAAGCCAAGGATGGGGGTTAGAATGTTGGGATTTTGCTCCAGCCCCCCTCAGCCTTGCTCTGAAGATGCTTCTCCCAGGAGCTTTTATCTCAGGTGCTGATTCCACCTCGCCCTCCCTTTCTGCTACAAAATCCAGCTGAGCTGGGGACTTCACCTGGCTTCAAAATAATCCTGTGCTATTGTAAGGAGCAAGGATTTGATTCCAGGAAGCCCTGCAGTTGTTTTCCCCTATCCTGCCTCCCAAAACGCCCTCCCAGTGCAAAAGCAGAGTGGTGGAGGGTAGTGTGTGTGTGTAGGTGCTCCCCCAGGAGCTCGGCTCCAGGAATTGCTGCAGGAGGGATTTCTCTGGGCACACTGTCTGCTCCCTGCTCCCTCACCCTGCCCCACCCCTTCCCACCCCATCCATTCATGTCCCAGCCACAGCCTGCAAGCCTTGCTCTGTTAACCACATCCCTGGAATGAGCTGGATTTTTGAAAAAGAGGAGGAAATTTCTCTCTGTTTTTGGTGCATGGGAACGTCCCAAAGAGGCTTTGTCAGGAGAAGAGGGTGGGATGACACCTCTGTGCTGCTTCTGAGCAGCTCTGGCAGCACCTTAGAGGGGCCTCACCGAGGGGCTCCAGCTCTCTGGGGGAGTCTGTGTTGCAGCCCTCATTTTCCTTCTTAATGATGAAATCATTTAAGGCTGCTCACCTGAACTGTTAGGCAGCTGTTTAATATAAATATTTGTAAATAGAGAGAGATGCAGGCTGTCAAGGTTCTTGCTGAAAATGAAGCAAATCCTATTGATACGGGGAGGTCCCAGGCCTGCTGGGGAGGTGACCCTCCAGCCCACGGCACTGTGGGTGGGGTGCTGAAGTTGCCCAGTTCTGGTCCAAGGCAGGAAGGGACCATAGAACCATTAAGGATGATGTAAGTTTGATGTAAAAACCTCTGAATTCATCAAGTCCAGCCATTAACCCAGCAGAGACACATCTGAGTTTCTCTCTGAGTGAGCTGCACTGAGGCTGCTGCAGGGATTTCTTGAGAACCCACCCAGATCCTGTGTCTGTTCTCTCCTGCACCTCTTGCAGCCTGTTTGGGTGCTTTAGGGGAAAGTTGGTCCCATGCCAGATCACATGCTGATGAACCATGTTGGGCTGTTATGAAAATCGTTGCATTATAAAGCATAACATTGGCAAAGGTTCTCTTCTTCAAAAGTGCATCCTGGGGAAATGATATCGTCTCACTCCAGCTGAGAGCAAAAGCTTGCTTTGAGCCCCCAGCTATTTAAGCATGTTCCCTTTCCCATATGGCTGTGGTGGGAAATGGAGACAGGCCAGAAATGTGGATCTTTCTTGTCCTCCTGTCCTGATGCTGGGCAGGAATCAGACTCTTGCTTCCTCTGTGTTAAAGGAGGTGACCTTGCTTTGCTGAAGGGTTTAGGGCTGCTGGGTTGATGCCTGTCCACACACAAAACCAATGTCCTTTCTGTGCAAACAGAATGATTCCTGCTTGAAATGAAAATTAAATAGATTTCTGTATCAGATGATAGACCCCAGGATACACATGTAGGTTCAGGGGCCTCTTTAGTCTCCCAGCCATGTAGGAAAAGGCATGTTGTGCTCTTCAGAAACATCTGAAGCCATAACAACAAAAACACCATGTGGAGCTGGATTAGGGAACTCTCCACTGCTGTTGGAGTGAAATGATGGCCATCGCTGCCAAAAGCAGGGACAAACTCATGGCACAGAGGGCTGGGGGCAGCAGCAGAGTGGGAGGACTTGGGAGACAAAACCCTGAGCTCGGCTGTGCCAAAGTCAGGAGAGAATGTTCTTCTGTGCGTGCTAATATGCCTTAATAACCTCATTAGGTGTAGAGGCACTCGATAGACAAAGCTCCTCCTTCATTCTTTAAGAGAATTTCAAGATTTGAGGGTAAATCAAGGATTAGCAGGCCTTTCAAAGGCTTAGGGAAGCATTTTGTGTGGCTGGGATTAAATTACATTTTTATCAGGCTGTAGAAATGGGCTCTGCTTCCACCTCCCAAGGTGTGACTGGTTGGGCTGTTGTGGGGCTGAGTCCCACTGGCAGCATCAGTCCAACACTGAGCCCAGGAGATCCTGCCCCAGTGCTGCCTGGGGGTGAGCCACAGAAACCCTCTGGAGCTGGGGAAGAGAGCATTTAACCATCCTCTGCCTCCATCCCAGCCCAAACACAGCCTTTAGCTGCTGCATCCTGCATGTGGGGCAGTGCCTGCCCTGGGGATTATCCAAAACCAAGGACTTTTGCACCAAAGGGCACCCAAAACTCAGGAAACACCTGTGTGTTTGCACTCTGGCAAATCCTTAGGATTTTCCTAAAGAAAAGACCATTGGTCTGTGCCAAATAGTTAATTATAAGGAGTCTGCAACCCTGCTAACCTTGTTTTATTTCCTCTGACATTGCTTTGCTGAATTTGGCAGAGGACGTCCCATTTGTTTTGGTGAGAGCAGTAAAGAGAGACTGGATCACTCTAGGAACATCTCTTAGGAGAATTTAATCACTCTAAAAAGCAAAGGCCAGTACAGTGCCTGCAGAGCAGCTGGTCACAGAGCTGTTCTGATGGGACAACACCATAATATCAGTAATAACAACACCAGAAGCCAGATCAGCTCCCTTGGCTGTGGTTGAAATCCCCTGTCTGTGGACAGGGCATAGCTGTAATCATGCCAATTGCTTTCTTTATTTTAGGCTGTGTGCTTTAACATGGTCTTTGTAATTGAGCTTTGCCACAGTAAAAAACAGCTTGGAGGCACACCTGGGGATTGGGTGGTAAATCTGTGCCTGCCTTGAGGGAGGGGGAGAGATGAGCTGACCTAACAGTGTCTATGTGCATGTGTGTGTGTGTGCATATATATTTAATTATATATACAAATATTCAAAGAAGAAGGTTCTGGCCACTTTCCATGCCCTTTGACCAAGTGCTGTGCTATTTCAAGCAAATTGGAGCATGAGACCACTAGAACAAACTGCAATTTGCTTCAGCAAACATTTGCAGAAGCACAAACCAGGCTCAGCTTCTTGATGCAACAGAATAGAACCCCACATACTGAGGAGAGGGGAAGGAACCTTACAGCCATGCCCCAGTAGCAGGGAGGGGACCTTTGGGCTCTGTGGGCTTTGCAGTGATGCAAAAGCCCATTTTTGAAAAATCACAGCTCGTTCACATGAGGGCTTTGGACAGGTGTTAAAATCCTCACCACAGCCCATCTTGTGCATCTGTGCAGCCGGTCTGGGTTCGCCTGCACGGGCCACCTGTCTCTTCAGATCTAACTTTATTCTTTGCTTACGTTTCCCTAAACGCCTTGGGCAAACAAATGTAGTTCTCTTAATGAAAAATGCATATATTTTGGTTAAATGGATCTTGCTGTCACTGTGTCTCTGTCTTCCCCTCAGTCAGGGCTTGCTAACAGGCTGGGCTCCACACATGTGCTGAATCTATCATCTGTCACCAGTGTGCACCGAGGCATGTAAGGACCCAGCACTAACTCTTATTTCCTAGCAACCAGAGGAAACCATCACACACACACCACTATTTTTCCTCTGTCAGCAGGATTGCTCCAATTTATGTAACCTACAAAATGTGTGTTATCACCACAATAAACCATATATTGCCGAGGTGTTATTTACAGCCAGATAATCACGGCCCTGCAGGCCTGGTGCCTGATATGTCCTCGCTTGGGACCTCAGTTCTTTGGAAACCCCATAGAAATGTCATCCAGGGCTTCTTTGACAATGGCACTGACCACTTAATTATTGGGGAAAATATCAAACAGTGTGTGGCATGCTGGAGTATGAAAAAATTGGTGGCTATGAAGGAGTGGCTGTAACTGTGAATAACCAAGTGGGATGAGTCCAAAGGGGCTGCTGGTGAAGCTTAGCTCTAAAAAATGAGAAAAATGAAAGCATGGAGGAGCAAACTCATTGTAAGGAATGTCTAGAAACAAGGCTTGTTGGTGACCAGACCTGTTGCTGGATACCTGTGTTATGATGAGGATGAAGGGACAAGGCATCACTCCAGGGCAGGAGCATCTCTGCACGGGCTGCTCTGTGAAACAAAAATGGGGTGTTTAATTCTTGCAGAGGATGGTTTCTGGGGGAATTCGTCCCTTGTGGTATCCTTAATCCCAGCATCCCATCCTGCTGGGTGGCCTCTCTGCCGTGGTGGATTCAGTGGAAGCCCGGGTAGGAGCGGGTGCCACCTGCCAGCGAAGGATGCTGATCCAATTAACTTTTCTCGAAGAAAAAGGGCTTCTGGCTCTTTGGCGCATTTGCAAATCACAAGAAGCAAATGATTCAATCAACAGATGAATATCAAGCAACCTTAGTGAGCGGCTTCTGCATCATGAGCCTGTTTAACAGCAGATTGAGCTGCAGATTAGTGAGACATTAGAGCACAGTGTGATGCATCACAGCGTAAATGGGAAGGCTGAAATCAGCACGAGTTTCCTGGAGAGCTGCTTTATTTTCCTGTAATGCCAAGCCCATTATAGCCCAAAGGTTCTTAAATAACTCTTCTTGCACTAGATAATAATACAGACTATGGAAGAAAATTAGGGAATACAAAAGGAGTTAGAGCTGCGGTGAAGGAAACACCACTTGCAGAGGTTTCAATAGAGTGGGAAAGCTGTGCAACAGGAGGGGGCTCAGAAATTCGTAGGGGCTCAATATGTGAGCCTTGCCATGATCTAATCCAGAGTCAGGGTGTCCCATGGGACACTTGCTTGGGTCAAACACCCTCCCAACACCCTACATTTCCTTCCCAGTGTGAGGAGACATACTCAGCACTGCTGAACCCACATCAAGCCTCCACAGCCACAGTGATAATGATGATGTGGGGGGAATATCACATCAGTTTTAGGTCTGAGGCTCACAGAGGAGCTGCCAGTGCCAGCCTGACCCTCCAGAATGCCTGTGCTGGCTGCAGCCAGCCCTGGGGTATTTGGGCTGTGACAGTGATGTAGAAGCCACTCGTGCTGTGAGTGTGATGGATGCCTCACCTTCAGAATGCATAAAGGCACCCATTGCATCAGTTAAACAGGAGTGTGGCGGGCTGGGGAGGTTTTGTTTGCTCATTTGTTAGCTATTCAACTCAAAATAGCGGAGCCTATTTACACATGTAGCTTATTATTTGGAAGTAGGCAGCGTGATGCATAATGTGGCCTCCCAGTTAGAGCAGAGCATCACCATAATGACAAACAAGCCCAGGAACGTAAGGTAATGCTTGTTTTTCTTGGCTGAAGCTGCTCCCTATTGAGGTAGCAGCTTTGGCAGCTGAAAGAGCAGCAAAGTGCAGAATAGGTGTTGACACACATCCCTGGCACACTGCTGGGCTTTGAGAGGACTGGTTGCCTGGCTGGCTCTGGTGCTGCTGGTTGACACCATGCTGGCTGTGACCACCCTCTAAATGAGGTGTGCACAAAGCCTGTCCCAAACCCCAACAGCCAGTGCTGTAAGGGGAAGCTCTGGCAGGTCTCTGATGTCTGCAGGGTGGTGGTGGGCAGTTCTCACCTTCCCCTTGCAGGTCCTTTCCCCAGTGCTGGGGGTGTGTGTGCACGGAGCTTTGTGGTGACCTGGGAAGGGGAAGTGAGCAGTTTAAGAATAACAACCTGAGAACCAAAAAATCCCCACGGGATTATTTTTAGCTCGCAGCAGCTCCTGCTGTGATTCAGCATGTGGCCTGTGTGTGGCTGACTCAGCCTGGCTGAGGATGTCATGCAGGGAGAGGGACAGATGATGGGGATGGTGCAGTTACTGGAGTTCCCCTGGCCCCTTCAAGAAGTCCTGGTCCAATGAACTCTTTCAGCTGGAGCTGAGTTACACCAGGATCTTGGCAGCAAGGTGGGTGTAAGAAATTCCACTAGTTGAAATAAGGCAGAAATTGTGATTTAAAATGGTCCAGATTACTGTATCTGTGGCCAGAGAGTGCAGCAGAGCAACCTGGTGTGAATTAACTCTGTGTCCAGGCAGTGCCTGGCACTGAAGGGTGGAGAGCCATCATCTGAGCAGATACAAATTGGGCACCTTTGTGGGTCAGGCAGGAGCCAGATGGGAAGCATCAGCAGGATGGGGTGGTTTGGCTGAGTAGAATGGCCAGAGCTGGAAGAGGAGAAGGGAAGAGAGCAGCTCTCCATATCCTGCCAGCCCAAGCCTGTTTCCCTGTGGATGCTTCTGCTTGTAGCTCAGGTGAGAGGGATGAGGAGTGGGTGTTAAGGAGTTCCTTTACAGGCAGGGTGCTCGGACCTTGGTGTCAGGGGAGGTAACTGTGACAAAAAGTACCTCTTTGTCCTCATGCAAACCTCGTTCTTTGGCCAAAAATTCACCCAGCATCAGCTCTTTGCTCTGTTGGGGGGAGGCAGTGTTAGGCTGGATATCAAGAAAAGGGTGGTGGGGCACTGAACAGGCTCCCCAGGGCAGTGGGCACAGTCTCAAAGCTGGCAGAGCTCCAGGAGCATTTGGACAACACTCAGCGGTCATGGTGTGATTCTTGGGGATGGTCAGTGCAGGGCCAGGAGACAGATTTGATGATCCTCGTGGATCTTTTCCAACTTAGGATACTCTATGACTCTAAACTCTTTTCTTTAAACACTCTCCAGGACACTATGTGGCATTTCTCCATATTTTCTTACCCTTTCAGCCCCCCTGTAATAAATTAAGAGACCGTTTTGGCACGCCATGTATTTTAAGTGCTCTGGGGTGGTTCAGGGGTTTTTGGAGGCTTTCCTTGCTTCTCCCTTACAAAGTCCAGGTGCCAAGGCTGGTCTGGGTGCCTGATGAAAGCCAAGGGGCTCCTCTGTGCCCACAGCACTCTCTGCTCTGTGCTCTTTTCCCAGTGAGTGATTTCAGAGTGCAAGAGCATTACCGGGGCTTTGGCTTTGTTGAAACAGTTGCAGCAAATTAAACTTTCTCCGGGGCCATGGGAGCATGTGTGTGCTTGGAGCGAGTGCAGGATCTGCCACCCTCCCGGGCTGCTCTCCAGCCCCTTGGAGCTCACTGTGGTTGGACCAATTCCCTGAAGGATTCATTTACCTCTGTTTACAGCTCAGCTGCTCATTTCCCTCAGGCTTTGGTAGATAAAGCTGGGCTGCTTTTAGTGCAGAGGCTGCCGGGGCCAGGGGAGAGCAGAGGGAATCCCTCTCCCACCTCTTGCTTGCAGCTCTCATTTCAGTGGAATGTCCCTTTCTGCTGGCTGTTGCATGAGTGGGGCAGGCCCAGCCCTCAGTGAGTGGTTTACACTCAGTGATTCTGGGGATAATCATGTTTTAAATGCAGCTGAGCAGGCTGGCTTTGCAGGGAGCTCAAAAATTCATGGAGCAGCTCTGGAACCTGCTGCAACCCCACCTGTGCCAGGCTGCACTCTGCTTTGGGACAGGGCTTTGCTAAAAAACAACAGCCTGTTCCATATAGAAGATATGACTTTATGCTTTAATTGCATCCCCTTTCTCCCTCACAAGCATAGCACAATCCAGATTCCCCCAAGGACTTTTACAAGCCCTTCCAAGGAGGGAAGGATCAGCAAAGCAAAGTTTGCTGTGAGCTCCACATATATTTTGCAGTGTTTCCATCTTGTGCCGATACCCATCTGTGTATTTCTGTGTAAGCATCTTCAAATCGAAGCTCTGATGTGCTAAAATATGTCCTAGACAGTTTTGATGAGACACGACACTCCCAGATATGCATGTTAATGTAATGACAGGCTGACTCCCAAATTCCTGCAGTATGGGTAACCTGGGTGTAGGAAAGAGCCACCCCCAGGTACTTTTGGTACAGGGCACAAAGTTGCTCTTCCCATCTGGACAGGACTCACTAAAGTTAAAAACTCTCTCTCAATTACATTTTTTTTTTCCAATATGGTATTTTAAAAGAAAGGCTGCATTCTTTATCTTCTGTTCAGGACTCTATTTTACTAATTCCAGATAACCAATGTAAATGAGATGGGTTCCCTTAAAGTTCCCTGAAGTTTCTTAGGTGTCATTTGTAGGTGGCTGGAATTTGGTCATCCTCACTGCTCAGGATGCCTCATGCTGCTGCCCCTCCCAACCTTCTGTGGGAGCAGCAGGGCAGGGGTAGGAAGTAAGGACCAGGTCATTACCTTCAGTGTTTACTTCCTCAGGGAAGGCTTTGTCCAATATCCAAGATGATCCAGCAATATGAGTAAGTGTTCAGGTTCAATCCCTATCCAACTGGGTATCATGGACCAGGTCTCAGAGGGTATTTAGGGGTCTGAGTGATCTGGATTTGATCTGGGTCCGTGTTTCTGACCGAAGTCCCATTAATCAGGAAAAAACCAGACTGCAGTAGTAACAAGTTTTAAAACTGAAGTTAATTTTTGTGCAACACATGGCCATTGCAATACCTCATCCCTTGCACTGCTCCTAAATGGATTACCAATGCTACACAGGTGCCACACAGACTCTCCATCTGAGGTTCTGTCAGAAGCTGTTTGTCATTGGTTTTGTGCTCCTGATACTGTCTGTCCTCTGCTAAGCATGTGTTTCAGTGGTGATTTACCATGTCAGTTGTGTCAGGAGCATGTGGAGCACAGTGCAGGATGGGGTGGGGTGCTCACTTTGAGAAGGGCTGGAGCTGATGCTGAGCTAAGAGCTTGGGGCAGCCTCAGTGCATTCAGGATGCTCTTACAGGTGCCTCTCACAGACAACCAACCACCATCTCCCTAGTTATGGGTGTTTTCCTTTGTTTTTCCTGCTCCCTGCTTATTTCAGAAATGAGTTGTTTATAAACAACAGTTTTTGTATTCCTGCTTAGCTCAGGAGGTGCACTTTGAGTTGCTGGCATGGTCCTTGCTGGGCTGGCTCTAAGCTGGCCAGGACTTGGCTGTAAGCATTCCTTCACATCTTTCCCCAGACAGGAGGGGGCTGGTGGCTGGCAGCTGGGGCAGAACTGAAGGTGAATTTAGGATCACAGGCAGAGCTCTGTCCCAGGCAGCAGCACTTTGCAGCAATTTGTTTTACCTCGATGTGCACCAGACACTGGAGAACAGGGGTAAACTGCAGCTGGGTGTAACCTGGAATTTCTGTGAGCAGATCTGCTCAAGCCTTTGAACAGCAAAGCACATCTTTGCACCTGCATGTTTATGTGCAAGACATGAGCTGAAATCCTCGGGCGATTCACGGCTCATCCTGCACAGCAGTGACTCCTCCAGCAGACACAAAATGATTCCTGGAGGTCCTTCCCAAACCCGACTTGTTAGTCCTGCTCCAGTGTCTCTCCGGTTTTGCTGCTGCTGCTGTCGTTGTTGTTGTTAATAAGTAGCCTGTGAAACCCTGGGAGGCAGATAAATATTTTGGTGGAGTTGGGCCGAGGAACCTTTCTTTATTTCCATGGTAACTACTTCCACTGTTTTGGGAAGCACATTTTCCAGGCAGCGGATTTGTCGACCTCACTGTGCCGGGGGGGATGACAGGGCAGGTGGAGATAACGCCTTGACAAGGGATGCTGTCGGTGCCCTGCGATGTCCTCGGGATGTTCGGAGGTCACATCCCCGTCTATCCCTGCCGGGGTCCCTTGTGGCACCGCAGCCGCGCTCGGCAGGGAGATTGAGCCGTGCTGGGAGATGTTTTGGGCTGGCACTGCTCTCCTCCCTGCCAGCGCCTCCGGCTGCTCTGCACCAGCACTGGCAGCTGGGAGGGAATTCTGTGCCGCTTTTTGCTCACAGTTTGAGCAGAAATGATGCGGCGCGGGCGGCCGTGCCCCGCAGCGGCGGGGAGCGGCTCCAGCCCCGTCCCGCGGATCTGCCCGCGGGTTTGGGCACAGGCTGTGGCCGGTCCCTCCTGTCCCCTCCTGCTGACACCTCTTAGCCGGGAGCTAATGCTGTGGATATCCGCTGGTGGATATCCATAATCGCGTCCTGTGCCCTTCGCTGGAGACTCACCAAAGTGGATTAGTTTACATGAGCTTCACACGCAATTTGCTGGCAAATGAGGTGCAGCCACCTCTTGTGTGGACCTGAAAGCCTCCGAGCCGGGAGTGAGAAATAATAAAGCTGGTGGGTGAGAGTGCAGGGGAAGCTGCATGTGGGTGGGAATGGAGAGGCAGAGCAAGACCATCCTCCTGCTGGGAGCAGCACTTCTCCCACTGTCAAATGAGCCACTGTCGAATTTGAGGGGGGGGAAAGGCAGCTTGATTTTTCAACCACTGTGTTTTCCTTGGTTGTTTATCCATTTCATTCCCCTCCCTGCCTCCAGGGTGACTACCTGATGACTGGCAGGACTTTAGCCCCATCCAGACCTTCTCCCACCCAGGGGACCCCCACCAAGCTCAGTGCAGGGGGTTTTTGGAGAGGTAATACAGCCTTGCAGTGCAGCCTCCAGAGCCTGACCTTTCCCAACAGCTGGCTCCACACTGAGTTACCAATCAAATTTAGAATGGAATGGTTCGGGTTTAGAGGCTTAAAAGTATATTGGTGCAATGTCTGGGCTGTAATTAGACAAAATGTTGCTTTTCCTCTGCCTTGTGGGAGCTGGGCACACCAGGAGGATATGGACACTCATCCTACTGGGTCCCTGATGTTTCTGACCTCTACAAGGGAAAGCCAAGCAAATATGGGATCCTTAAGTTTGGAGATCCTTAATAAATGTAGGGGAAAAGAGGATTAGCTTGATAAAATGAAAACAGAATTTTCTTCGGCTAAAATGGGGACAAAAAAATTAGTCTTGTATCAAATCAAAGGTTTCATTTGACCTGGAGCAAGGTTGTCCCTTCCTTTCAATCCTAATTTACCTTTCCATTAAAGGCTTTTTAAATTCAGCTTCATCATAAGTCACAATTTAATTTAGAAATAAGCTATTTAATTTTTAAAGACACTCTCAGAAATTTCAAATCTGGTTGTCAGAAACTTTGTTACAGAGGGATTTCTGTTCTCAAGTGGGCAGCCCTTTGTGCTCATCCATTAACTTCCTCTGTAACAGAGCCCGTGGGGTTTTCGCTTCTTGCTGTGTTTGTGGCCCTGCCAAAAATAACAATACCCATAGCAAAAGGGTTTGGTGCTGGATCTGAGCAGGATCCCACAAACAAGGAGTGTGCAGGTTCAAGGCTCTCATCCCTGCTTTTTAGGAACCATTGGGGTTCCCAATGGTTCCTAAACAACAGATCTGAGCACAGGTGCACATGATGACTCTAATGATGACAAGATGAAAATTTTCTGATCTAATAATGGGAAAGGTGGGGGTCACAAGGCTGTGGGACAGGCTGGTGATTTGCAGAATTACACACAACCTTTTGAAACAAATGGCCACATAAAATATCCCAGGCCCAAGTGATCAAGGCCAGGTTGGATGGGGCTTTGAACCTGTCTGGTGGATGGTGCCCCTGCCCATGGCAGGGGGTTGATTTTTAAAGTCCCTTCCCGCTCAAACCAGTCTATAATTTTGCAATTCTATAAACAAATTCACAAAAGACAGCTTTGGGCTACAATCTGCATTTGAGCTGAGCTTAATACCTGTTGTTACCTCAGTCCTTTTGTAGCAGGAGAGCCCTAAACCTGAACAGGTGCCCTATTTTTGTAAAAAGGAGTTGACTAAGAGTGTGAAGAGTAAGCTCATCAAGTGCTTCTGTGCATGTGTCTGTGCAAGGTCACCTTTGCAGCAGCTGAGGATTTTTTGCCCACCTGCTAAGGGAGCAGTTTCCCCTCCTGGGATGCTTTGCTTGGGGTCTCCATCTCTTTCACAGGAAGCTTTAAATAAATGACTTTAAACGAGTAAGATTTACATCAACAGGGTTGATAGGGATGTTATCTTCCCTTCTTTCCTGCAAGTCACAGTCTCTGCTCACATCCAGAGGCATCAGTCTGCTGGGAATGCTGTGCTTGCCTGCAGTGCTCAGCCAAGTCACCACAGGCAAGGGACAGTCACCAAAAGACACAGGATGGACTTTGACACTGCATTTGATCTGCACGTGAGGCTTTCTGCTTTCAAGGGGAAAATTTGTCTATTATAATTTCCTGCCAGTGGGTAAACTGTGCTTGTCAGCTCTCGTTAGGAAAAGGGCTGTTCCTGGGAGCTGGCTTTGCTGAGGCTGTGCATCTGTCTCCCCAAAGGAGGTCCTCAGCCCTTGCTGAGCATTGTCACTTGCACTTCAATTTCCAGGTCAGACCCGACAAATTGCTGCTCATTCATAAAAGGTGAATGTGGTGATCCCACGGGCAGTAAGCCTGGATGTGGGATGGTGTAATTTCACTACACTTGTATTCCTCTCGGTCAGGGTCAGGGCTGCAGCCAGTTTATAGCTCAGCAAAGCTGCAGATCAAGGCTTTTCAGGAGGGACTGCAAGGACTTTGTGGGTTTACCTGTCTCCTCTTCCCCTGGTCCTAAAGCTGCCAGCTGGGAATCCTGAGAGGAGCTGCCCTGGTTAATGTCAGCTATGGGGAACTGAGGGTTCAATGCGAAAAATAGCTAAAGGTATTAATAACTAAAGTTCACTGTTAAATAACTTATTTTTAGCTAATAAAACTGGTAGGATGCTGGAAAATATCTGGCTGGATACAGAGGAGCTGGCGTTTCAAAGGTAATTCATCTGATGCTTCCCATCCTCTCTGTCTGCTGCCAGTGGGGAGCCTTCACACCTCCTTCTGCAGAAGAGAGTTTCCCTTTGGCCACTTCCTTGTGACAGATGGTATCTTAAACTGTCCAGAAAAGGTGATTTTAAAGTAAATCAGAGCCATCTCCTCCTGCTGTCCATGACACTGTCAGAATTCCTACACCAGCTATAGTGACCACCCACTCTGATAGTACCTTCTCTGAGACTACTCCAACTGGTTAGGCCAGGATAACCTCCTTTTGTCAGCCCAGCATCATCTTTCCAGGTTTGCTCCATCAATTGTTACAATTAATGCTTATTTTATTCAAAGTGTCAAATTGCTTCTCGATGAAGAAAAGGAGAATCACTACCCAGTGTATTTAATTGGTATTGAGTTGCAGCCACCGCTAATGGATTTTAAAAATACAGCAATCAAAAGGAAATTGGCATGACATGACATGGAGATAAAATGTTCTGACAAATCTGGTGACCTGCCCTGGTGCATTGTACTGCTGTGACTTGGGTTGGGTCAGAAAACAGAAACAAACTTCATCACTCTCAAACAAAATAAAAACAACAACAACATAACAATACTACTACTACTGCTGCTACTACTACTACTACTAGTAATAATAATAATTTTGGAAAGAAATTCAGTGGCTTTTCTGATTTCAGTTGTCATAAGCCATTTTACTTCTTGTGTAGACACCAGCAGTTTAGGTCAGCCCAGCAGAAGTTGTTCCATATTTCTCCTCTGATACTTTACATTAGATCCTCTTCCTGCCACACCTGGCATTTTGATTCCTTGATGGATTGAGTAATCCTTGTTATCTGTGGTGGAGCCTGGCAGGGTGAGCTACTGCATGGTCAAAGGGATTGTCCCTTCCTTTAAAGTTGTGGGAAGTTATGGCTGCTCCCAGGAGCACCAAACTCTAGCACTTGGAGCACAACTTGATGAAAAACTTGGAGGAAGGCAAAGAGGCCTCTTTTTCTGATGTGTTTTCTGCCATCCCCAAGCACCAGGTGGGGTTTGTTTGAAAACCTCATGGTGTGGAAACTGGCTCTGCCTTTAGCCAGCCACTGATGGCTAAAGCCTCCTCTGCTCAGCCTCCTCCAGGCTCTTACTGCAATTCTCTTTGGTGGGTCAACCATCACCCAACAGGCTTTTACAAACCCTGCCAGTTTTCCTCCCCAGCCATAAACCTTCTGTGTGCTCCCATGGGACACAAACCTGGTGAACAAATCTCTTTGTCACACTCAAGCCGCGTCCTTTCAACGGGCACCGTCGTTTTCCTGCCGTAGCCTTTGCCGCAGTTCAAGCCTCATGCTTGAATTCTTTGCTGAATATGATGGACTCAAACATGTGCTAAGTGCTTTGCTGAACTGGGTCTTTCTCCTGATTTATGCTGGGGTAGATTAAAATAGAATCAGCCCCTTAAGTGGTCTGTGCCTCGTGTTGTCAGCGCACCGAGACACCGCGACGGCGCTTGTGTTTTAATTAAACGTTCCACCTATTTACACGGAGTCAATCAATCTTGGCACAAAAATGTCCTTGCAGTGGATTAGCACCATAGTGCAGACAAATGGCATTAAGCACAAATGGCTTTCTGGAGAAGTAATTCATCTGCATGGAAATGAAAAATACAATTATTTTAACTGATGCTGTCGTGTAATCAATCACGCTGGGCACGCCACGTGTGTGCAGGGATGTGCTGGCTCTTTTGGCTCTGAGCTTGGATGGCAGTGCTCATACTGATGTGGTGGGTACCCAAAGGGATCCAGCTGCCTCCCAAAAAACACCACCTGGCTCTACCTGGGCTCCCAGGTCCAGGGATAGAACTTGAAGCTGGGCTCAAATCCCTGTGATGGTGTTAATTAGGTCATGTGTAGAGCAGAAATGAGCAGAACGTGGCTTCACTGATAGGGTTTTAGTAGGCTCAAGGCTAATGGGTGTTTTAATGGGAAAACACAGCATTCCAGCCTGTTGGAACAGCAATAAGGGAATCTATGGGCCATCATTAATATACTCCTGGTGATTAAAATCATTCTTCCCTCAGACCCACATCTCAACACACTCAAGGCATTTATTAGTGGTCCATTATATGCCTACTTCAATCTTACTGCTTAATTTGAACACTAATTAACATCATCATGCCTTCTAAAGCATAAATGGTACTTGGTAGGATTTCATTATCTCCATGCTCTGTCTGCAAGCAGAGACAGCTGAGCTTCACCTGAAAAACCACCTCCTTGGACTCATGGGGCCAGGGAGGGTTCCACCTCCATGTCCCACCTCCCAGGTCTCACAGTTAGAGGGGAAATTGGTGGGAAGCAAAGCAATGACTTCATTTCCAGAGGCGCTGGGGCAGTAGCCAGCAGGACAGCTTAGATGTCTAAACACTGCTTAATTATCTGACTGAACAGGGGCCCAGGGCTTGGGTTTGCTGATGCTGCTGCTGTGAACTCTGCTCACTCTGGCTGGCTCGCCTGGAGCAGGGGGAAGGCAGAGCCAACCCAAAATGGAAAGGTTTACTGGTTCCAGCCCTCCACTGTGTATTGTGCTGCCTTCTCAGGAAGGATAGAGTTCAATCAATCTTTCAAAGTCAGTGAGGGGTGCTCTTCCCCCATCTAAATTTCTTAAAATAAATCTGCTCTGCTGCAGTTCAAGCCCTACCTTCTTCCCAGCAGTAGGAAAAATGAGCACCATCTCTTTCTGAAGGGGCTTTTATAGATTTAGGGGCTTTTATCATTTCTTCCCCAGGCTTTTCTTCTCTCTAAACTGAATTATGATCATTCCTTCTGCATGTCCCTATGGGGCAAGAACTGTGCTCTGTCTTCTTGTCCCCTTCCATTTCAGCTCCTCCAGCTTCTTCCCGCTTAGGCACTGTAAGGTTCCTTCTGTTGTCACCTCTGGCAATAGCTCCTACTGAGATATTGGCTTCCCCCTAATCCAAAACAGTTTTTTTTTTCCTTCATGTTATAATTTCTTGGTCCTCTTCTACCTCTTAGGGCTGCTGCCTAAGCACTCATTTTGTATTCTGTATTTTTACAGCTAATTATTCTTAGTTAAGTGCTGAAAGTTCTCAGGCTGCTGGGCTGCTGCCTGTTGTTTTTTTTTAATGCTGCTTCTCCACTTCTCCAACCGAACTCTTCTTGGTGATATTTGAGCTTCTCTAGAGTATAAAAACTTCTATTATTAGTCTTTTGAAATAGACTCCCATTTGACAGCATCCCCAATAGTTTGAATATTGAATATGAGAAAAAGCTTTAGAGGGAAAACCTGCCTGATGGGGAGGGAATGTTCTGCTCCCTGCTGCTTCCAGGCCTTGCAGGAGTTAGTTCTCCTTCTCAGAAATGCATTTGTCACCATCTCCTTGGCACTGCTCTAACTGAGAGGTGAGAGGGGGGTGTGTGAGCAGGGGTCCCTCTGTGCCCCAGTGCAGCAGAAACAGTGGCTTTGCAGAGAGATGAAGTGACAGCTTCAGGAAAAGCTGAAGCTGAAGGAAACCTCAGTTTGCTCAAACTCAGGTTTGATATTTAGTTAGATATTATGGTATTTGACAAGACCAAGACCCAAATCTTGGCCCATGGCTGGACCCCTGGCTGAGGAGGACTTTGCAGCATGGTGCTGTGGGTATGGAGTTGTTTCATGGGTGGAAATTCTGGGGTAGAAGGAAAATGGCTGGAGAAGCAGCTGAACTTGGGAGATGGAAACTGAGGGCCAGAGCCTCACCCCACAGCATTAATACTTAAGAAGAATCTGAGTTGCTATCATCTTAGTGCAGATAGGCAAAGGTTGGGGATGCTCTTTTCCCCTTTGGGGTTGCTCTCCTTTGGCCCTTTGGCGCAGACTGAGTGCAGCATCAGTTTAATATCTGACCCATCCCCTGTCAGGAGGCTGCCAGTGCTTTTGCAAGGGATCTGACACTATATACTTCTTTTGCTGCCAGCTTGTTACGATCCTGCCCTATCATGATCTGAGGTTTAGCCTTGGCTGCTGATGTATGGCCTGATGTGGGGAGGGGAAGCAGCAGCAAAATTAAGCCCAATTTCTGAGCACAGAGAAGCAATCCCAGGAGCGGGGAGCCGAGCCCCGCCTCAGCAGCAGGCACCGCGCTTCCCCTGGAACAGCCAAGACAGACAAGGTGTTGGTATGAATAAAAAACCGGGTGCCAGGGAGAGGCTGTCAGTGACATTACTACCTGTCACACATGTGTAAAGTCATCAAACAGCGGGTGGGCGGCCGTGACAGCCCTGGGAAAGACATCTCCATTAGCGCTCAGCGCCGCGCCGGGGCGAGGCTGCAGCGCGTTAAGGGCAGGCAGGCGGTTCCACTTAAGGTGGAAAATGATATATTCGGCAACGGGAGTAATTCGATTTGGCTGAGGTTCACAGAGTTTTGGAATCTGATGTGAGTCTTCCTACTATTGGATACTGCCCCAGATTCCCGGTGCTGCAGCATATTGCTTCTCCCTTTTGGGCTGCGTGGAGTAAATGGGATTCTGAGCATGATGGTAAAGGAGTTTGTACCCAGATGGGCAACTTCTCTCCTCTCCTGTTATGAACTGGATTTTAACTTTGCAAGAAAATATAGCAAGCAGGATATTCCTGCACCATATGACTTATAAAAACAGCCAGTGATTGCATCCAGAGGCTTTTTTTTTCCTGTCCCAAAATTTTCTGACCATCTCAGATTACACCTGCTTTCTAGAAATAGCCTTGGCCAACTCTGGTTTGGTACTGGAAGGGTTTCCAGGAGCAGGATATTTTGTCCAGAAAGTGATTGAGGTGCAACTCCTACAGCAGAGAGGTGTGGATGTGATGGAGTACACTGGCATCCTCACTGGATCATCAGGGACTGAGCCTGAGACCTGAAAATCATCAGTTTGAGGAGGTGAAGCTCTAACTGGAGCCACTGTGAGCACCAGGAGAAAGAGCACAGGCTGTGTGAGCCAGAAAGGAGGGAGCAGTGCTGTGAAACCAGCTTGGAATGCATCCCCAGGAGCTGTGTGTGCCAGCAGCTGGATGCTGAATAGCTGCAGCCACCTTGCTAAACTGCTTTCCTTCCCCTGCTAAAGCCAGGACTGATGGTTTGCTCAAGCTCAATGGGTCGTGTCAGACTGGTGCTTTGTGCTGGGCTGGCTGAGAGCTCGGTGGGGATGGTGCAGGGAGAGGCTGTCCCCTCCTGGAGCCACTTGGGGATGGCTCAGCCTTGGGGGAGCCCTGTGGGGCAGTGAGGTGACAATCACAGCACAGCAAACCCCACCCCAGGCAGAGCAGGATGAGGACATGCACCAGCTGCCTGCTCCGCGGAGCCCGCCCACGCCGCCAGCAACACCCTCTGATTTTGTGCCAACTTTTAATTGCATGAATTTAATTATAGGGATTTTCTGGCTGTGTCGGGGGCTGTGAGCATCTCCCCTGCAGCTGGGAGTGTGCAGCTCCCTGTGCAGCCAAAGCAGAGGCAGTGGCAGGGGAGCTCAGTTCAGGGGGAGCAGGTGGCCAGGGCCCAGCCCTGCTGGTTCTGTGGCCTCGAGCTGAGCTGGTTAGAAAATGACCCTCCCCTTTCTGGCATCTTGTGCATTTTTCTGCACTGCAAAACAACTTCAGCAGTGAAGCATCAGCCCTACTTTTCCCTGAGCCTCCTCTGTCCTGATGGTTTGGAGCCTGCAGAAGAGCTGGGGTCTATCAATGGACCAATTCTATCCACTGGTGGTGGTGCTGCTATCCATGCTCTGGTCATGCTGCCAAAGCCATCCTCTGTATCAACTGTGCCTTCCTCAGGCTTACAAGGGGTTCTAAAATCAGGCCAGCTCTCCTGGATCAAGGATGGTTGGAAGAAGAAGTGGTGGGTGGCCATGGAAGCCCTCTGGGAGAGCCCTGCCCTCTCCCTTTCCCCTGCTCCCCATCCAGGTGGATGCTGGAAAGCTGTTTCTGGCTGACATGGCCAGTTCTTCTGTGTCACCAGAGAAGAGGACATCTGTGGGTTTCAGGCAGTTTTAGCAATACCTTAGCTACTGAAGATCCACAAATGGTTACTATTTGCCCCCATGGCTTGAAGTTGGGCAGGCAGTTTGGGGTTAGAAGCAGTTTAACTCCTCCCTGCTCCCTGTGGGCTTTTGCTCTGCCCCTACTTGACTTCCCTGTCCTTGCAGTAATAAGGTCAGCACGTGGACCAGCTCTGCCTTCCTCCCACCAGCCCTTCCCTCTCAGGGGTCCCTGGAGCTTTCAATGCTTATTCCTGCCATTTCCCCACTTTGCACTGTTTAAAAACAAGCAAGCAAGAGCTCCCTGGAGCCAACCGCTCATTTGCTGGCAAGGACTGCCTGTTAATCAATTAAAGCTCTGGCAACGTATTTGCAGCAGGGTGGATGATTAAGATGCTTTCTGTCTCTAATGCATGCCTGGGGGAGGCTTGCCTGCATGGTAAGGGCAGGTGTGTTGGCCTGGAGGTCCTGCAATTCTGCTTTTATAGGTCTTGGAATAAAGAAGTCAGGTGTTCAGGACAGTAAGGGGAAGAGGTTTGGCAAAAATCAGTGTTTTCCTAATGGATGTTATTACCTGAGCCCACTCTCCAGGACACGATTTGCTGATCTCCTCAGAAGTGGCTCTGGGGAAACATCCCCTCAGGGACCATCATGTGCAGAAGAGGTGGCTCATGTGGGCAGTGAGGGAAATGGGCTGACGTTGAGGATATTCGGGAAAATTGACAGAAAAAGGTACTGCTGAGGCCAGCACTGAAACTGCACCAGAAGTGTGTTTGTACCCAGGCTAAAAATCATCAGTGTCACTAAACTGAGGTTCATGCTTGTGATTTTCTGCTCTGCTGTCAGAGCAAACCTCAGCTGTGAGAGCCTGCCAGCCCTTCTAAGCACTGCTTTAATTTCCACCACTGATCTTCATTTCCAGGCATGAATTTGGTTCACTTCAGAGCCTTTAAGCAGGGGAATCAAAGGACAAAAACCATTCTCTCACTCAGCCAACAAAAGGGTGCAAGGTCCTTTTTGGGTCTATCTCTCATTTTAGGCATTGCAATGGATTCATGAGAAGCTTATTTTCATAACACTGATGTGCCTTAAACTACAGTGCAGTCCTTGTAAATGAAAATTTCATTCATGCTTGCATTTAGGGAAGTCATGTACCAGCCCCTGAGCTGGCCACCAGTTCAAAATCTGTAGTAAATCAAGAAGTCTTTGCACTGGCACAATTTACTGAGATGTGATTTAATAGAAAGATTATTAGTGTTCCAAAGGGCAGCAGTGACTGACTCTGGTTTGATGTTTAGTTAGGTATTATGGCATTTAGCAAGAGAAAGACCCAAATCTTGGCCCAGGGCAGGAACCTCTGGCTGAGGAGGATTTTGCAGCATGGTGCTGTGGGTGTGGAGTTGTTTCATGGGTGGAAATTCTGGGGTAGAAGGAAAATGGCTGGAGAAGCAGCAGAATTTGGGAGATGCAAACTGAGGAATCCACAGAGGTGGGATCTGTTCAGTGCAAACCCAGCGTGGCTGGTGGTGCTGGCATGGGGAGGTGAGGGCTGGGGAAAAGGGGCAGATGGAATCAGAGGCAAATGGGAAAAGGATGCTCTGCCAGGACCACGTTGCATTCCCATCCAGCACGGCACTAGGGAAAGCACATTGTTCTTTAGAAATTATAAAAACAAACCCTCCAATCTGCCCATGCACTGGGAATACTTGAAGAGAATTAATTGAGCCAATTAGCGATTTAAAAATAAACATGTATTTGCTATTTTGACAACAAGGTTTCAGATTATCACTTAGTCCATAAAATAAACTAAAAGTGTGGTGGCCAGAGCAGAGCCCTGCCCTACAGCTACCACCAGAGAGCATCCTTGTATACTTTTTCTGTGGGAAAAACAGCACCGAGCTGGGAAATAGCCCATCTTTCAGCAGCCTGTCTCTTTTTAAGTGCTTCCCAGTCAGTAAAGATACAATAATTGAAAGTTGTCTATCAATCATGTTAGCAGACAAAACAACATTGTTTCTCTTCTCTTTTTCTCCAAAGTACCGGGGCTTGATTGGCTTAACAATGTGAACAAAGGCACCAAGTCAAAAATCCCACTTAAATGTTTTCAGGTATAAAAGCACATCATCTCTGGGGAGGGAAGGTGTAAAATTCATTGTTTAGAAGCGTTCTAGGGGAATGCTCAAAAGGAAAAAAAAAAAAAAAAAAAGTATGGAGAACAGACTATGTCAGGACAAAATGTCTTTGGGGATGAATTAAAAATCCTGCCAAGAAATTTGCATGTCTGCGTGTCTGTGGCCCCCTCATCTGAAGCAGTTGATGTGGCCAGAGAGGTCAGGGGATCAAGCTTTGACTTGTTTTGGTGCTTTCTTAGAGTGTAAAATCATTCTAAATCTATGTTTGCACTGCAAGTCCCTGTGGATGCAGGGCCAGGATTGCTGGGACAGGCTGTGGCTGTGAAGCACTGCCTAAACGATGCTCTTATTTTCCTTTGTGCCATCCAGCTCCCCAGAGGTGCAGCAGTCACCTAGGAGCTCCTCCTCAGTTTTTAGGTGAATTTTGCAGCTCTCATAAGCTCATTTTCCCCCAGACATCCTTGGCTGGGCTGTGGCAGGTGTCTGTGTAGGTAGGTGACACCCTGGAGGGTTGGGGCAGGGGCTGCTCCTATGGTCCTCAAGCAATTTTGCTTTGCAGGGAACAGCTTCCAATGTTTATTTCTCTTCGCCCAAGGCTTTCTTTGGAGAGCTCCTAAGTGGTTTCAGTAAAAAAATAATGATTTGTTGGCTACAGGTCTGAAAAGTGGCAGCACCTCCAGGCTAACAGGGAACCTGTTGTCCATGCAGGATCACATACTAGAAGGTTTGCCAGGATTTTCTGCTTGTTTCAGGGCAGATTCTGCATTGCTGCTTGCTGTGTTTGTTTTTGCAGCAGTGTTAGTGCTTTTATGTATGTGTTTGTACGAACTGATTTAGCAGAGCATGGTGGAACTGATCTAAGGTTAGTCCATGGAAGAGCAGAAGACAGATCTCCCACTGCAAATCATTTCACTTTCTCAGCCAGTGAGGCAAAAGGGAAATAAATAAGCAGTGAGAGGCACCATCACTTTTATAATCACTTGAGCAAGAGCAGGATCAGCTCTCTGTGAGTCACAGCAGTGCTGCTGCTTCCCCTTTGCAGACATTAACCAGTGGTTTTAGGGAAGTTTAAAATTAGCGGCCTGTTAGTTACTGTGTGTTTCACTCTCTGTGCAGTCTGCTGGGAATGCCACAGCCTTCACAGCTCACAGACACTGTCCCCAGGATGACTTTTAGCTCTGGATGATTGCAGTTTGGGTAACTAAAACTCAGACAGCAGCGAAAATGTGATCACTGCACCTTGGTACCTCACACCTGTGATGTTCATTGCCTCCACCAAGTGTTGTTCAAGTTCATTTGGAATTTTACTGAATACTTAGGGGGTGGGAGGGGGTGTTTGGGCTGTCCTTTCCCTGGTGTGGTCCAGGCTAGGAAAATGCTTCAGTTAGGCTGAAAGCAGGGTTTCCTTCAGCTGAAGTCTTTGAACTGTGAAGTCACAGGTCTACCACAGGCCAAACACATTTCCAGAAGTTCTCATCATGTGTGGTTCTGGTCAGACGGGCAAAAAGAGTCAATCTGTGGTTGCAACAATATTTTAGTTTCCTTTCTCCTCCCTACAGAAGTTTCCTTTTCAGATGATTCTCTGAGTTAATTCCAATTCTGTTGCAAGAAGCTCCTAAAGCTGTTATTGCTCAGTCACTCTCAGTCTCCTTGTTAACATAATACAAGGATAAGCAAAGTTCACAGAAACTGCCTACACTGGAGGAATGAAACAAGAAGACATTTCTGAGCACTGCAGCTTTTCCAAAGCTTCTTTGTTCAGGGAGAGGGAAAACAACCTGCAAAACTTCACCCTGACAAAGGGAGCTGCAGATTTAAGGCTATTGAAGAGAGTCATCTCTCCAGATGTAGGTTGGCATGTGGGTTCACAATTACAAATCTGATTTATGATTCATCCCAGCACACTGGGATGATGAGGGGAGAGAGTATCTATATTAGGACAAACCTTGAATGACGAGGGACAGCTCACAACTTGAAAAGCATGGAGAATGAGGTCATTTGAGATGAAATGCTTCAGCACTGCCAAGCACATGTTAATTTACTGAAAGGGTAGAAATTTAAAGTGATTTTCATAAGGGGGAATATTCATTTGCCAGCAGACAGGAATCTCTGACTTTGTTATAGGCTCGGAGCAGCATCTTACCAGCCCATCAGGTACCACTCCAGATCACACTGCTCCCTCTACAGTCTCCAGCACCTTCAGAGGCACCACACAACCATGCCTGGAAAATAATGGCTCTTCCTGAGAGGCACCTCATGCCAAGAGCATGCTAATTTTCAAAATAAATCAGTTAAAAGGCTCTTTACAACCAGATTGTGATGCAAATGCAAACCCTTGCGATTCAAGCTGTGCAACACCCTCTAACTGAGGCATAAGAAGGTTTTTCTCTGATTTTCCCATTTTGCTACAGCTTTTATCTAGAAGGCTGCTGATTTGCTGCTTTGGAGATAAGACACAGGGAGTGGAGAACCGTCAGCTTGATCATTTTGGCATTTCCAGGGGTGCAGCTTTGTGATCCCACAACCAGCAAAGATGGCTCTGTGCTGTCCTTTGCCTCTTGTTTGAACTTGTGGTCTGAAGGCTTTTTCCCCCCTCCTGAGTCTCAAGAAAGATAAAAGTCTTGAAGACACCCCTTTCTTGGTGTCCCACCTCCAGAGGACCACCTTGGCTTGCCAGTGGCTGAGGCAGGTGGTGTCAGCCAGCTGGGGCTTGTGTCACCCGTGGGAATGGCCAGTTGGAGCAGGAAGAGGAAATGCTGTGAGGGAAAAGAGGGAGTCATTTGATCTGGGAGAGGCAATGTGGGTCTTTTACTGGTGGTGATGCCAAGAATCTGCCTCAGTTTTGTCTCTCCTGGGTTCCTGTGGCTGCCCTGAGCTCTGGGCAGCTCCTGGGTGCAGCCAGCTCCCACCAACCCATGATTCTGTCACGCAGACATCCTGTCCCTGTGTCAGAGGGATTATCAGCTGCTTTGAATACACCCATGCAAAGCAGAGAGTTAAGCCTCAAACTTCCATCTGCTCACAATAAAACATCTTTCCTGGCTGAATTTGACCAGTTTAATGATTGCTATTGGGAGAGCATGGTCCCTCCAAGTCCTCCAGCTGCTCCACCATGGAAAGCCTCTTGCCTTAATGTAAATGGTTGCAGTCATTTCCTCTGTGGTTTTTATCTAATTTTGTTACAATAATTCACCAGGTCCACTTTGGCCAGCTGCTCTTCAGGCCTCCTGGCCCACGTGGCTTATGTACTGCTGCTGCTGCTGAATCAATCTTTCCTACAATTTTGCATCTGTCCTCAGCTCTTGGAGTGGTTCCAGCAGTTCTCAATATTCAGCTGATAATTTCACAGCACCCCCCATGGTGATTCACTAGCCTGTGAAACCTCCTCACTGTGCTCCAGTCCCTCACTTCCCAGGCTGGTGATAGACACTGAAAATATTGTACAAATGACACTTCCAATAAATCAGCAGTCATTTAAACTCTTGATAGCAATTTACAGATCTGGTGGGTTGTGCCTGGCATCTCCTCGCAGATCAGGAGTGGATCTATCTAAACCCAGATGCAGCATTATCCTAAGTCTGTTTTCAGCAAAAGCTCAGACATCTGGTGGTGAGGGAAACTCCACAGGGTGGACAAGAGACCAGGAAATGATACTTAAATGCCTTTGGGGTTGTTTATCCTGGAGAAAGGAAGGCTCTGGGGAGACCTGTCTGTGGCCTTTCAATACTTAAAGGGGAGTTACAAGGAAGATGGGGACAGACAGGGCCTGTTGTGATAGGACAAGGGGTGATGATTTAAATGAAAAGAGGGTAGATCCAGCCTAGATCCTAGGAAATAAATTTTACACAGATGGTGTTGATGCACAGGGTGCCCAGAGCAGCTGTGGCTGCCCTTGGATCCCTGGAAGTGTCCAAGGCCAGGTTGGACATTGGAGCTTGGAGCAGCCTGGGACAGTGGAAGGTGTCCCTGCCCATGGCAGGGGGTACATTGAGATGATCTTTAAGATACCTTCCAAGCCAAAGCATTCCATGGTCCTATGTCCCCATGAGAGATCAAGGGTTCCTGGCTTCCTTTCACTGCCTGCCTTTTGCTCCCCAGTGTCTGTCTCGTCCTGGGCTCACTTGATGCAAGCTGAGATCAAAATCCCCCCAGCTGTAAATGTTCTCTTTGTTCTCTTTGCTATTCCTCAAACCCAGGGTTGGCCCCTGATTTCCTGCACTGATTTCATTCAAGTACTTCTCCCCACACTGTGCCATGTTTTCTGCTGCAGTCCTCTCTTGTGCTTCCCCCCTTTTTCTTCTCTGGGTTTGGGCTCCGCTTTGCAGAGGCACTTGGCAAATATCCCAGTGAGGAACCCCCAGCTTTTCTCTCTTTTTTCTCTCCAGAAATATGGTTGAGCACGCAGCAGCTCTTGCTTTTCTGTGCCTTGATATTCTCTTCCCTCCCAGCTGTGAGGAAAAGTCTGGCTACAGCTCTCTGGATGCTGCACTGTCCCTTAAATCCTCACAGAGATGCTGGTCCACACTGTAATCACCGAAGGATTACAACCAGTGTCACTCCATATTAGTGGGATTATTAAGTAAAATTGGCTTATAGGATCCAGCCTGCTGGCAGCTCACCCCAGCTGAACAGCAGCTGCATGTCCCTCCTGCCGCCGCCCCGCGCTGCCCTCCTGCCACGCTGCCCATCGATTTCAAATTTCACCATTCATTTCTCAAGCACTCAGGGCCCTGGGGTTTTCCCATGTCATTGATTTATTGCTTTCCTGGGAGTCAGGACAAGCTTCAGGATCTTCATTCATCAGGCTGTTGTCAGTGTCAGGGTTTTGCCCACAGGTTTCAGCAGCGAAATGAGCCCGGCCTGGCACAGCTGGTGTTCAGTCAAGATTTGAAGCTTGTTCATTCTCAACGACTGGTTTTGCATGCTGCAAACCATCTCAATTTGTAGCAGAGGCGGTCACTGCATTACATTTGGTTCCCTGTTGCTGGCACTGAGGTCATGTGCAGTGCAGGGCAGGTTATGGGAAGATGCTGCCCTGAACCCTCCAAATCTGGGAGAAATCATTAGGAACTGTTTTGGCCTTTACATTGATACCTGCTGCCCAGCAAGAGCAGTGTGCTGAACAGCCTGGAGGTGGAGAGACCCTTTTCTGAGCTTATTACTTCCATTTTTCAGATTTTCAGAAAGGGTGAGGAAAAGGAAAGGCATCAGACTTTTCCACACCTCCAGTCACCAGATGAAAGGAATTTTTGAAAGCTTCAGAGGGTAATTTTGCCAGGGAGGGCTCAGAGAGGATGTGTGAGGTTCAGTGTAGCAAGAGAGTGCTGTGTTGTGCTGGATACCCAGAAAAAGTTGGGAAAAGTTCTGCTGCTCCAGTTTGAGCTTACCTTTAATGAAATTCTTGTCCTCCCTTTTACATCACTGGGATGTGTAACTGATTTTCTTTCTTATTAATGATGAACTAATTGGTTCCAGTGCAGGGTCTGTGTCCATTAGCACATCTGCT
The DNA here is from genome assembly GCA_037834095.1 of Argya squamiceps. Classification (NCBI taxonomy): domain Eukaryota; kingdom Metazoa; phylum Chordata; class Aves; order Passeriformes; family Leiothrichidae; genus Argya; species Argya squamiceps. Next base: position 3,779,286 of record JBBMKD010000027.1, read on the forward strand.
CAGACACTTGTACTTTCTGATACACGCTCTGTGTACAGGAAACACATTTGTTCCTTGCCTGAGTACGTGCCTTATCTAATCCACCTCATCTCCCCATCTGAATTTTAAAAAGAAAATTAACGAAGAAGATTATTGCACCATGAAAATAACAATGCTAATCGATCATCAGCATAGCAATGTCTTGGGGATGTTTCTGGAAGCTGCTTTGGTGAATTCTTCAGTGCTTGAAGGTTCTGTGGTTTAACAGAGTTCCTGCCTCAGGCAAAGGCCCCCTTGACTTGGCCAAGGTTTATAATTCCATCCTCAGTATTATCACAAAAATTGTTAGAATTGAGTATAGTCCATTTTTTATCCTGTCTTGCAATAACCATAGCAATAACCTTTGCTTTACTCTGAGGTCAGATACTGTACTTGATCCAGATCCAATCCACAGCCCACCCCCTTTCCCATTTTGTCCAGGAAGGTCCATTGCCTCCAGCAGCCTGGCTGGGGAACTCTGGGGAAAGCACAGAGAAAGTTTAGTAACTGCTAAACGCAAGCAAAGATACCAGAACCAAGTAGGTGACCTGCTGGAAACTGAGGACAAAAAACCCCCCCTGTAACCCTTAGTTATGAAAATCATAGAACAGAGCTAAAATTAATGCAAGACAAAAGAGGGCTGAGATGACTCAGGTCTTGCCCAAGGAATTTAATTGAAAACTGTAACTTTGGGAGGCAGTGGGTTGTTTTGGTCTGTGTTTGTGTAAGCAGCCAGCGTTGGGATTACTGGGAGCACAAGACTGTGCCTGGCGTCCTTCCAGAGGGGGAGCGTGAGGCTGGAGCTGCACAAGTCTCCTCTGGTGTGCTGGGAAGCTTTGCTAAAGCTGCCTGACACTGCTTGATCCTTCTGGATACAGAGAGGAGCTTTCCATCATCTGCAAAAAATTAGAGGCTGTGTGAGCAGCATCATAAGGAATATCTGTGAGAGAATCAGGAGCTGATGTGTTCTGCAGCTCTCCCGTGGCTCAGGTGCTGCAGAGCAGCTCCTGCTGAACACCTGGATCTGAGCCTTGGCCACACACCCATCACGTACCACTCAGAGCTCTGAGGTCCCCAGGAGTCTCCAGCAGATGTTTCACACCCTCCTGTGTGGTGAGAGGGGTGGGCAGCTGCTGTGAATTGAGTGTGGGACCCAAAGGCAGCCCCAGCCCTCATTAAAACCTGTCCTTGTGACAGCTCCTGGACGTGCTCTCAGCTCCACCAGCTCCCTGCAGGGCAGGACTGGATGCTCTGTCCAGGCACCACGGGGATGTGGGGCATCCTGGGGTCCTGAGGATGGACTGGAGCCTGTGATCCCAGAAAGAGGCAGAGGTCGGAGAGAGGACACAAGTTCACGTCACACTCCAAACATCTTTGGCCCAGGCTGTTTAGGAACATTTTCTGAGTAAAAATGGTATCAATTAGGGTCTGGTTTTGCTGTGGTCAAAAGAAAAATTTAAAAAAATAGGTTTAGTGTCCTCTTGCTGTAAAGAGGGTGAAATATGATGCAGAAAGTGGGCTAATCCTTTCTTGCAGAATTAGATTAACAAAGAGCAGTCAGAGCAGTCCAAAGGGCAAAAGCATTTGCAAGACATCCTTCATGTCTTAACAATTCCCACCAGTCCAGTGAGAAAGTCCCAGAGAAGTCCTGAATTTCACCAGAGATAATTGTGGTGCTTTCCCTTTTCTCTTGTCTAATTCTCCTTTCCCGTTTCTGCCCGGCCCTGGGGAGCTCTTGGAGGGAGCCCCTTCTTTGTTTTGCCTGATGGCAACTCTTGTTGTGTCTTGTGGACCTGGGGAGTGGTGCCAGTGCTTGCCTGGGTGCTCTGGAGGGCTGTGGAGCCCCTTCCTTGCTGTGTTGAGCACGTGGTGGTGTTCCCAAAAACCCACAGTGCGGGCAGCTGGAGCACGACTGCATCTCACTTGCTGCCTGCATTGCAAACTCTGTGCAAAGGGTGAAATAAATAAATGAATAAATCATTGGCATTGTAGCACTGCAGACAGCTGGAAACATGATATAAATACTAAAGGCTGGATCTGTGCTTCCCAGCAGTGTTTGATGTGGGCCACAGACAGAGATCCCCAAGGGACTTCTGGTCCCTGAGGACCTGATTTATGCCAATGCTGGAGATCAAAAGCCAGGATGTGGTGATGCACAGCTAATAATGGATGTCCACATTTGCTTCAGCTCCAGGTCTGGTGAGACAATGCTAAAATCCAGCCATTGGCAGAGCAGGAATTAAATGATTTGTGTTGGCTGGCTTAGGGAGGGGATTCACTGTTTTCATCACATGCCAGCACTGGTTCAGCCACATACAGAGAAAAAGAAGAGGCTTTAGAAGGGTTTATGAATTGGCTGGATACCAGAACCTGAGTCCTGCTGGATGCAGGGCTCATCCTTACAAAACTCATCTTATAGCTGTGGAAATGAGCAGATCTGGATTTCCCTCATCCACTCCAGAACTGCTGCAAGTGTTGATGAGAGCTCTGGGTTCTCCAACCTGCAAAAAATCATTGTATAAAGCTCTGAAGTGACTGATGTGCTGTTAACAGATTCCATGGTTTACCTTTTAATACTTATCATGCCAACCATTAAGCAGAGTGGAGACATTGGCCCCACAGAGGAGTGTTTCTCCCTGGGCAGGAGCATCTGTTCCTCTCTGGTTAACCAGACCAGGGCCACCCTCAGCTCTAAGGAGACCAAACTGAGGGCTCCTCCTCCAGCACGGGGCCAGCCTGCAGATCCATGTGATGCTCCCACACTCCAGATCCCCAACATGATGTGGTCTCCAGTTTTTTCTGAGATCACAGTGTGAGATCTCTTCCATTGGAGAATCTGTATCTCTGACTATTCAGGATTGTGCCCTCCAGGAGACAACATCTAAACTGTACATCACTGCAGATTAGTCTACAGCTTCCACAAATATGAATTTAAATAGTCTATTATCTCAAAACACTGTTAATGTTTTTATTCCCACTTCCCAGATGCATGCTCCATACTGAATATCCTCCAAGTTCATTAGCTTCCATTTCATGTTGCATAAATTTGTAGTCTGCTCTTCTAAAGAGAAGATGAAACCTGACTGTAAAATTTACTGAACAATTGTTCCAATGTAGCTTAATTAGTATCTTGCAAGGATTTTGCAAGCATCTGAGATCGCTTGGAATGCTTGAGTCATTTTATTATGAGATTTAGGGTTAATATCTCAGATTAATAATACATATGAACGTTTATTAAACTCTAGGCAGCACTTTAAAACAATAAAAAATGGTTTATCATATTTATAACAGCCTCAAGGAAGAGAAACTTGCCAATGACTCAGGCTCTGCTCTCTTTTCCTTTGTGCTGGATTTTTGCTGGAGTTCTGAGGGAGGCTGAACTCCCTGGGAGGAGGACAGGTTTCATTTCATGGACTGCTCTGTCACTCTCAGGTTTTCTTCTGAGAACAATGGTAAACTTTAAATCAGATTTGGGATGTGGAGAAGGGGTCTGCTGTTTCAAAGGGAGTTTCTTCAAAAATGTAATTTCCTACAAGACTGTTCAAGATGGGCCCTAAACTTTCAGACACCAAGAACCGCCCTTTGTTAAAGGACACCTTAACCATCATTTGGCATGTTTTGGAGGGCTGCTCATTTGAGTGAGCTGGTTCTTGGTTGCTCTCTTGTGCCCCAACAGCCCATAATCCTGATTAAGTGCAGCTTTCTAATCCCTCCAGCACTTGCTGGGTCACACAGCAGCTCGTGTACAAACCAGTGTGGGTTTTACACCTGAGCATTTGGACTCACACGTCCCTGATTTAAACACCACTGCCAGGAACACCTTGTTAACAGGCAGCACTTCACATGCTACCATAAAAAGAAGAACAAGTCTCCCAGTGCAGAGATTTCAAACTTGCTTGACTGAGTTTTCTTAACTTTAGGAGATCAAACTTTCTCCACATTTAAGTGAGAGCAGCAGCACCAAAAATATTCTTAACCAGGCACTGAGATACACTCCTGCCTGCTGGAGAGAGGCAGAAAGAAGCAAGCAGTGCAAGTTAAATACAGAAGATAATGTCTGGCTTGGAAGTGAAGCCTCAGGAAGCAAATTTAAAACTGGTGCAACAACATGACAGAGTGTAGGGCCATTGGGAAGGTCCAGCAAGTGTGATTAATCCATGGGCTGTCCTCCAGTGCCTGCAGGCACCTCCACTGAAAGTGCCACATCAGGCTGGGTAGGGAAGGACAGGCTTTGCCATCAAGCCATCACAGGGCTTGCAGCAGTGACGAATGCAAATGTATTTGGAGATCTGAGTTCAGCTCTGTGTGCGAAGCCTGTGTATATCTCATTAATTTAGGGTTTGTGAGACACATCAACCTCGTGCTGGCTGTCTCCATGGGACTGAATTTCCTTTAAACTGCTCTCACGTGGTGTGCAAACTGGAAACAGGCGTGTTGGTGATGCTCACAGCCTGCAGTGGAGCAGGGCTGGAGGATGACTCAGAATAACAACCTTGTCACCCCGGGTGAGCCAGCCAGGGAAGGGGGAAGAGCAAGGGGGAACAAAGGGGGCTCTGCATCCCACAGCCAGGCTGGGAGCTGTGGCAGGCTGGTGCCAGGGGAAGGGGGTCTTGTGGACATTGCCACTGCTGTGCTACCCGAGACTGATTGATCCTGTGAGTGAGATGAGGAGGAGCTGTTCAGAGGAAAGACTTTATTCTTTGCTAATTCATTCACTGAGGCTTGGCAGTGCATCCAAGAGCCCCTGTGTGTGCTCTTCTGGTCTGGGGGTGGGAAATGTTGGTGGGAGAGCAGGGCACAGCACCCAGGACATGCTTCAGCCCGTTTTATTTGTGCTGCCCACAGCCCTTCCAGCCCAGCCTCTCCCCTCCTCCTTGCTCTGTCTCCCATCCAGCCCATCAGGAACATCTCAGAGTGTTGTCACTGAATGATGCAGGGGGATGGGATGTGCTGGGCTGGCCAGAGTTTTCTCCTGGGGCTTAGGAGAAACCAATGCAGAAATTCAGCTGGATCTGGCGTGCAGTGAAGGTGGGCTGGGGAACCATTTCATACTTTGTCTATTTGATTATCACTGGTGTCTTGAAGGAAATATAGGTCCTGCTAAAAATGGTGCTGGTTCTATTTTTAGTATATCTGGGTCAAGATCTCCCTTTTTATGTCTGTGATCAAATTCATTATTCACTTTCTGGGCAGTGCTTTTATCCTCTTGTTATGTTTGACTACAAGATGAGTGGACCTGACTGTGCTGGTGCTTCTCAATGGTGTTGTCAAAATAAATAGGAAATTGTGATATTGCAGAAACAACCCAAATGCAGTCTCTACAGAGCTGGTACTTGGAAATTTTTCTCCATCTAATCAGGGCTGGGTTTGAGGCTCACTCATTTTGTGTCGCCTGCTCATTTCTGTGTCTACCCAAGTATGTACAATCAAGTGAAATAATTCTAGCACCCAAAACACAAAACTCCAGATCACCCACATGCTCCTAATTTGGCACATTTCTTGTCCAGCCAGGACAAGCCCAGCAAGTTTAGTTCAAAAGTGAGTCTGTGTTGCATGAAGGACTTCCCTCTGCTCCTGCCCACTCAGCAACACCCAAGACAAACCTCCTCCTGCAGCCATCCAAATCAATCTAATTGTAAGCACCAGAAAATGGTGCTTTAAATAAATCTCATTTGCATACTGAGAAAAACTTCTCAGCTTACTGAATATGGAAATTACTAGTGGAAAATTATTTATCGCCTCAGCATCAAAATACCAGAGGTTGGCTGGTGCCTTTGGGAAAATCAATTGTGATACAGCAATATTTCTCACTTCCCCATATATAATGTGATCTGCCAAATTTAATCCAGTTTTGCATTTGATGGTCCCCAGTAGGATGAAAAGGTGAAACTAATGTCATATAAACAATGCCAAGCATCATCCCCCATGAAATTTTATGTGACAGTTGAAAGGTGCTGAATTATCCCAAAATAGCCCGGGGACTTCACAGTTCATGCAACCTGGCAGTTTACAACAATGCAAATATTTTGCTGCTCACTTAGCTGGTGTTCTCTCTTTTTAATTGTAAATTCAGTCCCAGTATTTCAGCCTAGAAGGTGAGAGAATGGAGAGGGTTCATGCTGTGCCATGCACTATCCTCAGTAACGAATTGCTGCAGAGTGAGAATGTGGAGGCAGCAGCAAACATTTGCTAAACCCAAATGCTTCCCTCTTCTCACACTGTTGATCAACTAAAAGTCTCATCTGCTGCTATTATAGGGTAATTTTCCCTAAATGTGGTCAGAATGAGAGATTTGTCCAAGGACATATCATGAGCCAAATTGCAGGGTTTTTACCATGTAAAAAAAATATCCTCCTCTTCTGCATTTTCCCTGCCTTCTCAGCTCCTGAGAACTGTCTCCACTACGTGGGCACACCATCACTAAGGGAACTCCTTGTTTTTCTTGTCATTATCTGCAAAAGGAATCTGATGTATATGTAGGCTGTTAAAAATGTACACATTTATTGAAAATTGTCTGAGTAAGATAAACTGCTGTTGAGAGTATTTGAGTTCAGCCTACAAAGTGCTGCTAGTTCCCAGCCCAAGGAAAAGGCTAGATGTGTTTTTGTTTCCACCAGATTCTCTTGGGCTGTATTGCCAATCTTTGACATCCAAGATCTGTAAAAAAAAAAAAAAAGAAAAAGAAAAAGGGGATTTGGAAGAATCCATTTGTGGTTTTATTTGTGCTGAAGTTGCCCAGTTCCTCCCAGTGGAGGATGGTGGGGTCAGCAGGATGAGATGGAGAGATGTTCACTGCAGAGAGGTTGTGACTGCTGGGCTCTTTTCATTCCTTAGCCAGATCTGCATCAGAGATCAGCATTGTGTATCAGTCCAAATTTGTCAGGAGTTGCACTTCTACTTGTTTTAGTGGACACAAGAACTTCTAATTCACCTAAAATGCAGCTAATTGCCAAAGGAGCTAAGATGGTCTTGATACATGGCACAGGACCTGAGAGCCTTCTGTCCATTCTTTTGGAAGGGGTTTGTTTTGTTTTTTCCCCTCCCTGGGGGGGCAGAGGCCTCTCTGCTGCCCACACAGACCAGGGGTGATACCCAGCCCATCTGCCCCATTCCCAGCATCACAGTGCCAGCCCACAAAGGGGCACAACTGAAACTACAGAGCCTGGTGTGTCCAGAGGGTTCAGTTTGTTGGGATTTGTGCAGCTGTGAATTGGGGCAGGATCAGAATTCTCGCTGAATTTCAGTTTTCATTCATCATTTTTGGCTGGCCCCAGAGCCCCAGGGAGTGGCTTTTTCCATCAGCTGTAATGGGTGTGAGGTTTAGATTGGGGTTGGAAGTGGGGCTGCAGGGAGGGAGCTGGGGGTCCAGGACACAGCTGATGCCTTGGAAAGGCTGACCTGAAACAGAGACTGCACAGAGCTGGAGAATAAAGTAGAGATTTATTGAAAGGCCTTTAGGGTACACCTTGGACAGGACAAGGGCCTGGCCAGGGCTGCACCCAAGGTGGACCCAAAATGGTCACAAAATGGACAAACGGTCACGAGGTCTTATATTTTCATAAGTTTTGGTCCTTTTGCATATTGGACTTTAATTTTCCAATTCCAGCTGCAGGTTGTGAGGTCTCATCCTTTTTGTTCCTCCCTCCAGCCCAGCCTGTTTTGTGCTTTTGGGGCTGAAAGTTGTCCTTGGTGTGCAGCAGGAGAAGGATTTGTTTTGTGTTCCTGCTGTGTGCAGAGCTGAGTGACACTGACTGTGAGCTCAGAGCTGCAGCCCTGGGCAGCACAGAACATGAAATACAGGAAAGATAAAACTTAAGGCATCACAGCCACCACCTCTCCCTGCATCTGTCCTGCTCAGCCATCCAGGGCTGTTGGTGACTGTCCCACCACCCTGTTGGTGCCTCAGCCACCTGGAACCTGCTCTCTGCACCAGCCTGTGCCCACTGCAAACAGCCCCTGGGCAGGGGACAGAAATCAGTAGGGTTTTGTGAGGTTTGGGAAATTCTGGAGGTGCTTGGAGATTTTGTCCCTGCCCTCAGAAAGAGCCAGAGCTGAAGTTCCACTGCAGGGTGGGTCCAGAGCAGTGCCAAAATTTGGGAAGTGGGCTGGGGGCAGGAATTCTGCAGAGCAGTCAACTGTTCAGAGCAGCTGTAACCCCCAAATACTAAGTAGTTTCTCCCATTTTATTTATGAAGATTAGACAGATAATCCTAAAGGCAAAGTTAATGTTAGCCAACGACAAGACATCTTCAGCTAACCCAGCCAAATATCTGTTCAAATACTGATATCTTGCATTTCCAATGTGAAATGGGAATAGCTGCATTACATAAAATATGAGAAGAGAAAGGCGTATTATTGTTTTAATGCAACCTTTCCAAACAAATTTGTATTCACATTGTATCTTAACACAGAGATGCAGGAAGCAGACAGAAATTTATCTTCTCCAGAGAGTGATAAATCACTGCCTGGTTCACAGGAACATTTTTCAGACATCTCAAGAGCACCATGCACAAAAATATACATACCATGAATTTCCTGAGTGGACAAGGGCTAGCTGGAATGACGACAACAGCAGGAAGAGCACAGACCAATAGCAGAAACCTGGCAGGAGAAATCGGGATTATTCCTCTAGAAATACAGTGAAAACGGCTAGGAAAAGTTAGCTGCTCATTAGGCAAATGATTTGTATTTCCTTCACTGCCTGTCCTCAATGTGCCTTTCATGTAGAGTTCAGCTTCCAGGATGCTCAGGGCTCCTGAGGAACTCACTCCCACGGAAGCATCTCTTCCCCGCTAGTTTGAAGAGCTCAGCCTCAGAGAAATTTGAGCCAGTGGAAACTTTTGGAGTTAAGTATCACTGTCAGGAAGAGGCCAGCTGAGGTCTCTTAAAGAGCATTTAGTAGGAAAACACAACTTCTTTGTGGGACTCGCACCCCTCCAGCCTAATTTCCCCTGACAAGACAGCAGTGGCAGCAGGGTTGTTGGACCAGTGGAGCGGGGACTGTTTTCTTTCCCTTCCTGTAGACATTAACAACTCCTCTCTCCCTTTTAAACAAATCCACACAATAGAAGACAAGTTGTCAAGAAAGATTAAATCAGTCTGCAAAGCATCCAAAGCCCGGGCTCAGCTTTTGCATCTGAGAGGGTAAAATTTACCCCAAGGTGGGCTGTGCCACCACCAGGGGTGGCAAGGACACAGTGCTGGCATGGGAGGAGATGGCATTCCCCTTGGATAGCAGCACATAGGTGGTCTCAGCACACCTCAGTGGTGATCCTGTGAGGTCTTTTGGGGTGCTGTTTCCTGGATTTTAGTGCAGGTTTCTTCTTCCAGTGGCATTATCCGCACTGGGACTCTGTAGCCCCAAGGCATTTTCTGACTTGCCTCAGTGCTGCCTCCAAAAAGTTGTATTGAAGCCAAACCAGACAACAGTGCAACTCCAGTGAAGGAGAGTCCTAGGCAAGCAATTGATGCTGGGAATGGATTTATGTCAGGTCTGGAAAATCAATGCACAGGAAGGAGAAGCATTGTACAAATCTGATGACTCTTCACTAGTCTTTTGCTTGTGCAGGAGAAAAATTTTATTGAAGGGACCTAAATTTGAAAAGGCTGAGTTAACATGGTTATCCCAGTTAAACATTTAACTCTGTGTTGCACTTTTCCTCAGTGGATATCAAATGTGCTACAAAGCTTTTGGTGTCACTGTTGTGTTACAGGTGACCCAATGACACCTTTCTTCTGGCACTTTTGGGGCCAGGAGGTCTGCGTAGGGAAGGTGGTCCCATTGTGGTGAGGGCAGAGAGAGGGACTCTGACACTCTGCTTGAGTCACAGCCTGAGTTTGTCACCCTTTGTGCCCCACTGATGCACAGTTCCCGTGCCATCACTTTCCTTTCCTTCTGTAGATCATGCCCTGACCCTTCTGCAAACATGAAGCCATAACTATAAGCATCATTTACTCCAACATCAGGTACAGGATTTACTGGGGCATTTGCTCTTTATCCTTGCAGTGCAAGTTTCCTGCTCTTCCCCTTCCAGTAAGAGCTGTGATGGATAGATAAAAATCTCCTGACCCACACAGGTGGTACAGGGGAACATCCCCCAGGCCAGGCTGTTGCCAGATGGGGTTAAGCTGTGATGGAGGAGAAACAGTGAAGCAGTTCCCAAAGTCACACTGTGCACGTTCTCTGCTGCTGAGGAGCACTGGGGGTATGGCAAACATGCCAGCAACCCAGCTGGCTGGGAGCTGCCTTCCTCCCTACCAGGGCTGTGAGCTGCCTCCTTTAGGGAGGGCTCGTCTGGCACCTGGTTGCTGCCATCCCCCTTCCGATGGCTCCCACAGAGTCCCCATGACCAGTGCATTGTATCCCAAATTGGTGCCCGATTGCTGCTGCTCAGAGCTCATCAGGGCTGTTGTGTCTTGAGGCTGCCCGAATAGGAAAAAAAAATTATTCCGTGGCAAAGATGAGTCCGTGGAAAGTATGGCCTGAAGCAAACCGTCAAAACTCAGAACAGGAAAGAGAGTTTTCAGTCTTTTTTGGATCTGTGTGGGCAGCCAGGACCTCGTATCACCTCTGACCCCAGCAGGCAGGGGCTTGCCCTGGTGTGGGAGATGCTTTTTTCTCGAGTGCTGCCTCTGTGATTTGGGCTGCATCAGCTGCAGCAGGGTGAGTGAAGGCACAGCCTGAGCTGGCTGGAGGATGCTGAGGCTCCTGCAGGCTTATCTGATGGGCAGCAGTTCAACGGGGATCCTGTGATAACGAGGACGCTGTGATTTGCTGCTCCTGCTGCTGGATGTCAGCGTATTTTTAATGCCTCAAGGACAGCGTTTGACTAGGGAGAGAATTCCAGAAATGGCAGATTGTACTTAATTGGTGATGTAATTAGTAACGCAATTATAAATTGTCTAATGCCAGAAGTGTATTGTGGCTAATAACAGCCTGTGCCATGAGAATACATTCGGATCCTGGCTCTGGGCTTGCATCCTGTGCTGGCTGCTCCCACAGCTCATCAGCAAGTTACAAAGACCAAATCCTGGTGGATCCTTCCCTGGAAGGAGGCTGGGGGACTGGCTGCTGGTGGAACTCCTGCAGTACTCCAACAGCATGTGCTGACAACACTCTCCTTGTTTATCCCTTGAAATCCCAGCTGTGTGGAACACAACCGTCCTCCTTTCCCCTTTCTCCTCCTTTAGATCACAACCTCTCTGCAAACAGGGAATATTACTGTGTCTGAATCTGTGCTCAGGGTTTTAAGCCTTGAAACCCCTCAAAGTTCCCATTTCTGTGTGATTCATTACTGAGATGGCAGGAACTGGCTGGGCTCCACCACCAGTACCAAGAGCAGTGGCAAAGTGTGATGAGCTTCCTGGAGGTGCTTGGAGGAGAAGAGGAAGGAGCTCAGAGCCCAATAATTTGGGAGTGGACCTAACAGTGTGATTTGGGTATTTTTCAGCACACTGATTTCAGGACAGGGGATTTATGTTTGCATGGGTACCCATGGAAATGAATGTGTATGGCCATATGCCTCCTGTTACAGGATTAAGATCTTGGTCAAAAATTCTGGCATGAAGAATACTCCTATTTGATGTAGCTCTAAAAAAGAAAATAGTTTTGACCATATGAGGAGAGATCATGAGAACAAATATGGTACTTTCTTGCATAATTATTAAATGATCATTATCCCATAAGTGCAAGCTTCTGGGTAGCTCAGTTAGTGTCTTAAAGCAAACAATTGTTATAACTTGCTCCAGAGTTTTCATCACACAGCTTTAGATTTCTCTAACTTCTTATTCTTCCACCAGTCAGCTGAATAATTAAATTGCTAGTCTGGGGATTTTATTGTGCTGAAAATCTGCAATTGAGCGTTTGTTGCACTGAAAATGGACACATTTCTTTTCCAGATACATTTGGACACAGTAGGGATCTGAATCTCTAGTGATTTCATTTATAGAAGTTCCACAAGTGTTAAATGGTATTAAATTAAGTGAAATGAAACACTCTGAGTCTAAATATTTCACATCTCTGTATAAATAGCTTCTTCCATTATTGAAGCATAAAACGTTGCAGGCTTGCCCCTACATTTCATCACGGTGAGTGAGGATTTAGCCCTGGGACACCTCGTAAAGGTGATGAGTGTCAGCGTGCCCATGCACCACTTCCCCATCTGTGTAAGGTGAAACGCAGGCAAACAGCCTTTTCATTTCCTCACCTTCACAAAATGCCTCACGGTTTGTTTTCCTCTGGCCTATCTGGAGCTCTGGGCTGTTGACACTACACATTAATTTTTCTTTGGGAAGCTGTTTGTGTTTCGGAGCCTGGCACCATATCTCCCACAACCCCGTGAGTAACACCCCATGGTAGGAGCTGATCCTGCAGAACGGGTTTGACACAACCCCGTGGCCTCTGCTTTCAGAGGGGGACATGCACAGACATCAGGGCAGGGAGTAAGTGCTGCCCAGGACAGAGAGGGATGAAGGATGAAAGCTCAAGCTTTGGGGTTTATTTTAAAAGCTGCCTCCAGTGAAGTTTATTAAAGGCTGAAAGAAGGAAACGAATGACTCGGCTTTCAGGAGCAATAGCTGCCCAGCTGTTCCCCCCCAGCTAATCCCTGTGTCCTGGTGGAGGTTTACCAAAATTAGTACTTGCTGACTTTCATGTCAGAGAAGCCTTTAATATTTGGTTCCTCAAAACGTGAACCCTGACATTAGCAGGGGTTATGGAGGCTGCAGTGAGGTAAATCTTGTTATTTCACAAGGTTGATTGAGTTTGTCTTGATTTTAGATGGCTCCGTGTGTGGTGCTCTCCTCAGGCTTGACTCACTGCTTGTTGAAGTCACTAAAAGACTTGTGTGGATGTCAGCAGGGTTTGGGTCAGACATTCAGTGTGATAATGATGCATTTTTAACCCAGTGACATCATTCAGAACCTGTTCATTGCAGAAAAAAAACCAAACAGATTTCTGGGATATGTAACCAGCTCTTGGCATTCTGTTGGCAGCAATGTTTGGGGAGGTAATTTAAAAATAATCTTCAATTACCACTGACTAACCCTTTGAGAAGGGCATTTTTGAGTAAAATTAGGCTGAGCTGTGTTCCATGGTGGTTTATGAAGCTTTGTAAGCATTGCTGGGATGCCTTTTGAACAAACTCCAAACAAATGGTGCCAACCAGAGGCCACTGGGCCTCCTCAGTGGTTGGATCTCCTGTCCCTGGTGTATTTTCTCCACTGAATTATAATCTCCCTCCCCTTGTGTACATGAACCTCTTGAGCTGACCCATCTGTTAAGCATCGTGTGTCTGCTATAAAAGCAAAGCTTTTTTCTCTGCTCAGTTCTCTGAGCCCCTGGAAATGTCTTGTGTCTACATCCTTTAAGGTTCGATGCCTTCCAAATCTCTTCTCTCACCTTGATTTCTGTGTTCTGTGGTTTGGGCACTCCCTGCCTTGGTCACCCTGCTTCAAAAGACACACAGAAGAAAATTTTGCTGCTTTTTAGACAGAAACCACTGGTGGTATTCCTCCCTTGCTGGTTTCTTCCCTGGAATGGGAGTCACCAAGACTTCATAATGATTTGTTATCACTGTTTTGAGAGCTACACATCAGAGGCCCATGAGCAAACACTGACCCCAGACATATGGTCAGTGAAGGAGCTGAAAAACGTCCTCAAGTAATTAACTGTTCATCCTGAAATATTAATTACCCATCTCAGAAGAAAATTAGGAGGGAGAAATCAGGGTGCTTGCCTGTAAGCAGGGTGAGGACAGGACAGCTACAGGTCCCCAGAGGGCTGGGGTAGCACTGCACCCCAAACTTGAGGTTGTCCTCAGTGTCCTGCCCCCCACCACACTGCCTGCCTTCTGCCAGCCCATCTGCCTTTCACACACCAATGGGAAAAGCATTTATTTCGTTCCAGCGCATGTGAGTGACTGAGAAGTCTCCAAAGACAGTTAAAGTATTTAATGTGTCTCACAGGACCTATTGGCAGGTTTCTGCAGGCTCTCCTTGGGAAGTTGTGGCTGCTGAGGGATGGTGGGAAGTGGGTGGGGGACAGACCAGGAGGTTTTGGAAGCCTGGGCTGCTCCCTGTGGTGCCATCACCAGCCACTGCTCAGGAGCAAGAGCTGAGTCTGGCCTCACCCCATGCTCTTGCCATGGCTCCTACTGCTGCCCTGTGTTTCCCTTCAAATTAGGATGATTTGCATAGAGAACGCTGGCTGTGTGGGTATTTTTAGGCTGATAAAATTACAGAGATAAGCTGGGACAATGAATTGAATCAAGGGAGTGGCTTTGGGCTCCTATTTCCCCTGCAAACAGCTCCTGCTTTATTTATAGCTGCACGTATGTGCGTGCATGGCTACGTGTTCACCTCTTTCCTGAAATCAGATCAAATCTTCCTGGCACAGATGACTCCCAGTCCATGTTCCCTTATTTATCAAAGGCCCATCACATCATGTTTCATGTCTAAGCCATACCTAGAAACGCATGAAGCAGAGCTTTTTTGAGCTGAATCAAGATCAAATGAGTAGGAGGTGCAGCTACGAGCCTTTGATGTAGAGAAGCCAGGAAAGCTCTCTCCACAGTGAGGGGCTGGGAGACACTCTCTCCTTCCCAGCACAACTCAATTCCCTCTTCTTATAAATTGCTTAAATGACCAACAGTTTAAAAGGGTGCTCCCGTGTGCACTCATTGGCTTTCTGATCACTTCAGAGCTGTCCATCCGACTTGTAACAAGATCTTTGAGCTCTGTCTCCATAATGCTGCTACAGGAGTTGTAAGAGTAATTAATAACATTACAACCACTCTTGATTTACAACCACTGCTAAGGCTGGCCAGGGAGTAAAACTGTGTTTGGATTTAGGCCCGCGTGTTTTAATCAGGCTGCTGAAACACTTTAAACTTGTTTAAATACCTGTGAGCCTTCATCTAAAGTGATTGTTTCTATTAGTCATGAGGATGTATTGCTCAGGGATTGAGCTTCAGTGTGAGTTGTATGGCTGGGGACTGGGTTGGGCTGTAAATACCCATAACAGGGTGGGTATGGCCTGTGCAGGGTAGAGGTTTTGTGCTTACAGGACTGCCTGTGATACTTTTGCATGTTTTATACAGAACTGGGAAAAGGAAATGGAAGCAAAGCCCATGCTGTCAGGCCTGGAGGGAGGGAGAAGCTCAGGCTTTACTTTGTTTTACAGGATTTTAGGTCAGGGCTGGTCTGCGAGGGAGGTGGGAGACGGTGCTGTGAGTTTTGTCAGTCACAAATCTCTCTGCCATTCCTAAGTAAAGCAGGCATATTAAACAAAAACCCCAGGTCCTGCCCCAGCTCGTGCTGGCTCAGAAGTTGCTTGTTCTTGAATATCAGGTTGAAAACCTTCAGCTACCTTTGTGCAGATGGAGCAAACAGATCAGAGTCCCTCTTGTTGGACTCTGAAGCAAAACAAACACAGCAATGTGCTCCAACCTGCAAGAAGGGGATTTCTTTGGCTGTTTATCTCCTTACTGGGAGAGCTGTCCCTGCCTGTTTGCAGTGCTCGCTGCTGGACCAGCTGTCCTCCTCACTGCCTTTCCTTTGCCCCCTTGCTTCTCTTCTTTTTTCTGCTCTCACAGAGCCACGGGGGCTGGTAAATGTCAGCAGGAAGGCAAGGCAGACTCCTTTGTGTGGGGTTCTTCTGTCCCAGTGGTCCAGAGTGCTGTGCAATCATAGAACTCAGACGCTTAAAATTACATCTAGGTGAAGAAACAAAATAAAGCCTAACTTACAATTCATCTTCCCCAAAAAAGGAATAAGATTAGAAGTTAATGGTTTGTCTAAAGCCATCCATCTCTTTCAAGGCTTTGAGACTTCAAAAAGGCCAGGCTGGGCAAATGCCCTGAGAAGACTGCTTCTACTAGCAATTCCTCTGCACCTTGAATTTATTCTTTTATGTTTTATTGTATTTTTTAAATCACAAAATAAAGATATTTCTTTTGTATGTCTAGTGCAAGGTGTCCCTGCCCATGGTGAGGAGGTTAGAAGGAAATTATCTTTAAGGTCTCTTCCTGCCCAAACCATTCTATCATCATTTGTGAGGATTGACTGATCTCCAGCAATCATCCTATCATATTATGTCCTTTTGATCCAGTACAACTCTTCTCAAAGAACTGGCATAATCAGCATTTCTTGTCCAGGAAAGTGAGTACTGTACAGAGGTGTCACCTCCACAGATATTGATATCTGATGGAACTTACAGACTCGAGATTCAGTTTCAGAAGTTTAAGATGCTTCGACAGCAAACCAGTGGGTTTGTGTCTTAAACTCTTTTGCTAGACATTTAGCTACTTTTCCCTGTCTCATGTTTTTCCTACTAGCAGCATTTCACAGTAGTTTTAACCACGTGTATAGAAGATATGAAAGAATATTCACTGGATTGAATTAATTCATTTAATAATTCACAACTCATTTGATTTCCGTAAAAGTGACAAACAATTATTGCACCTTCCTCAGGTCAGCCATATGCAAGATGAAAAATATCATGTTCTCAGGTTCTTACTTTGATAAAATAGATTTTGTGGTCTTGAACAGGGAGGAGGGGTTTCCAATCAAGAGCCAAAAGTGACATAAACTCACGTTTGTCTTCGGGCAGAGGATAAGCCCAAACAACCAAGCTGAGATCTCAGTTTTATCCTATATGGTATTTCTGACAGTTAGAATCCAGAATGTTGCAACACTGATTTAAGCCAACAACAAAATGTGGATCCAGTCCTGTAAGGTTTGGGTTCACCTTTATTTCTCTGGCTGCTTCAACCTCGACATGGAGGACAATGATTCAGTCAAAGCTGCCTAGAAAAGTGCTCTCTGTACTTTTTTATCAGCAGAAGTTTCCTTGATCACCATGTTCCTGCTATTTTCCAGGCTCTGATATTAACAACATGAGTTGCCTGTAAAGTAGCACAAGAGAGGGAAACACCACAGCATCTCTTCCTTCTGAGCAGCCCTTCCAGACTCCTCTTCTTGGTTGCTAGGACAATCTGGGTACAGCAGCACTCAAAATGACAAATTAAAAAATAAGTCACTTTTTCCAACTTTAGGTGCTACAACAATTAAACACAAACAAATTAAATGAGAATAATTAAAGTTCAAATAGAACCTTGGTATCGTTAAAGATCTGCAATCATATCTGTGCAGAGCCATAGTAATTACAAAGCATGCACAGTAATAGAAGCCTAATGGTTGCAAAATGTTCTTTGGATTAATTGGCTTTGGCAGCTTACACACTCACATGATTTTCTACATTTTTGCCCATCCTGACAATCATTCTGTGCTCTAGGCAAGCTTTGCCTGAGCTGTCTGTCTTTATAACCATCACATTATTCTGGCTTTTTGAACATCATAGTGCAGTAGTTTGCCTCTCAGCATCCAGTATGGTTTAATCATGTCCTTATTTGTGCACTATTGTGCAGGGGATGGCTGCTCCTTCCCCTTGGAGAGCAGGCAGTTTGCACAGGAATGCCAACGGTGTTCCCAGAGCTATGGAAAGAGAGTGGTGGGGCCTGTGGGACTGTGGGCAGTGACTCTGATCACAGAGAGGGGCAACACTCAGGGATCAGCACAGAAACAACAGGAGATCCTAGCATGGGTTAGGGAATGAATGCCAAACCATGGCTATTTCCATGTGAATAATGTTCATTGTAAAAAACACACCGAGCAAGGGCTGGGAGCATGGCCTCCAAACCCACTCTGCTCTGACAAACTCATTCCAGAGCAGCTGCAGCTGGGAGAGAGACATCACTGCCCCTAATTCCCCAAAAAACCAGGGCAGCTCCAGGTCAGCAGGACCATGACCCAGAGACATCCTGTGCCCCACGGAGGGGACACCACATCACACAGAGCCCAGTCCTCACAGCAGGAGAGGATTTTACAGTGCTCTAACTCTGACTCTGCAAGAGCTAAGGCTCATGCATTGAATTAGATGACACTTAAGCACGGACTTAAGTGCCTCCCTGCATCAGGGGCTAAATTGCTTGGAATAAGGGGAGATGACTTGCAACAGAGAGGCCACAGTACGGCAGATTAAGCCTGCCTTTAAAAGTTAGAGTTATGGAATTAAATCAGCACCAGCACTGGCACTAAAGTGGACCTGCAGTAGGATGAGGAGTGGTGGAAGCATTTTTTGTTGCTCCTTGCTGTGAATTTCAGAAAAGCTGCAATGTGGTCCTACCAGAAAGATGCTATCACTTCTGAAAAGAACAATGGCATTGACGGTATCTTACAGAACATCTTGAGGGGAATGAGGAAAACCTGCCCAAACTGATGAACAGCTTGGGTCCTGCAAGTGATGTGGGTTTATTTCTGTCACAATTAAGTTGTGCAGTGCATTAGGCAGGGAGAAGCAGGGGCTGTGCACCGTGGGAAGCTGCAGGGAAATCCTTAACCTGCGTGGTCTGCATGCAGAGCAATGTGTGTGCTGAAACTTTGAAATCTGGGCTTGTTTGAAGCTGAAACTTGAAAGCAAACCTCCAGGGAGGAAGCAATGTGAACCTTTTTTTTTTTTCAAACCCTGGAAACTAAGAGCACTTTCTTCTCACAGCTTCACATAAAGTCGACTAGATGGGCTCTGAAAAGTCTCCTGACTAAGCATCAGTTCAGGATTTCAGATCTGCTCCTGCACCCAAATACAAGGGTATGACTGGAGCTGTGCCATCTCTTTGTGATTCCGGACTCAAACTAAAGCAAGAGCTGGGTGAGAGGACCCTCAGCAGATGCTGTTCCTGTGGTGGGTGGAGGAACATCCCTGCAGCAGGCAAAAGCCCTGGCTGGTGGGACTGAAGGTGTGACAGGGTCAGGTCCACAGCACAGTGACCTCTAGGTACCAAACAGCCTCATCCCAGCCCCTTTTGTCGTTGTTAATGTCTGTAGAAATGTCCTAAAGTTTTCCCTTCCAGAATTTGGGCTGAAATACTCCAGAATGTCCCATCCTGTATCATTTGGGCTTCTTCCAGCTATCCTGCAGTCCTTAGAACACTGCAGTCAGCCTTAGGAGGGCAGTGCTGTAGCCCCTCTCACATGCAGTTGTGGTATGAGCACACTGCAGCTCTGGAATGGGCCACTGAGGGCACTGACCCTCTGTCTTTGGAGTGTCAAAGATCAGCCATGGGCTGGTGGTCTCCCAAGCAAGTTTAACACAGCCAGGGGTGCACAAGGGGTATCTGTCAGTACTTGTTGTGCTCATCCATGCAAAACCCATCAGCAGGGCTCTGTGTATGGACTAGAGAGTGTCCACCTGTGCCATGGGGGGGACCCAAACAGCGCAGACCACCATGGACCCCAACCCCATCACCAGGGCCAGCAGTGGGCACTGGGAGTGGGGTGTGATGCTAATTCCAAAGCAGGTCCTATTTTGGGACACGAGCTGCACCAGCCAGCGGGACCTCGCTGCCTGGAAACCTCTACACTGTGTTCCAAATTGCTAATCAGCTTGCCTGGCAGAGCTCAGATACCTTCTAAGAAACACATTCATTTTCAGAAGCCAGCCCTGGAGCCAAGGTCACATCTCTGACGCACCCAGACAGTACAGAGTGTTGTGACAGTCCTTTAAAGAAAGATTAAACAAACGTAATAGGCAGGCACGGCTATGGAGGTCCCATCTGTCTGAGGAAGAGTCAGAAGTTAATTTAAGTGACTCCTCCAACATGTTGCCTAATTCCAGTGGCAGCAGAGCTAATTAAGGTGGAGTTGGTCCAGGAACGTGGTGGTGTGTCAGTGGTACAGAGCAAACACTGCCACAAAGGCACCAGCAAATCACAGCCACTCTAACGAGCCAGTCACTGGGCATCCAGAGCCAGAGGAGCTGCTCAGCAGCATCATTACCCAGATATCTTGGTCCCATTGATAACTTCATGAATATTTCATGCTCGTTTCCCACCAGTCTGTACTGACAACTTGTGACACGGGGCTAGCTGGAGTAAAATGCACTTAATATGCAGTTGCTGGAGCTGTAAATTTATCATCAGATGTTATTTTCTTAAGAATACTCTTCCAAGAGCCTGACCAGCTACTCAGCGACTCAAATGAGCTCCAAAGGCCAAAGAGCAAATGGAACACTTCTCTAATGAGTGTTTTAATGGTTGTGATAGCACAGAGCAAGCCAGCAGTGTGGGTCTTGTTAAGGAATGTGAAATTAGCAGTTCCCTGGGGATGGCAGCACCAACTTGAAGGCGCCGTGCCTGGAGAGCAGATGCACCAGGGGCTTCTTTTTCTCTGATAGGAATGAGTGACTTCATGCAAAATTTGCTTGCTTTTGAAGAAGGGTGATGTGAGGGAGGATATGTATTTGTGTGCCAGGTTTGGGGTAATTTTCTTTTGTTTTCTTACTGTGTATTTCACTTAAACTCTGCTTTTAAAACCACTCCATGTGGGGAGGGTGAGGGGTGCCAGGCAGGAAGTTGGGGCTCTGCTGCCATCCATCATTGCTCTCTCAGCAGTGATGCTGCCAAGGAGGTTGCTGTAGCCTCTCCCAGGAAAACCAGCCATGGAAGAGTGAAGGATGTGAGGTACTTGGTCCAGGGACAGCTGTGGGCACCTTTTCCCACCAACCCTAGCTGAACAAGCAAATGAAGTCTGTGTATTTTACTGCAACTCCCAGCAAAAGTGAAGCAAAGCCTATTTTGTATGGATAAAATGTGTAAGAAGACCCTGGAACAGTGAGGGGCAGTGGACGGTGGCATTGGGCTGCTGGAGGTAGAGCAGAAACCACAGCAGTGGTACAGCAGGTTCTGCTTGGAGGTGGGGGAAAGCTGAGAACTTGCTGGGAGAACTTGCTGTGACTCTGCTGAGGAAAGTGTCAGGCTCGCCAAAGGCTCACTCCACGTTCAGTCCTGGATGGGCTGGGAGCCAGCACGGTTAAGGCACCTGCCAGTGATGCAGATGGCCGGGGCAGCCTGGGGCCGGTGGCTGGGGTGACAGGGACACGGTGACACAGCAGTCCCCGCCTGCAGGTGTGACTCAGAGCCCGCAGCCCCGGCTGTCGCCGTCGGGATGCTCCGGCTGCGGTCCTGTGAACCAGCACTCCCGCGGGGCTGCCCCGGCAGTGAGTAATGACAGAGATTTTCCCTTCCTTTCGTTTGTTTTCATAAGTTGAACACGAGCTTTGAAGAAGCTGCGCCTCATCCCCCGGCTCCCCTCCAGCCACGGCTCCCGGGGCAGCATCAGGAATCTCCTCAGGGCGTGCAGGATTTTGCCTGCCCAGAGAAACATCAGAGCCACGGGATCCGACATCCACAGGAGCACAGGACAGGGGATTTCTACCAGCCATGGGTTTTACTTAATTGCCCCCATCCCAGCTCCAAGCACGCACCGTGCCTGCGCCAGGCAGGTTCCAAGTCTGGCAGTCACATGGAAAAACACCAAACAAACCCATAACCTTTCAGTAGAGAAGAAACAATTGCGGCTTCAGATTGAAAGCAAGCTATATGTGTTTACATAAACCTTTTGTTTTTAAGCCCAGGCTGTGATTCAAGGGGAGGGCCCGGGTTAGCGGGAATGAAAGCAGATCCTTTCCTGTCTTGTCTGAGCTCCTGGGTTCATCCACCCAGTAAACACGCTGCAGGAGGCTGGCATGTCCCACACTGTCACCTCTTGCAGCCAGGAGAGGAACAAATGCCAGTGATCTCAGCCTTGTTGAAGACAGCTCCGGAAGGGCCCTGTTCCCTCTTTTTCCATCACTGGATTTACACCTGGAGCAAAGGGACTGGGAGCAGAAAAGACGTTGTCTGAAGTGAAGAGTTTCAAGAGCCCTTGAGGCAATCTGGCCATGAACTTGGTTGGCTCTAATGCCCCTTGACCATAGTCTTTGCACTGCTCTCTTCAGCAATTTAGGGGCTCAGACATTGTGCTGTTTTTTCCAGCACACAAAATGGGTTACTAAGGAACACAGAGATAAAAACCACAACTGCAGTGTTCTGCATCGTTGTTTCCCTGTGTGCCTACATCAGAATTTCTCTGCAGAGGAGCTGGTGCTCCTCAGGCTTGGCAAGGAGCTGGCAAGGAGCTGGCAAAGGGCTGGCAGGAGCGGGTGGCAGGGAGGATGTGGATGAGCAGTCAGAAAGTCCTGTGGTGGTGGAGGCAGGGCGCGTTGAACGGGTGATCTAGATCTGGAGAGGAGGCAGGAGCAATCTGTTAGGAATCAGCTGTCAGGGAGGGTCTGCCAGGGCAGATCGTGCTCTGGGGCAGGGCACTGGCTGCCTGGGCTCTGCAGGTCCCTTGCAGCCCTGCAGCTCCGTGCTGCTGCTCCGTGAGCAGTGTTGACAGTCCCATATGGCAGCGGGCACAGCCGTCACCCCGCGCTCCGTCAGTGCAGCCCCTTCAGCACCTGGCGGGTCCCCTCAGCCTCAGCTCCCTGCAGCAACGTCCTGCCACCCCCTGCACCCAGCTCTGCTCGCACAGACCTTCCCTCGACCTTCTTCAACCTTCCCTGACCTCCCTCAGCACACTGGGAAACTGAATTCCCACATATGGTGTATTCCCAGGGAGCTGCAGTGTGCTCACACAAGCTTCTTGCTTCCAGTGTCAGGTTTGGAGGTTTGGCTGAACTGTAGATTTGTGTTTTCAAACAAAAACTGGCCAGGGTTGTGTCCTTGCATGTTGGGAACCTGTGAGGCTGCCTCGGTGTGTGGAGGGTGAGCAGCTCCCAGCCAGGCACAGGACCAAAGGGATGGTGTCCAACCAAGTGTTACCCACAGAGACATTGAGGTGTGATCTTGGGACATGGCTGGCAGGACAACTCCATTTTTAAGGCAGATTTGGACTGTCTGGGCTGGCATGTACTTTGCCTCTAGCTACAATGCAATCGATTTTAAATTTGTTGCATGTTTAAGCAGCACTTAATCAGAAGGGTCAGATGTTAATACTATATATTTATTTCTTCTCAGTTAACTTTCAAGCAATACACCGAGAAAGATTAATTCTGCATCTCTCTGTCACCTCTGCAACTGGGGCAGCAGCAGAATTGCCACAGACATTGCAAGTAGCTTCCTACATTTTATTCAGTTGAGTTCATTTTTATCTCTTTAATCATAAAAATATAAAAACAGGGTGATATTGCCACCAGTAATTACGTAACAAGCCACTGGGCAAGAAAGAGCACGTTTAAAGTTGTGGTATAAGCAAAAGATATTTTGGGGGTTTTAACGACCTTCAGTATTGAAGCTGAGAGAGTGAAACAAATGTATGGGGTTACAATGCATTTAAAATACAGGAGGGAAATAATAAATCAGCTGAATAGTTGTAAGGAAATTGAAAATTGTGGAGAGAGAGTAACAAAACTACATGGAGATTGAAGGACTTACGTCTGTTGCTAAGAATGGTAATGAGAATATGCAATTTGAATAGGTCTAAACTGCCCTTGAAATATCATTATAACTTATTTGAAAAGACATATACCATTTGTATGGTTTTCCCAAATGCAATATATTTCCTTGCATCTTATTTAGTTGAAAGCCTCGGAAATATGTCTGAAATAAACCCATACAGGAGTTGAAAACAACAGAATGTTCCAAGAAATCAAATCAAAAGCATTTTTTAAATCAGTAGTGCTTCCACAAGGAAGTATCACAGCTTAGAGACAGAGCAGCAGGATCCAGGTTAATTCCCTTTTCTTTTGTTTTCCACCTATAAATAAATGACCAAAGGGAATGAGGAGCATTGTTCGCTTTGCAGAGTGAACCATCGCAGCAGTGCTCTGCTGAACATCAAAATGCTGAGTATTCATTTTGTTTCTGCTGCTTATTTCTCTCCACCAGTGCCTGGACACACAGACTGCTGTACCTGCTGCCACTGCCCGTGGTGTGTGTCAGCAGGAAACTGGAAATGCCAAGGAGGCAGCGGGGAAGTCAAAGAGGCAAAGGGATTTAGAACTTCATCCAGGGGTAATCAAAGTCATCAGGAACCATCCCAGAGCCTTTGCAAAGGCCCTTTCCCTGTAGCCATCTCTGAGCCACTGCAACAGGGGTTACTTCATAACTTTCAGCAGAGAAACAGGAGAAATTTTGTTTGAAATTTACTTTGAAAGTATGTGCCAATCTCCCAAATACTATTTCCAGCAAAAAGGCCACTTAACAGCTACTGGCACTGCACACATAAGAGGAAAATGAAGTGTTCCTCCCCTTTCAATTGCCACTGTGCAATGAGTGCTGGTAAATGGCTCTGAAATAGGAGTTCTGGTTGCTCTAGCTGCATTTTGATAAACTTTGAACTGATGTTGTAAGCAGTTCCAGACAGGGATAGCTTAGATATTGTTGCAAGTCACCCACAAGAAAGCGGTAGGGTTCATTTTAAAAGGTTGCTGCAAGAAATAGTTTAGTAATGAGAACTTAGAAGGCTTCAGCCCAGTCCTGTGAGGACTGGAACTATGTGAGAAGATGTCGCCTCTTCCAAAGAATTAGAGAATTCTTCAGGTTGGAAAACACCTCTAAGTCCAACTGTTACCCCAGCAGTGCCATGTTCATCAGTAAACTATGTCCCTCAGTGTCACATCTACACACCTTTTACATCCCTCCAGGGACAGTGACTTCACCACTGCCCTGGGCAACCTGTTCCAGTGACTTTCAGTCAAGAATTTTTCCTAAAAAAGGCACATGTTGCTTCTTTTTAACAACTATTCCTCTTCATGTGGGTAAAGTCCACAGTTTTAACTGGCTATGAAGAAGCAGAGGAACAGAAAAGGAAGTGGAAATAAAGTCAGAGAGAGACATTTGCTACCATCCAAACAAGCAGGTTGGGTTTTTTCCATTCTTGAAGATTCAATACACACAAATCAGGGAAATCAAACTTACAGTTCCCTCAGTAGCCATAACTCTGTTCCTGGCAGAGAAAGAGCAAGACATAAATATAACCTCATACCCAGTAGCACGTGTGGCATATGTGCAAGGAGGTGAGTTATGGGTGCTGTGGGGACCATGATTTTGAATGTTCTGACTTGGGAGTTTGAATTTTCAAGTCCAGTGTTTTGGGGAGTTTCTTTCTTTCCTTTTTCCTCCCCATAGTTATAAAGTGTATAAGTTATAAAGTGTACAGCTCTTGGTTTGCTTTGTTCTGGCATGGCCATTTGGATCCTGCAAGTTGCTGAGAACTGTGTTTTTCATGAGAATCACAGAAACATAGAGTGGTTTGGATTGGAAGGGACCTTAAAGCTCCTCTTTGAATAGTTCCAACCACCTACCATGGCAGGGATACCTTCCACTAGACCAAGTTACTCCAAGCCTCATCATCTTGTGCTGAGAAAGGCAGTAAGAGGAGGATGAAATACAGAGCTGTTCAGTGGTTGGAAATTTTGCAGACCCCTGGTACATAAATGGTGATCCTGACCACGTATATGTGAAGGCAAACATGACCCTAAATGCCTAAATCATTTCCTTCCAGTGTTGTTCAGATTCCCAGGAGAGTTTCTCCTGTGGATAGCTACATGTATTCTGGTTTTGGAGGTAAATCCCAAGCTAATACTGCATCTTAGGAGACATCTGTGTTTCTCTATGAGGTCAAAGCCTTTTTAAAGTCTTTTTATATTTCCAGGACTGCTTCAAATATCTTCCTCCAGCAAATCCACTTGGCTAGAGTCAAGTGGAGGCTACAGAACTTTTTTCTTAATATGTGTTTTGGAAAAAAAATTCAGCTGAGGCTGAGAAAACTTTAGTGGAATTCATCCCCAAGCTGGCCAGTGTCTCAGATCCACAGGTGTAAGTTCACTGAGCAGACATAAGTTCAGATAAACTCTTAAATGCTCTGTAGATTTGTGAGCAGAGTTTGTAAATTTGAGCTTGTGCTGTATCACCACGTTAAAAATACATCCAAGCAGGCAGGTCATCCTCTAAATATCCTGCCCTGCTGCAAATCCTCACTCCAGGAATATTTAACCATTCCAGGCTTACTGGAGACCTATGTAAGAAGGAATAATGTGGCATAAATATTCTCCATCTGACTGTTTCTTGCAACGCTTTGTGCAAATTTAACATGCGCGTCAGGTGTCAGGGTAGCTGTTGGAAATCCGTAACGCTGACAGTATTTGGTAATAAAATAATAATCGCTGCGTGTATCTCTGATGGAAAGAGATTCACATCCTTTTGAATCCCTAATTGTGTGCCACACTACATTAGAGACAGATAGTTCATTGTCTCCACCTTTCAGAGATGGGAAATTCAGAGCAACACGCAAGACGTTCCAGAAATAAGCCGGTTTAATGAAGCAGCAAATTAGACCCTTCTATCTCTTTATTTAACATGTAGTCCCTTGAATTTATCAGAGTTCATTACAGAGGTACAAAATGGAAAAGAAGCTGCAAAATTCATTTGTGATTA
The DNA here is from genome assembly GCA_037834095.1 of Argya squamiceps. Lineage (NCBI taxonomy): Eukaryota > Metazoa > Chordata > Aves > Passeriformes > Leiothrichidae > Argya > Argya squamiceps. The sequence continues at coordinate 3,805,616 of JBBMKD010000027.1, forward strand.
GAGCTAATGATTTTGAAAATGGCTTTTCATATTTTCCTAGATAACAGCTAATATTTATTATTAAATTTATGTCACGTTAGCTCTAATGAAATTATATTCCCTGCCTTCGCTTGTTTCTGTTGTTTATGGTTTGGATTTTATGAAAGGAAGAATCATAAAGATGCTATATGTTTCTTGCCAACTGCAGTGCCTTTGACATGGTTTCTGATAGCTTACTCCTGTGACTCATGTCAGAAGAATGGCTTTAAAATTTCCTTCCCAATTTATTCCTTCTATACCTCTTGACAGATAATGAATCCAAGTAAATGCACGGAAGATTTTTTTCCCCCCCATAATTTCAATTTCAGACACGGAGTGAGTAATGGACTCAAGGCTGTAAAGTTAAAGGAGGAAAAAACATTTAAACAGCAAAATAAAAACATTCAGAGTGTCTGTCTCTTTCCAAGCTCTGCTCCCTGTCCTGCTCCTGGCAGGCAAGTAGGTGCAAACTGAGGGGGGTTTACATCCACCCTGCTGCACATCCCTGACAGCACTCATCCTGCTCAGGGCTGAAATGAGGGACCTGGGGAATGGCAACCTTAATTTTGCTGTTATTCATCAAATCTTATCACATGCTGGGGTGCAGGAACCACCCAACTGTAGCTGGAGTTGGAATGGGTACCTTTTGTGAGACCCTCCCAGGGCACAAAGACCTTTAACAGTTTTCCTGATATTGCCAGCTTTTTCTTTAGTAATATCACAGTTTCCTGAAGGAGGGTTTGGGTTTATGGTGTGAGCTTGATAAAGTGCTTTTAAAATGGTTCATAATAATTAGAGTTAAGATGAGGGTTGGAACCAGATGATCTTTAAGGTCCCTTCCAACCCCAGCCTTTCTGTGATTCTAAGAAATGTAACGTCAGCCTGTTAGTTCACTTACCTGGGCAACAGCAGAGAAACGCTTTGTTTAATATTTGCAAATGTTATTAACACTTAATAATCCTTATTCCTGAATACCAGACATGGAATCACCGTTTCTGACGTAGGATGTTAAGTGAGCTGCTTGTGTTACTTTTGGGAAGGATCTCCTGAATCATTGTTTTTAATGACTCTTACTTTGCTCTTCTCTTTCTTTCCAGCCTCCTTCTCTTTGCAGCGTTTCTCCTTTCTTCTTCATGTGGTGAAATCCAAGTATGAATGGGAAAAGTTCATTTGTAATGTGGTGCCAAGCTGAGAAAGTTTGTGGCTATTGTTTCCTCATATGGGGAGTTTGTGGATGACCATTTGAGCTTTGAGAGGAACAGTTTCTCCGGCAGACCATGTGCAATCTCTGGGGAACCCAGCCCAAAACATCCCCAAGGTAATGCTGTGGGTCCCTGGGTCAGACTGCCACTTCAGCCCCAGAGATGAGGGATTACAGCATTTATTCCACAGGCTTTTTCTGTCTGGGTTTCTGATGAACTCAGAGATTTTGTGCTTTTTTGTTTTTAATTCTCTTTGCCCACAGGGCTCACGGGGTTCCCATATGTGACATGTGACCAAGTGACCTTGCTTGTAAGTTTGTTAAATACATGACTAGGAATTAGCTGTAGCAATATCCCCACAGAGCTCAAGCACTGAAAGGAAAAACTCATTATTCAATACCTTACTTCATGCTTTGGAAACAGAAGCAACAACCTTAGCACTTCCTCCTTTTACAGCCTCGTGGTTTCCGTCATTCTTTTCAACTCATAATGAGATTTAGTGTTGGGGAAAGATGGTTGTGCCAGCAAAACCAAGGTGGGATGGTTTTGGCCAAAAAGAAAAATTGAAATTTGTAGGAAAGCTTAATTTCAGTGTGGAAGAACAAAGCTAACGCCACCTTTGTGAACGTCTTTGGCGTTGTCTCCCGACTTCTGCTACGTCAGGAAAATGTTTGTGGAAAGTCTGCAAGGTCTCAGTGAGTGAACTTGCCAGAGATTTTCTCCATGCCAAAAGAAACACAGTCCCATGGATGCTCTGTCAGCTAATGGATTAGGTCAGGCTGGAGACGTTGGGAACACAGAGCAATTCTCAATCCTTCTCTGTCCCAGCGTCACCGGGCAGAATCGCTGCTGCCAACGAGCTGACAAAGAGAGGAGAGGCTTTTTTCAGGGTGATCAGTATCACATCACAGAGAGAAAAGGGAAAAAAACCCCCTCTGCGGCCATGCACCTCCTGCAGTAGATTGGATCTGAAGGCAGGAGTGCAGGAAAAGTATGTTTTCTGCTAATAAACTGAGCAGAAGTGACAGGGAAGTCAGTGCAACACGGAACATGCATCTTACTTTTTGCCATTTTCCTGATGATCTTGTCTTACCCAGGGCGTTTTGCAGACAAGTGCAGTTTTCTCTTATCCCTGCTAAGGATGCAATGGGAAATACAAACACTTGAAGGGTCAGGATGCTGTAAAGCTGTAATAACTCACAGATTTTGTGGCTATGCAGAACTATAAGGGTAATAAATCTATGAATTTATCACACAGCAATCTTAAAATTACCTATTTCAGATTTTTATTTTAAATTTTAAATATCCGGAGGACTAAAAACGTAGATTAATTTCTCTCAGTTATGACTAAAGACCACATCAGGAAGGGGCAGTATGGGGTTTGAGGTGCAGAGATGTGCATGTACCACACCCAGTGTGCAGCATCCCACAGCCCAGCCCCTGCCTGTATGTGACCCAGTCCCAAGGGAGCAGCTATCCCTGCTGCTGTGCCCCCTGCAGAAGGACCAGCACCCTCAATACCTGATCTCTGCCACTCATCCAGTGAGACCACCCCACCTGCTACCCTCAGTGGAGAGGCACTAGAGACCACAAATACCAGAATGGAAGATTATGGCAGCAGTAGCAGTGGTTCAATGGTCTCCCTTTAATTTAACTGCTTTGGCCACTATTAAAACACCACAAGGGCAAAGGTGGGAGCACACAAATGCCTCGGGATTGCTCATCCCTGGTGCTGTGCCATGGAGTGGTGTGTAGGCCTGAGATGGCTGTCCCTCCTCCTGCCTCAGAAAGCTGAGCTTGTGGTCAGGATTCCAGAGCCCTTGGCTATCTCATCAGTCCTGGAGAGAGCCCTGCTCCAGGCTGGAGCTGGCCAGGCTGTGCTGAGCACAAGCACCTTCATGTCACCCAAAGGCCAGCCTGCGCAGCCTCACGGGAGCCACCATCAAAGCTCAGTCGTGTGCCCTAAAATGATTCATTTCCACACCAACAAGGCCCTGATGAATACACTCAGGGCTCTAACCTTAATGAATCACACAAGATGTTATGCCTTTTGGAAAGGCAAATACAACCCCAGTGATTACGAGCTGCTTTAGTTTCTGCCTTGACGTCCAACTCTGCCTTTTGGGTTTGCTGTCTCTACGTGCATATTTTGTGAGCAGACCTTTTAGATCACCAGGGAGCTCTGACACTGAGGACACTGGAGGTGTAGGAACAGATGTTGGAGGTACAAAGCAGAGATGGTAATTACTCACTCATTTCCTAAATGAGGTTCTGAGAGGTGGCACTGACCCAAACTCGGTGCTGCCATGACAGTAACCCCAAAGTGAAGAAACCCAGAGCCAGGGAATAAGCCTCCCTTCCTTTGGAGCTGTAGGTGGGCAGCAGCCTGACCTGGGCAGCTGGACCAGCCTGGGGACCCAGGGTGTTGAGCACAGAGCTGTGGGGTGTCCTGGCATGCAAAGGGCTCCAGCAGCTGTGGGGGTGGCCCCGCTCTCCCTGTGGGACCTCCATGGCATAGCCCAGCCTTTGAAGCTGCAACAGTCAGGGCTGGTGCTGGGGAAAAGAACTGAGGATTTGGTTTGTTCTTTTTCAAAGGCTTTATTCCTCTGACAGTTGAGCTGGAGTCAAACCCGACTGTCCGCTGAATCCAGCCCTTTTATTTTTTCCCTCTTTAAGTTCCGAGTTTGCACTTTACATACAGTCATGGCAGGCTTAAGCTTGACTGTCAGAATAAAAGCCTTTTCATAAAGCTTCCTCTCTGCAGTTCAAAACACCTCCAACCCAAGTGATGTCAGCTTCAAAGGCTTGCCCACACTGCACCCAGGGCTTTCCCCTGCTGCTGCCTATTTAGAGGTCTCTTGATGGCCTGCGGATCTGAGGGAATTCTGTGGGGCTGCAGCTGTTTAAATGAGAGCTGTCAGGGTGCAGCAGAGAGTGGGGTGGTAGGTACCAGCCAGGGTCAGGAACTCCCAGTGTGCTGGGAGCTGCAGTGGGCACACCAAGGCCAGGGGAGCTGTGTTTCTGATGCAGGGGGAATGGTCTGTCCTGCCACTGAAACAGCCAGGATGGATTTGTCCTGGCAAATAGAAACCTCAAGAGCTTCTCCAGTTTATGTTGGATTAGAGGCAGAAGCATAAACAACCATAGACGTTCCCAGGGCAAAGGAAAGCCACAAGTCCCAGGATATGAGGAGTTAATTCCTGGGTGCTGCTGGTTGAACTTGAGTTAGGATTTGTCTGTGGCACAGTTTGCTCTTCCGTCCACATTCTGGGCAGCTTTTCTGGTAGAGGAAGTTGTTTAAGATGCTGATAAAGATGATAATGTACTGAGGAATTTCTTTAAGTTCCTGATTTATTGAAACCACACACTTTCCTTTATTTTCCCCTCAGTTTGTGCTTAATATTAAGCAAGTAGGACTATTCAGTTGAAGAAAATTACACACATAGTTGAATATTGCTCCATTTCACCTTATTTTCAACAGAGTACCCTGCTTATGCTGTTCAGAAAAAGTAAAATCCATGTCCATGAAAATTGTACCTGCTCTTTTAAAAAACCCATGCAGATTTCTGGCCATGTCACCCCAAGCTGTAACCAGGAAGTGCAGAACAAGGAGTAAACACGGGGAAGTTTCAGCTAATAGTGTTCATTCACAGAGGAGAAGGAAACAGCAGGAAAAGGTCAGCGTAGACTAAATTTATGTGGGTTTTTTTCAATGAAGGATACACTCCTCTCTCTTTTCTCCTAGGCAATTAGTGTAATTACAGAAACCAGCCATTTAGCAGACTTCTAACTGAGCACTATCAGCACTGGCTATGAGAGGTAAGGCACTTGACTTTACGCCAGTCAGACACAAAGCACTTGCTGCTTAAAATGTCATCTCTGACAAGACGATGAAATGAGCTGGAACCATCCCAGCTCTGACTATTAACCTTGGCAGGATGAGGCGTGTAAGGACACCCTGATGGCAGATGTGGAAGGCATTTGAATAGGTAAAACAGAAAAGGTTTTGTTGAGGTATTTAAATACCAAAGCGATTCACTGAGAATTGATTTGTTCATGTCTTTACTGTGTTGGGTGATGCAAAACTAAAGGATGGCTGGTTACATCACTCGCTGGAATTTAGGGTAAACTGAAGGAAATATTTCATCATCTGGAGTGTAATTGCTCTGTCTTGCTGCAGGAAGTTGAGAAACTGGGTTTAGAAACAGCTGGATTTAGAAAGAGCTGGAGCAGTACCTGCCTGTTCCGCTCTCAATGCTTCCAACAGACCTGAAGACCAGAGGTCTGCAGGTCAGCTTCATGCAACCTCACACTGTGGGACCTTGAGCAGATGGCTCAGTGCTTCTCAGAAAAGAGACTCCTGAACCTCCAGCACTGCAGGATAATCCTGGCTGGGCGATGACCCTCGTAAGAAAGCCTATTTCTTATTTATTCATGGAGCTCCTACATGGAGTGATGAAGGGAGGAGTCACTTTAGGAAGTTGTGCTGCTCCCCAGAGACCAAGTAATGGACTGAGCTTAGGCAGCCACGTTTCACTGTTTTCTCACTGCTGCATGCTCCTGTCATGGCACTGAAGTGTATTTGTCACTGAGGAATTCCTAAATTAGATGTGCCATGATCGGAATTAATAGCAATGTAAAAGAAACAGTGCTCTGGAAAACAGGAATTCTATTCCTCTCTGAGTAGCAGCCTGTTGGTTAAACCCCCCTAAGCCCACGAATGTTGGCTGCAGGTCATCTTCAGACTCAGCAGATTTTGCAGGAGGCTCTAGCTAAAGAACATGAGTGTTTTGGATATTTGGGATTACTTTTGTGTTTTCAAAAAAACAGTGGAGTACTAGGAAGGGATTTGCTACATAGTATTTGGAAATTCAGCCTTTAGAGAGAGAGAATGGAGACTCTTCCCAGGCAAAGAGCCAGTCCCTCTCCGGAGGCAAAACCCCTCTTATCCTGATGATCCTACACGTGTGAAAACTTGGTCTTGCAAGTCCAGTTGCTTGCCTTGCTTCCAGCAGGATTTCACCAGCTGGTATTACCCCAGCACAGGGTTAAAATGGATCTCCTGAGCTTCAGTGTATTGTCAAGGCAACAAGAAAAAGTGTTATGGTCTTATTCAGCCATTCCCCACACCTCTGCTGTCCTCAGGCAAAGCTGTTTTGGTGGTGCCCTGGTCACAGGAGGGGGAGGAACAGGAGGTATTGGCTCTGGGGGGTATGGAAAATGTCACTGCCACGTGTGCCTGAGCTGGCCATGCTGTTTTGGTGTAGTTGGTAGAATGGGAAAATGCCCTTTGGGAACTTGGGCAGCAAACAAAGTGATGCAGGTCCACATCCTCAGCATGGGGACATTGGCTAATGGGGCAGGTCTGGGTGGGGAGAGATGAGCCCACCTGAGTGTGCACGGCCCAAAAACCCCTGCCATGCAGCAAAGTTACCCCAGAATTGGAGTTAAGACAATAGCAGCACCCAGTAAAGTGGTTTTGAGAAGGCAGAGCTCCTGCTGGGCTGTGTGGTCTAGCATGGACAGCCGCTGTCACACCTTTCACTTGTCACAATTCAACCACGCTCCTTTTGCTGCTTCCTTTCCCTCAGCCTTGTGCCATCCTCATCCTCCTGTGCCTCCATCCCTCCCCATCTGTCTTCTGGCAACTTCTGCCCAGATAATGAGCTGTTGGGAGGATGAGATGCATCTTCCCAGCACTGGGCTGGCAGCTGAGGCAGGCAGCCAAGGCCAGCCCGCATTGCTGGGGGTTTGCTTTTGTTTGATCTTTGCCATAAAAGGAACCAATTTGAATTCCTGGAATAATTAGCTGCCCTTTGCACTAGTGGCTCTTGAAAAGTGAGCTGGCAGGAGAACAGAGTGGGAAGTGGGAGGATGAGGTGGATAATTTGTCCTTTGTAGCAGGTCGTTTTCAGGCGATGACGCTGTAGGTCACGCTCTTCCCTCGAAAGCTTGGGCTTCCCTGCTGCCTCCTGCCCTGACCTGGGGCTTGTGCACCTCTGCTCAGACCCAGCCAAGCCACAGGGATTTCAGGGCAGGATTTCACTGCAGCCCCAGGCAGTGCCCTCACTTGCGTGTGCAGGACTCACCCTCGTGACGGCTGTTTGTCAGCTGTATCCAGCTAAAAGATAAACCCAAGGTGCTGATTTCTTCTGATGCTGAAAATTCCACAATATTTCCTGAGAATAGCCCAAACAGATCTAAGATCCACATTAGCACTTTATTTTCTGCATCCTAAGAGAAAACCACAAACTGCATCACTACCAAGCCGGGGGTGGGGTTCTTTCTCTTGTGTAGCCAAGTTTCATTTTTAATGAGGGCATGTGAAGTTTAACACTTGCCAGTTGTCACCCCAGTTCTGGTTATACCCCAATCATAGCTGAAGGAAGTCAGAAGAATGTAATTTACTAAGTGCTTTGGGATTCTTAGAAATATAACTCACTAGAGAGACACTGCGATTTTCTAAGTTCATCCTTAAGGGAGTAGTAAGTGAAGTTTCTGTGCTGGAGGTGGCTCTGGTGAGGGAAAGCATTTTGCAGCCATTCCCACAGGGTTGTTAATGCATGCTTTTTGCTAACATGCCATTTCACTGGAATTTTCACCCTTCTGAGCAATCTTGCATACGGATGAAAAGGAGTAAAAGGAACTCAGTGGTACTCCAAGCCCTGGAGGCACCTCAGATGGGCTCTGCTGGGAATACCCACCTTCCCATGGCAGTGACAGATGAAGCAGTGCAAAGTACAGAGATGAGAGGAAATGCTCAGAAATGAGAAAAATGTGAGAGAAATTAAAATTTAAAAAATCTCATGGGGGGCCTGAAAGCCAAGGCAGATGGGTCAGTGGGCGAGATCCTCTGTGTGTGTGTCCTCCCTGCTCGTGCCTTGGATGACCAACACTCAGAGCATCAGGGAAGGCTGGAGAGCCATGGAGCTGCCAGTCCCACATCAGCAGTGGGGAATGCCCCATCCAGTGGGATGTGGACAGGGATGTGGAAAGGATTTTAGTGGTGAAATTCTGGCAATTTGCAGAGCAACTGACTCTTTTCTCTGGGCATCTCCTCGTTGGATAATTCTTTCCAGACCTAATATGCTAATAGGGGCAGGAGCACAACCTGCCCTGTATCCTCTCACTGGCCACCACCACATTCCAGCCAAGGACTGGAAAAGCAAAGCAACAAAACCAAAACAGAAACTAAACTGTGTGTTAAGGAGAAAAAAAAACCCTGCTCCCTTCAGGCAATCTAAGGAAGCCATGTGGCACCAGTACAGTAAATAGAAACTGAACAAGTGACCTCTTCTTGGTCCCTCTGGAGACAGTGGCAAGCCCGGGATTAGCAGCATTCATAGTGCTCCCACAGGTTTCCATGATGAGGGACACAGAGGAGACTTTTGTGGTGCCTGGGGAGGTGGGAAGGCAGAACTGGAAGGGACCAGAGGGACCCATGAGGGGCCTGGCAGGGAGGAAAGGTGGGCTGGTTTGTTTATTGAATATGAGCCTACAAAACCTGCTGGGCTTTGGTCTCTCACCAGTTCCCATTCAGGCATAGGATAAATTGTCTGTCTGTGGTGGGAGCAGATCTACAACAATGCCCTCCTGAATAACTCCTCTCCAATTCTTGTTTTTGGTAGATTTCTGTGGCTATGGAAGCCTCCCCAGCTCCTTCCCACATGGCCCAGTAAGTCCCACTTCAATAAAAAATGACCTCACTCTCTAGGTTAGGTGTGCAGGGAGAGACCCTGGCTCCACCAGAGGATCCTCTGCCCACAGCTCACAGTTCATGACCCATTTTGGTGTGTAGGGGAAAGTTGTTTCCCACCAAAAGCAATCAGCAAGAAGAAAAATGCCTGAAAGAATGTTTCCCCAAAGTCCAGCAAACTCCCCAAACAAATTCTGTATCTTCTTGGCAGGAACTCTACATTTTTTAAAAGACATATCTGAAAATTACAGAAAGGCAGTGAGTCTCTGCCCATCACATAAATCCACAGTTCCTGCTGAATCACTCAGAATTGTGCAGCCCTGGATTTTGCCAACGCAGTCATGTCTGCACAGAAGTCTAAATAAACTCTGTGTGCAAATCAAAGGAGTAAATTTCATGAGTAACTAGAAATTGTTAGTTTTTGTGGTATGTTTGCAGCTTTTTCTTATTCTAGCACTGTTTCCTGAGCAGACTCTGTAATATTCCACTTCAATCCCTCTGAGCTGACGGGAGAGCGTGTGCTTTGTAATCAAAGTGATTCATGCAATTACATGAGCCAGTGCAGAGTAAGGGAGTGAGAATCCCTAATCTAGAACATTAGCACTTATCTGTTAAATGCTCTTTTTTAACACACTGCAGAACCATCATCTTATTCCTTACATAAGGTTCTTCAGGGACTACTATGACAACAGCAGTGCTGAAAAGCAGCGTAATGAGACACCAGGAGCACTGGGAACAGATTGCTACAACACAGCTCATTACAATGATTTCTTGTCTGACCCCAGAAATAAAATCACTTGTGGATGCTTTTTGAATGCTGAAGTTCTTTGTCAATCTCTCTCATTTTTATTAGTGTACTCACTATATTTCTGTTTATACACCGATTGTTGACTTGGTCTGCAAGATTGTATAACTCAGAATAGAACAGTGTGGCTATTCCCAGGGGATGACAATATTCCTGAAATAATGCCAGAGACTTTGCAAACTTTGTTGATCTCTTGGAAAGGTCATGGAGATGAGCTACCAGAATCACTTGTTGGTGACAAAAATGTTGCTGTGTAGTGAAACAGGTATTGTGGAATTTGTTCCCAGCTTATTACACATGGAAGGTGAAAATTCCTGATATTAGAGGGATTAATAGCATATGCTGGTCCAGATCAGTGAAATTCAAACAGGAAATGAGGTTTTAAGAGTTGGAGTAGTTTGCTGAGGGAAGTTGTCTTCATTGTTGTAAGTCAGGGCTTGATATCTCTTGAGACACGTGCTAACAAAATTTATCTCTACATTTTGGACTCACTAATGAAATTTATGGACTGATTTGGTAGGAATTCAGACAACGGTGCCTCTTCTAATCCCAAACTCAGCATTTGTGTTTAGACTTTTTAGAAATTAGTTTATTTGACGTCAGAAGAGGCCAGGCATGAGCATGAGGTGCGTGGATGCTGCTGCTCTGCTCACCTGCATCCCATCCCAAGGCAGAAACGTGCTGACCTCTCAGCCAACGCTACAAGTTCCCACAAGCAGCAGCCCCGTGGACATCTCCAAAGGCAATTCCACGTGTGAGAATTGCATCTCACAGCCTGAACTGCCTCTCATTTTCCCCACATTATGCAAACCACTGTCCGTGTGACCCAGCATCACACCAGGGGTGCCCAGACTTGCTAAGCCACTCACACCTCAGATCCCAGCTGGCTTTTACAGTCTCAGTGAGAGCTGAAGGTATGAAATATCCATTTCTCTGCCAGACTGCTGCTGGTAACTTGAGAAGGCACTGGCCAACTCCAGCCACATCAGAGAGGGAGAGAGGCAAGAAACTTAGAAGTCATTTACAAAAATATTTGCAACTCAAAAAAACCATAAATGGTGGTTGAGTAACTGCTGGGGGCCCAAATTATTGTCAGCAGAAATGGTCTATTCTGCCTCATGTACAGACCTCAGGAGAGAAGACAAATGATTGAGAAGAGTCTTAGGCTGTTTGTCTGTCAACCTCCACTGAACATTAATTATTGATCTAAAGCAGAAATGTTGGATGAAATAAGGACTACATCCCAACTCAGGATACAGCTTAGAAATTTATTCTTGAATGATTTGTGTGTTTGGGTTATTTCAGGCACTACAGGCAACTTACTTGAGGTTTTTCATACCTTGGATGAACTTTACACCTAGACTATACACTTATATACATCTGATATAAATAAATACATTCTTCCCCTACAAGAGTCAGCAAACTTCCACCATTTTGCTGAATCAAGACCATTTTTGGATATACAGTGTGAAAGATTAAACAAATTAGATACTGTCATTATTAAGAGAGTTTTTAGGGCAAAAAGATAATTCTCCTGTCTTGCATTACATGCTTTTTCTCATTTCTTTTATGAGAAAATTATCTTTTTAGATAGCTGATGTATTCACATTTTTAGTCTTCAAAATTCTGTAAACTCTCTAGTGCATTATCACTTGAATAGGCCAAACAATTACTTGAATGCCTACTCATAGACAGTCTTCAGTAAAATTGAGGCTTTGAGAAGAACCAGAAACCCACCAAATGCACTGAAAGCTAAAAGCAGGTATTTCACTCCAGATTCTTAAAGCAACTCAGGACTTTGTATGATCATTATCATACAGTGTCAAATCTAAAGTGTTGTGATTAACTCAGAGTGATGTTCCCTAATCCTGATATTAGAATTTTTATCATGGAAGGTGTTCAGTGGATTTGTGAAGGTGATCTGAAAATGTGACTTTTGGGGTTCCCTCCTGGGAAGAAGCTGAACCCTTCCCAAGCACAGCCAAAGCTGGAGCTCCACCAAAGCCTTGCCCACAGTGGCTGCACTGGATCCTCCTGCTGGATTTGGGTTTTATACCTTCTTTTCTTCTGTTAGAGTTGGGATAAAATGCTCAAGAGACGCAGTTTTTGTGTTCGGACTTAGTGTTTATTAATTCTTATTTATAGTACAGTCTCACAAGTTGTGAGTTCTGGCTAACAAGGTAGAAAATGGCTCTATCTCTTTCCAATTATGAAAGGACACCTAAATTTTTACTTATAACCCAATAACCAACCACCTGTGGTCCTCAATGTGAATTTTTCTACCCAGTTACAAGAAACCACCCAAACCCAGGAAGAAGAAGGTGAAAAAGAAGGACTCAGCCTATGCCCTTGTCGTGGTTTCACGTTCGCCAAATCAAGTGTAGTGGTTTATTTTCTCTGGGAGATAGGATTTTCGGGAGAAAAAGGCACCAACAGGCCCAACTTGAAGTGAACAAACAGTTTTATTAA
>JBBMKD010000027.1:3821544-3842440 GCA_037834095.1 Argya squamiceps
AAGGGGTGCCCGGGAAGAGGGAACCGCTCTGCCGTGCGGGATGCCCGGAGAGAGGGGAGCGTTCTGCCGTGCGGGATGCCCGGGGAGAGGGAACCGCTCTGCCGTGCGGGATGCCCGGAGCTGGTCTCTCTGGGTGAGCACCGCCGAGACTCGGGATCTGTCCGCAATCAGCGATGCCAGGACGGAGCGATGTCCAGTGCGGTGACGGATGGCAGGAGCTGCGATAAGTGATAACGAGGACGTGGGAGGGAAAGCAGTGCCAGGTGATGAGAGGTGACAGGGCTCGGGGGTCCGTCTGGGATAAGTGATACAGGACGTGGCATCTCTTTAGAGATGAGGGATGCCCCGGAGCTGCGGGTCGGTCTGGATTAAGTGGTATCAGAGCCTGGGGGTATCTCTGCAGTGAGTGATGCCAGGATGGGTCAGTCAGTGCGGTGGGCAATGCCAGGACTCGTGGGTCTCTGAGGTGAGGGGATGCCACAACGTGAGGTCTGTTCCTTTGGAGAGAGGGATGTCTGGACTCGGAGAGATTGCCTTCAGGCTGGTCCGGGATCGTGCACAGATTCCTGCTGCTTTTCCAGGGCTGGAGCTGTCTCCTCTCTCCCCACACAGCCCCAGCTGTCCCCAAAGCTGCACTGAGAGGCTCTGGCTCAGGGCATTGCACTGCCCACGGTGCACCCCAAGTTCCTCCAGCCTCTCCGTGTACAGGGCGGGATTACAATCCTCGGGAAACCCTGTTTTCCTTCTTTTTTCCTTCTTTGTCTATGACTGTGCTGCTTTTTCCCCTCAATAGCCACCCCTTGCAAACAACTCTCTGTTGTTGCTGTTTTCAGGCTCAAGATTCACTCTGGTTGTAAAAACACTTTTTTTCCTCAAGACGTTATTAAACTCAAAACATTGCATCACTCTTTAGTAGAATGATTTTTTAAGTGTTTGCTTTGGATTAATAACTCAGCACTTGCATTCCTTTGAGAGTTTACACGTCTTTTGTAACCATCAGAAGTTGCACTCACAGCGGTGGTTTTCTCTGTGGCTGTCCAGGCTCCCTGTCCGGACCCCTGAAGTCCATGAAACAGCTCGTGAGCATTTTTCTGGAAGTCAGATCTGTTCCCAGGACTGATTATTTTTTTAGAGCAGAGAATGTGAAGGAATTTTTTAATATTTGAGGATTTCAAGTTTATTTTAAGTAGAAACATTCCCAGCAACAGAGGTGCAATTTATCTGTTATTAGAATTGTGGCTACACCTTTAAAGCATAATTAATCCATTAAATAAAGTAATTGTGAGGCACTGAATAATAGATCAAGGACAAGGCAGATTCAAAAAGTAAAAATAGATTAGAACTAGAAAATGTTACTTTATTAACTATTGCTGAGCATTTCTGCTTAAACCACTTTGATTCATTTTTGGCTTTTGATGAACAGACAAATCTCAGATGAGAGCTGACGTAGGTGTTCCCAAACCTCTGAGCCTGCAAGGTGTTTTTCCTTTGCAATTTAAGGACTTTTTTCAAACTTTCCTCACTTCAGTGGTGGTTCTTGTGCTGACAGCTGTTGCCTTTGCAGCTGGCATTTCACTTGGGACATATTCTTGGGCTGATTTTCCAGAAAACCGTGTTTAAATGAGGTGCTCGTGTGGTGTGTGGGGAAGTTTAGGAGTAGCAGCAGGAATTACACATTGCAGATAAGGTGTGGGCAGGAATGCTTGGGTTGAATAGTTTCAAAATTTGTCATACATTTTTTGAAAGGGAGCCTCAAAAGTTCTGCCAGATGTAAATATGTGTGTGTGAGTTCAGGAAAGAAATAGTCCAGCCCAGATATCCAAGATCTTTGCTTGGTAGAACATACTCAGGTGGGTTTTTCAACTGAGTAGTATTTCACCCCAGGACCAGTCCCACAGAGATGAATGGAGTTTGAGATATATAACTGAGAAAAAAAAGGGAGTCAGGAGCTGACAGGTGAGAAATAGCAGAGCCTGTGACCCCAGCTGAGCAGTGGACACTGGTGTGCTGGGGGCAGCTAAAATCACTTGATCTGCATTTTTATTTGTGACTAGGGCAAAATAATATCATGAGTGCTATTTTTTTTTTTTTTAAGAGAGACGTCAGAAAGTGAATATTATCTACTTGTCAGGCAGGAGTCATAGTTTTATGGCCATATTAATCTTACAAGCAAATGCTCTGTGTTTGGGCTTTCCTGCAGCACAGAGCTCTGTGTTTAGGAGCTGTTTGGGTCACACACACTAGTCAACAATGATCTTAATGCAACAGCTTCTTCCTAAACTACTGACTGATCTTTACACATGTATTTTGATCTGGCTTCTGCTGGTCAGTGCAATGTTTACCCAGTGAGTACAGTCTGAAGTTATTTATCATGTAAATCCCAAGGTAAGATCAGTGAGTTTTACCCTGTAGAGAATGTTTACTCTGAAATGTGCCTTCCCCAGAGCTGTTATCATCATTTACGTATGTTTTTGTGAGTTTCCCATTTACGTAGTACTGATCAGTGCCTTCAGTCTCTCACTGCTGCTGTCAGACACCCAGGGCAGTGAGTTAATCAAGCTTGCATTTGGGGTGTAATCAGAACCTTTAAGTGATGGCATTTCTCATTGGAGAAAGGAGACTGGTTTTTGCATTAAACCTATACAAGCTTTTGATTAAAAAGTAACTGAAAGATGTACAGTAACTTGTTTTCAGACCCTAATGTGGCAATTGCTCTTCATGGTTTGTGGGTTTGAAAACATACCCACTAGTTTGCATTTTGGTTTTTGCTTATCTAAGCTGTATTGGGTAAGCGGCTAAAATATTTTTTTGCCTCCCGTGAAGGGGAATGCTACCACAGCAGCATTTTTTTTGGATGTGAACACTTATGCAAAGCCTTTCTTAAGACCTCTTTTAGCTATGTGAAATTCTAGAAAACCACAGAATCCATATTTAAACTTCTGTTTTAGCTACTTCCACTTGGACTTCTCTAACAAAACTATCACGCAGTCTTGCAAGGGCACTTACAACCATGATCTTATCATATGAAGTTAGAAGAAATAGTTACCTAAAAGACATTAAATTAATGGATGATTTCCTATCTTAGCTTCTCCATAAGACTGGTTTAGTGACTCTTTTGGTGACAAGTTTAGTGTGGTTGCTCCTTGCTCCTGCCTGAGCTCCCTCAGGCACTGATCTGGGAGCTGGGAAAGTGAGTGGCACATGCCATGGTCTATTAGTGCTCAGAAGTTGGGACTGTAAATCACTGACAGTCCTGGATTTTGCCCAGAGCAGCTCCATGTGTGGTCCTGGCTTTAAACAACCTGATCTCAACTCCAAAATGCGCCAGGAGCCCGCACGTTCCAATCCATGGGAGACACAAGTATTGCAAATCAACCTTAAATCTTATTATTCAGCCTTAATGAGCCATGATAACTTCGGGGTGCCAGAGGCAGCTCCCAAGCCCCCGATCTGTCCTATTTCTGGACTACATTTATTATCCATTTAATTTGCTCAATGCTGTGTTGAACTCCAGGCCTGCGAACGAGACCAGCAGTGCGGGGGCGGGATGTGCTGCGCCGTCAGCCTCTGGATCCGCAGCCTGAGGATGTGCACCCCGATGGGAGACCTGGGAGACGAGTGCCATCCCTTGAGCCACAGAGTGAGTACCTCACCCAGGGCGGGCTGTGGGGCTGGAGGAGTGTCCTGAGCTGTGCATCACACAGCACAAAGCCTGTATGTGGTGGAAAGGCAGGGAAACTTCCCACTCCTTACCAGCTATCTGTATCTGTATGGGAACAGTGATGAAGGTGCCTGCGTAAGGAAGTGCATTACTGTCAGAATTATGCTGAAGAGAATCAGAGGATGAAAGCACTACACGCTTCTCAGATTGTTTTCTTATTAGTTTGTTGTTGCTGCTTTGTTTTGCTAAGTGATCCGAAACAGCGTCAGCAGCTCCCGAGCCCAGCCCTGCCAATCCTTACTGGTGAGAGCAGGAACACAGCAAGTGCCACCAACCTCAGTGGCAGTGGGCAAGATCCTGTCACAAGTATAAAAGTGACACCAGTTGGTGTTGGGACACCTGGTGCGTTGAGAAGGCGTTGACACATTTGGACTTGAGAAAAGTCCCCACAGGCTCTCTTTGTTTCTATTCTACAAATTAATTTCAAATATATATGTATATATACATATAGATACACACACTGTATTAGTCATACAATGATTTTAAGAAGTGCATTTATTTAATGTAATTATATATTTGTTAGGCAGTATGAAAAATGCTGTTTATTTAAAACAGAAAAGACTGAATGGGATGTTACCAGGGAGCTCAAGAACCTGGTGGTTTTCAGAGCCATCCTCAGGGAAAAGCACAGCCCAAGAGCCATCACAAGTGGAAGATATAAAGCAATAAATTCAGATCATAAATGTGCAGCTAGTTAGCTGCCTCTCTCAGTGTTTTGTCCAAGGCCTGGCTTCTCAGCTCAGTATCTACAATTTATTTTCTTAGTTTTAGGAAGTTTAAGGCTCTATTTTATTGCAGTTAAACTTTTAAAATTTCTGCTGTGATATTGGGGACCAAACTGACATTTTTACTATGTGATGTAGCAGGTTTTTCTTGTAAGAGCTCTTTCCATTACCAGGAACTGGGATAAGAGAAATTGTCTTCTAGAGGGTTTTATGGGCTTATTGTTATTGGGCAATAATTTAAACTGTCTGATATATTTCAAACTGATTGCCTGGATAATTACAATCAGAGAAGATGCCTGTCCACCCCAGACTTAGTCATTGATGTTTATAAGCTTTATGAGGTTAATTTTAGGTTTTTGATTCCTCACCCCACTGATCTTCCTGAGAAACACAAAGCAAATTGATTTACTATAGAATGTGAAATGAGGTTGTTTTAAGGATGGAGGGTTTGCTCAGTGGTTCCTCTCTTGTAAATACTTGTGTAGGGAGCAGCTGGGTGCCCTGATCACCAAAACCTTTCATTTACCTGCAGGAGAGGTCAAAAGCAGGCACCATCATGGCCATGGCACCTCAGGGACATCCAGAGGAGCCAGGAGATAACTGGAGGGGATGCCTGGTAGCTGGGGCTTCACCTTCCAGTTTCCTTCTCAGCAGCTAGATGGTGATGGACTGATGCCATCAGCAGTCCCAGCTGGAATTTCCAGGCTGGGTCTGAGGCAGGGCCAGGCAGGGTTTGCAGGCAGGGCCAGGCAGGTGAGGTTTGGCAGTGTGGGAGTCCCACTGAAAGTGGAATGTTTTGAATAAATCCCTTGAGCTGTTGGAAGGCTGAGAGCTCAAGGTTTGGGTTTTGCTGCAGGGCTGTGTGTGGGCACCCAAAAGGGGGATTCCCATGGGGAGTCCCCAGCACATGTGGTTGTTGCCTCTCTGCTCACACTGGAGCAGAGGGGCTGTGGTGGGTTGTGAAGGTTCTTGCTTCCTTTTTTCCTTGCTAAGGTCAGGATTAATACATGGAAAACATAGATTTTGAGTTTGGACTTGGATATTTATTTTTTCTTCTCTATAGTACAGCCTCACAAGTTGTGAGCTCTAACTAGCAAGGTGAGACACGGCTCTGTCTGTAACTCTTTCCAAGGTCTTTTAAGCATAATTTGTCCAATAATGAGATGACATCTAGATTATTTATATTTTTGACCCAATAATGACAACCCAAGGCCCACAGACCTTTTTCACCCAATTAGAAAAAAACCACCCAAAACCATGAAGAAGGAGGAGGAAGAAGGTGAAGGATGAACAACTAACTTCCATCCAAAGTCTCCATCTTGCCCCATATATATTACTATGCACTAACACCTAAAATCCTCAGTTTCCAGAATTCCAAGAGCAGGTGGCATGGGGAAACCAGCATCCCTTGCCCTGGGGCTGCTCTGGGCAGGAGGCTGGTGCTGGCCCAGGGCACTGCAGGGGATGTGAGCCCTCTGCCCACCTCCTGCACCCAGTGGGGTGTCGCTGGAGTCAGGCTGGTGCTTGGCACCATGCACAGAGGACTGTGTGGGACTTTAAGACAGAATTTGTACACTGACACAAGGAAACCTTGGAATATTAAAATTCTAGGCTTCAACCACACAGAAATCTGGAGGTGAGGGAATTAGGGCTGCCTGCCTGGCTGGTAGCAGTGGTTTTGTACCTCTGTGCCTCCTTTGCTGCATCCAGGGAATGCTCAGTGTGTGCTGCCAGCTGGCAGCACCACAGCTCCCAGACATTTCCCACTGGGCTGTCCTGCTTGGCTCCTGTAAGAGACAGAGCTTGTGACCAAGTTGTTGAAGAGTGTCAGTACATGTGCATGTCACGGCACAATTAAATTTGTCTAATGTACTCCATATGTGCTCCCTGCGGCACAATGTGGCTGGAGGAGGGTGGGATGAAATGAGAAACCTCTGCCCTGTGGTGAAAAGGATCCTGCCCAAAGGGAGGTCAGGCGAGGTGACATCCAGAGGTTCCTTCCAGGCTGTTTACCACGGGATACTGAGGTTCCCAGGTCCCGCCCTGTGCCGTGTGACAGGGCAGGATTCGGGACACGCAGAAGGCCCTGCACAGTGGCACCACAAAACGTGATGTTAAAGGCCAGTGCAGTTTCACAACTAACTCCTTTATGAAACAGGAGTAAATGGAGAATATGTGTCATCACAGATGTAGATTTACACAGCAACATGACTGCTAACATCCTGCTCTGGATGGACAAGGCCTTACAATAGGGCTGCCTTTGCCATCCGCTCTGTGCTGCAGCTTGTGGGGAGCTCTGCCTGTGAATGGGCAGCACTGCCCACATCCCCATTATTCCTCCCATTTCACCCCCCAACACCCAGTGCTGTGGTTCTGCCTGTCACTGATGTCCTTGCTTTGTCCCCAGGTCCCCTTCTCCGGGCGGAGGACACACCACAGCTGCCCGTGCCTCCCGGGCCTGGCCTGCCTACGGACTGCTCACAGCAGGTTCAGGTGTTTGCCAGCCTTCAGGAAAGAAGACGTCTTTTTTTAGCAGGAACTGTTCTGTACTAGAAAGAGCCACTCAGTATTTTTGTTCTCTCGTTGTTGTGACCAAAAAAAAAAAAAAAAAAAAAAAAAAAAAAAGAAAGGGTACTTGCCAGGGGAAAGCCTTCACCACACTGTCCTGCCTCACCAACATCAGCTGGAGATGAGATGCTGCTGCTGTGGCCAAGGTTTTCAGGAGGGACCCGCAGTGGAGGATGCTTTCATTTTGGGGTAGCCAAACCACATCTACTAGAGCAGAGGCTTGACCATTCCTGAATCATTTTGTGAGTTTCATGGTTCCAGTTTAACCCCAGAATGAAAAAATCCAAGTTTATAGCCAGTTTTGGAAAAATTTGGCCACATCTTTACACTTTGGAATACCTGAATTGGACTGAGAGTTGGATAACTGCATAGTGTGAAGCATATAACAATTGCCAAAAGAACTGTATTTACATTGTATTTTGTATCTTTATTAATATAATTTTATTTGTAAGTTAGGCACACCTCTAGGGTAAAGATTTAACCAATAGATGTAGTTTTACACTTTTAAAAAGTGGCAGGTGGAACCAAAGCATTTCAGTATTCAGAGCATTGAAAGACTTTGTTATATTAGTATTCTAAGATGAGAAGTTGTTGTTACTTGAATTAGTGTAAAACTACCTAATCATCTCAAACTATGTATTAAGATGTAGTTTACATTAAAGAAAAAAGGAACCCTGAAGTTTATTGTAATAGGCTGCCTGACTTCTTGTATATGTATCAAATTTGCTGTGCAAAAATTCTGTATCAGAATAATGGCAGTGTATGATTTGATTTATTTTAATATTATAACATTATTTTGTCATTGTGGTTTTTCATTTTTATTCAGTGTAATCTGTTATCCCAGACTTGATTCACCCAAGCTAGCAGAGCTCCTTATGGATAGCTTAGCAAAAGATTATGTGCCTCTGGCTGCTTCTTGGGAAACTTGGAGTTTACAAGGCATGAACTCCTCAATCAAGCTGCAGTTTCAGAATTTGGAGGAATCTTGGTGTAAATAATACGAGAGGTTTTTCTTGGCTTGTGCCTCAAAGGATCAACTTTAGCCCAGCAAACATAAGACTTGTGGGTTTTCTATGAAACACTGTGTGATTTCATATTTACTTGTCAGTCCCCAGAGCTGGAATTTCACTAGTTTGTGTGAGATTCACATGTTTCTTGCTCTCAGACATGCAAACATATGCTGGAACTGGAAAAAGTGAAGTCATTAATTTTTCAACAACCAGTGCTTTGCTACTGGTGGAGATGGGGGGGTTGGAAAAGTGAGCACACTACATCAAGGCCAGATCTGTAAAAATTAGAGGAGAAACATCCCTGTGAATTACCAGGTACCTTCCACTGGGCTCCACAACCTTCCTCAGGAGACAGATAAGAATAACTGGATTAGTTATTGCCAGATCCTCATGGATTCTGTGTATGTTAGGGAAATAAAAGTCTTGAGAGAGATCATATCCTCCTGGCTGAAGACAGCCCATCCCCAGGGTATCCTCTGTATTTTGCCTCCCCCTTTGCAGTGGTGATACTGCAGCTGTGCAAGTGGTGACAGAAAAGAAAAAAAAAAAAGGACTGAAGTGCCACTAAAGGGCAATTTTACATCTGGTTTGCATTAATGTGCTCAGGTACAAAGTGCCTGTATTAGATCTGAAGTCTCAGAGGGGCTCAACACTAACCCAAGGGGCTGGTGAAAGGCCAAGTAATTTATTGAGTTCAAAGTGACATGCCAGCACTGCAGAAATTTCATAACCTGGATTTAAAACCAAACCCCAAGCCTCTGTCACTAAACAGGGGGGCTCCCCAGACACCCTGTGCACCCACAAACTCTGGGTTTGCAGAGCAGGAACACACTGAAAGTGTGGGGGTTGCTTTTCATGTCTGTCCCCATAAAATAAGCTCAATACCATGGACTTCAATTTATACAAAAACAAGAAAAAAAATAGAAGCAGTCCAAATGTGCCTGTGTCCCATCTCTTGCTCCATTTTTTAAAATCAGAGCACAAAAAATGAACCCTAGCAGGAAACTGCAGCCCTGCTCCTCATCTCCTGCTGGCATAATCCACCAGTGACTCCACTGAAGGCAGCAACCCTGGTTTATATCACTGTAAATGAGTGGACAGTTATACCTCAGGACTGCCTCAGACCTGCCAAACTGAAATCCTAGGAGAGTTTATCAGACAAGAGCAGGGCAACTTTGCAGTTGTAATTTGTGCCAATTAACTTGTGGGATTAAGCATTTATCTGGGTAATAAGCACAGCCCCAATTACACGAGTTCAAAGCTCACACCATCTACAGCAGGTGGAGGTTCCTGTGTCCTGCAGACACTCCTGGACGGGGTATTTGGATGGGGCAGCTCTGAGAGATTCATTATCCCATACTTGTCCTTGAGGGGCTTCTCCACACCTTCCCAGCTGATGTAGGAGAGATAAAGGCAAAACCTCACTGTCCTACATCCCCACTATATTCACTCAGCAATAATTATTACGATTCCCCTTTTAGTAATTTAATTTCCATTAATTGACACTCACAATGGAGGTTAGTTGAATTGAGAGAATCATTCTGGAAGGAAGATTAAACTTTTGCATCCCCATTATTTCCTAAACTCTGCCCTAATCAATTATCTTTTCTCCCATCCTAGGGGAGATTTCCTCTCCCAAGAACACCTGAAAAGTCCCTTTAATTTCTGTCTGCAGGGGAAGGGGCTGGGAGGGCACCCTTTTCCCTTTGCTTTACTCTGATAATAGGCAAACCAGTGACCACAAGTATTTCCAAATGTGAATGGCCATGCAGTCCCCTCTGCTTTTCCCTGGGGCCAACTTTTGTTTTGAGTTGCACAGCAAATGACTCAGGACAACCCACAGAAAAGGTGGCCAGCCTCAAGCCAACCCTGCCACAAAAAGCTTTCTGCAGTCCCCTGTGCTGCTCAGTTTGCCCCAGAATCACCCTGGAAATTATCTCAGGCCAAGGACAGCCTCCTCACCTGCCTTGAAGGAAGGGAAGGGGAAAGGCCCTTGGAGGAGAAATCAGATGAGAAAATAGAACTTGTGCAGCCCTGGAACCTCCTTGGTGCAGGGGAGAAGCCTCATTCCCCATACCCACAGCTTGTGAAGAGAGAGGCTGCTTTAAACACTTCCCTTTATTCACTGCACTTAGATCTGTGCCAATGTGTGTTTTAACTTTATTAATATTGCAGTAATTTCATTATTAATAGAAACATGTGCATTAATTTTTAATATTATATGAATATTGATATTACAGATATGCTATAGAATAATGTTGATATCCCACCACACTGGAGGCATTTCTGTGTTTATTACCAGATTTTGGGTTAGCAGAGAGGCCTTGCAGGAAAGGGCTCCACCACATATAATGAGCTGCTGCCTTAATTTGATTACATGCTTATTAGGAAAGGGGAAACAAGGTGCTTGGGGTTTGAGGGTGCACAGCTGGCTGAGCCAGCACACACACCTGTGAGCCTGGGGGGCTGCAGAAAAGGCTCTGCTGCTGAGCACCAGCAACCCCAGCTGAAACTCAGCTTCATCTGCATCCTGCTGCCCACAATTCACCCCTGGGAAATTTTGCCATTTCGAAAAAACAGTGTTACAAGTCTTTGAGGGAGGAGGTGACACAAAAGTAAATTATTCTGGTTGTGTAGCAAGGGGGGATTTAACTCTGCATGGGTCCATACAGAAAAGACAGGTCACCCGAACCAAATACTGGTTTTACAAAACTAGTAACTGAAAGGAGGTTAACTGGCTGAAGGTTATCGGGGTGTTTGAGAAGATAAAAGGGAATAATGCACACCTCTACGGAGAACACTTCAAGGTAAGAAACGTGATTATTGTTGGTTTTGTTAGTTTGTAGTGGTGTGGGAAATGTTATGCTTGTTGTGACCCCAAAGCTCTAGTGTGTTTGAAGATCATATAACATTCCTTGTCAAGAGGTACTTTGCTGATTTTCCTCATCAGCACAATCCAACAAAGCAAAGGATGATACCAGCAAGTGTGACCCCAGACTGAGGTCCTTGCCAGTGCCTCCCCCGTGCCCCAGGAGCTCTGGGATTTGTTGTTTCTGCACAGATGGATATTCAAAAGAAACAGAAGGTGCTAAGAATCCCTTGATTTAAACAAGATGTCTCAGGAATTTGATCTTGACAATGTGTAATGTGTTTTCCAGAAGGAATTAGAAAATTGCAAGAAGAGAATAGACTGTGCAAATGCAAGAGGATTTTGGTAACAGCAAAATCAATGTGCCTTTCTCTGTTACATAGATATGAAATGGCAAAGCAGCAGGGGTACAGTCGTTAGACTGATCAATAATTCTGAGCACAGGAATGGAGATGAGTTTAATGCACATCAGCAAATCACCTGTGGTTTCTCAAGGAGAGGTTTGAGTGCAGGCAGACCTAGCCCAGTGCAGTAGGACACATTACAATGATTTGGCAGGGCAGGTTCCCCCATGTGACATGTCTGCCTTGGAGGATGGTGGCAGCCTTTGGGTCACTCTGCCCAGTCATCTGGGCTGGGAAAGGCTGAAGCTGAGTAATCCTGGTGCGCTGAAGGGAAGAGGATAGATGGCAGCTTGTTTTGTGACAAGGAGTACAATGCAGGGTGACAGCAAAGTGTGCAGGAGAGGAGGAAAGAGCAATATAACCACAGAGGACAGGTGTAAACCCCCCCTCTGGCAGGGGTTTCCCAAAATTCTGAGTGTGAGCAGCTTAGTGGGGCAGAAAATGAAGGCAAGCACAATGTCAAAAGGACAGAAAGTCTCCTCTGCAAAACCTGGGAAAATCTGTGCCTGTTAACTGTATGCCAGGAGTGCCCAGAGCACCCCAGACTGATGCTCCATTGTACCATGGCACCAGATATCAGCGTGTTACAGGCATGTCCCTGTCCCCAGAAGTTTACAAATCTCACAGACCACAGAAAGCAAGTGCTTTCACAGAAAGCTGTGCTGTACTCAGCGTGTACCTGCATTGCTGCAGCCTGAGCCAGCCTGGGATGCAATGCTGTCCTTGCCCTGCACCCCAGCACATGGCACAGGGAGGATGGGCCCTGTGGAGCTCTGCACTGCACTGCTTGGGCAGTGTATCTCTTCCTGAGCTGGGAATTCCACCAGGTCTCCCAAAGCCTGGTGCCGTGCCTCCCCCACAGCATTGTAACACACGGAAAGGATTAAATCTGCTTTTAAAGCATAATGTGGCTTTATAAATCCCAAGGCAGTTACTCAGTGCAGAAGCAGAATAAAAATATGGCCTGGTTCCAGCCCAGCAAGCAGGGCTGGATCTTCTTTATTTACTTTTTCTCTTGCACATGTGAGAGCACTCGTGTCATTTCATGCATAGATTTGTGGGCTCTTTCACCACAAACAGGCAGATGTGGCTCTTGCTGTAAGGAGTTTCCAAACCAGCAAAGCTGACATTAATTCCAGGGGGTGCAGGGTTCACCCGTTATTTACCTCTCCAGGCTACTTGGAAGACCAGGCAGCAGAGCACACCTCTGATCTGTTTCATGGGACCAGAAAGGTCAGCTCAGGGAAAGGTGTCAGTGAGGCAGCTGCCAACATTCTCACTCTTTCCAAAAATTTCACTGCATCCTGTAAAATTAGCAGGTTTTTAATTTTTTTCCTCTCCAACTTCTTTTCTCACATGGATGAAACCTTGATAGAAAGGTCCCCCACCCCTTCAAATCCAACAGCAAAATTTCTTGACTGTGGTGGTGTCATAATTCCAGCTCCCTTCCCCACCCTTCCATTAAACTCTCCAAAGTTGTTAACAAACCTTCCACACATTGCAGCAGAGCCTTCAACTATTTGGATTTGGTTTACACCAGCACTTAGAATCAGACAAATACTGAACAGTAAGGAAAGGTCTGTCTTGTTGAGTATTTAGGATCTTCTGAGGAGGAAAATCATTGCCAAGCCCTCTGTCCCCACTGGCAGCTCTGTTGGCAGGTCCTGCAGAGCCCAGTTTCTGCAGCCTCCCTCATCACCCTTTGGTGATGCTCAGCCCAAACATGTCCCTCCTTGCTTTCACATCACAGCTCCAGCTTTTACCTCTGCCTGTGATGCTGCTGGTTCCTTGGCTCAGGTGCCCATGTTCTCCCCCTGTAGTCACTGCAGCTTGGCTGAACACATTCCCTCTTCATCCACCTTTGTCCAGGTGTCTCCTGGGGCTCTGCTGGAACTGCCTCCTGGGGGCAGCTCAGACCTGTGGGCACCAGAGCTGGTCTCTGTGCCCCAGGGCCACTGCACCCAGGGGACTGTCCCCTCGCCCTTGGCAGAGCACACTGAGGGACCTCCTGTGTAGTGTGAGTGTGCAAAGCCTAATGAGAGAGGGAAAGGAAAAGGAAAAAGCCCAGCTGATTTACTCGACTATCAAGCTACTCAACAGTTTCCTTTCCAGCACCCTCCTGCAAGTGCTCAGTGACAGATGGGGACAGATTGAGAGGTTCAATGCGGTGAGGTAATATTCCACTAAATCATTCTTCTTTCTCTGTCAGAAGGTATCCAGACTTCAGCCCTTCCTCTGAATCTTCCTGTGTTTCCCTCTTTAATGACAAAGCCATTTTAGCTCTACCTCTGCTAAAATTTCTGAGAGAAGCGAGCACTGCTGTTTGCATGCTATGATAAAATGGGTGTTTGTAAAACAGCTAGCAAAAGGAAGGAGTGAATCACCCTGAGACAGAGGGGGTTCTGGTGCTGTTTACTGGTGTTTCTGATTTCTTTTTCTTGTCTGTGTGCTGGGCTGAGCCCCAGACCCTGGTGCAGGGACCCTGGCTGGGCAGGCAGCAGGCTCTGGGCAGGTGTGCCGTGGGCAGGCGCGCAGGCTCACACTGCACATCTCACAGATGGAAGATCCATTTTTTTCCCTCAGGGTGATTTGTTCCAATGGTTAATCATCCTCACACAAACACAGCATTATTTTTTTTAACGACATATCAGTAAATAACATTCAGAAACTTTGGGATGGGCTTTCTCTCCACCGGGCAATCTCTTGATTTCTGCCTACTCTATGAATGCCGTGATGAGTGTCTAAAATTAGCTGTGGCTTCACAGCTTCCCTGTGCCCTTGCAAGACTGGCTTTGAACTTGAAAGCCTCCTACACAAAGGGCTTTGTGCTGTCAACCTGGTCACAGCAGACGAGAAAAATGTGGCACTGAAGACAGTGGTCTTCCAATAAATACATCCACAGTACAGCCATGCATGACTCGAGATCAAAGACAGAGTGCAAGTGCTGAGGTCATTAAACATTAATAGAAATACAGAAATGCAACAGCTTGCATGAAAGGCTGAGCTTGACTTAAAAGTGATGAAAGCTTGTGTAGTCAGCGATTGTTCACCCATGATAATGCTCTCGCCATCAGTGGTTCTGTGTGTTAGAAAGGTGAATAACTAATTATTCTTGGGATGAAGCATCGAGGTGTGGGGCAGTTAATGATTTGTACCAAGTGAAAATAGGCTCGGAGATGCTCAGCATCAGCAGCTCTAGGGAAAGTCAGAGTGCCACAGATGTGAAGTTGGAAAATCAGCTCCAGGTCACCAGTTCTACAACATGTGGATGAGTAAGGATTTACCCCACACAAGTCCTCCAGGAATGACATGGCATCAGAAGTTACCAGCATAAAAGGAGGTTTGGGGTAAGATATCCATAGGCACAGCCCCACCCCAGCACAACTCAACACCAGCTTTTAAGAGACCATCTTCAGGGATGGTCTTTCTCGGATAGCTGCATTTCTTCAACATGTCATGTATTTTTTAATATTCTGAAGCATAAGAACATCATAGCATGGGAAATGCTTCCCAGTTCCTATCACAATAGAGTTAATTATAGCCTGTGCAGTGTTTTGAGCAGCTACAAAGGAAGCTGTGCTAAAAATGATGACTTTAGGAAACCTCTATTAGAAAACAGCCCCCCTGCCATGTTTCTAATAATTTTTTGATTAGCAGCATAACTATCTAATAAGGTTTCTGGGGTATTCTGATTCTGTGTGGAATGATCCAATCTGCAGCCTGAGCTAATGAAGTGATACTTAGCATTGAATTCTGCCAATATGTGTCTGTTACTCTTGTCTGGAGCCACTTCCCTCAGGGCGGTTTGTTGGCAATTCTCAGCAAGTGCAGGTGCCTCCAAAGAGCAAGGTGACTGCGCTTAACCATGTGGGGTGAGTGGCAGAGGTCCAGCCACATCCTTTTCTGGGAAGAGAGGGAAAATGCCAGCTTTGCTCTCCTCTGAGCTCCGCACAATGTGTCCCAGGGCAGTCCCACAGCATATGGCAGAGCAGCCTTCTGAAGATGTAGCTGTACCACATCCAGGTAGAGCCTCAGGAAAGAACTGTTGCTATCAGACTAAGCCAAATTCCTGCCCTTTTCCTCGAGGCTACTGGCTTCACACCATTTTGGGAGGCAGCTTTGCCTCCTCGGTGCAGACCTGGTTTTGGAAAAGCAAATGATGACAGCTTGTGGGTTATGCATCCCCTGCTCATCCTCCACCTCTAGCATGACCACTGAATGAGATCTTTACCCAACAACATAATCTGGCTGAGGCCAAATGTTTCAGCTCCTTTCCTGGCAAACTCTTTCCAAATCTAACAGCAGAGCTACAAGCACCCCAGAGAACTGCAGGCACTGAGTGCTGTAAATCAGAGATCATCTTAGCTGCTAACTGGGATTTCAGACCAGTGTCATTTTTCAAGCTGGCCTGACATTTAAGTCTATACTAAAAACCTCTGCTGACTTCAAGATTTTGACGGGAAATGCTTGTAAGGAATGTGTTAAATACCTGGTGAGTGAGTGAAGATGCCAGCAGCAATCAAGATTTTTCTGGAGCAGCTCACAGCACAACTGCAATCCCTCACCGCAGATATGCAAAAGCAGCATGCTGTGACCTCTGAGCCAGACTGTGAAGAATCTCTGGGGGAGATGATATTGATATTTCCTGTGGTATTCAGCACTTGTGGTGCCCAGAATATGAGAAACTATCATGCAGCTGCCTGGAGGGGTGGAGAGGAGACTGAATGTACATTCTGGTGAAGCACAGGTCGATGGAAGAGCTGGGAGAGCCCCACTGCTGTGCAGCCCACCAAACCTTCTGAGTACTTTGTGTTTTGGTCCGTGGGATGGGGAGAGGGGTTCAAACCATCTGAATCTTTGCAAGAGAGCCCAGGACTTGTACAAGCAGCAACAGCTTCTCATGTGGGAATAATTATTAACACCCAGATCTCACTGAGTCTCAGCCATTGGCACTTCTCAGTGACACCAAAAGTGCTCTGGTTTTTGTTGGATGGAGGATTTACAGCCACACCTCACAGTCCCAACAGCAGCAACCATCTCTCCCTGTGTTCATTCCATTCTTCCCAACATCATTTCTTTTTGTTTTTTTTAATCCAGAGCAGGTTTTCATCCTCCCTGACACCCCTTCTCTGATCTTGGTCAAAGCATTTAATCTCTGTGACCCACTTTCCCCATATGCAGACTAAAGACTGCTATGAGAACACATGGATGCTGTGCTTAGGAAGTAGGGTTTTTTTGTTGGTTTTTTTTAAAAAAACTTTCTTATATTTTCTCAGATTTCAGAAGGAATATTTATCCTCTGGTGCTTCTCCAGCCCTTTCTGGTTCTCCTTACTTTCTTGGTGCACTCTCAGCCAGCAAAGTGATGTTGGTGTGCTGGCACTGAATACTCCTTTATTTTCTGCCATGTCCTTGATATTTAATTTCACATCTTTTGGAGTTAAGCCCTATTGTACAACACCCATCTAAACCCTGAATTAAAACAACTGGAGTTTCTTCTCTTTTGCACTACCACAGCCAGGATCATAATCTAACTGACATCACAAGTACCTAAAATATAAAATTAACTTCAAACAGCACTGATTTTGCCCTCAGAGTATATCAGGAGTCCTGAGATAGCCCTGGAAGCTGTGTGCAAGCAAAAGGCATGCTATACAGATAATTTTTTTTTCTATGCTTGTGCTGTAGCAAGGCTGGGTCTGGCTGCCACTGATGGGTGATAGCAAAGTACCTGTTATCTTCACTAGGTAAGAACCAACTCACCCATCTCGTGAGGGCATCACTGAGCTGGGGGATGCCTCTGCACAGAGCCTGGCATTCAATATAGCAGCACTGCTTGATAAGCCTAAATAAAACCATCAGGTCACCCAAAGGTGAGTTTTCATCCCCCGCATACACGACTGCCTCTACAACTTGTGCTCATTTTTTCTACAAGAGAAAAATCTGGTCCTTGCAGCTTTTAAGGAGGTTTTAAAATAACTATTTTCCCATCTCTGTGGTTTAAATAGAATCATAACCATACTACTTATAGCCTGGAAGAGAGAGAGGATGCCAAAATCATCAGGCATTTTTAACAGAGTAAAGAGAAAGAAAATATTGGCTTGGTTATCAGCAGGATTAGGAAAAAGATGGCAAGATCTGAGTTACAGATCACAGTTCTAGGCCACTACTATGTAGGCAGCTTCTGAGGGAAATATGAGATATGAGAAAAGTTCCAAAAGTTGAAACCCTGCAGAAAAGGCCTAAAAGTAAATCAGGGATATAAAGTATATTTGGAACACAATTCCCAGCAACAGCATCCATGCCTTGCCCCACAGTCTTTGTAACACAGCTCTACCCCATTGCTGTCCAAGACTCACTAAACTATAATCTCATATTCCAGCCTGAAAATATTATTACCACTGATAACCAGCTGCTGCTGTGATCCGAAGTATGTGAAAGCTTTCCTTCTGTACCCAGGTACATTTTCAAAATACTTCAGAAGCTTTAGAAATGATTGTTAAGTCTCTCTTTGTTTTAAAGATACCCCATCCATGGTCATATTTCTTACCCCAGTTCTGGCAGCATTGGTACTGCAACTGTACCAAAAAACTCAAACTGCAACCTTCTCCTTATGTACTGGAGGAAATGCTGCCTTTCTGGTGTCCAAATCCCAGCTGGGGGTGGAAAATAAGACTTAAACCAAACCAGGAGTCCCACCTCATTTTACTCCCTGCCTTAATCTGAAGCTGCCACCTTTGTTCTCTTCTGATCTGCCATGTCTCTTGTGCTCCATTCAGAGTCACAGGACAACATTTCTCAGTTGATGTCTACCAGTTTTGGACTACTCTCTACAGAGATACTCAGCAGATGCAGATTTCTTCACGTAAACTGAGGCTGCATCCCTGCCATTTTGTGTGAGACTTGCTCCAGCACAGGTTTGTTAAATGTTACATGATCCATCAGAAAGGGAAGCACCTCAGGGACAGCCTCCTCTGAGATAGCTAAGAAGTTGTGCCAGGATTCTGCCATCAGGTTACTGGTTAAAACACTTTCAGAGATGTTTTTTGTAGAACAACAGAGGAGGTTAAAATGCCATGCTTAATAAATGTAAGCTTCCCGTTAAGAATAGAGTTCATAAATGAGTATGGTATTGACCATGCCACAGCGTTAAAAAACTGCTTTGCCAACTAAAATTAGCCATCCACAATTATACACTCTTTCCTGTCATTAACAGAGGAGCAATTAGCTACAACAGAAATTTGGTTTCAGCAGACACAAAGAATTGTGCCATTTAAACCTGTTGCCCATCATGAATTTAAGTCTTCTTAAAAATAGCTTTAGTCACTTTTATTGGTATAAACACCTAAATTGAGATCTAACAGCAAATAAGGATTGTGCTTGTCCATAATAACCTTAGCTGTGAAATCTACTCAGACACAAGACATACAACCTTCCACATACACAAGTTATTTGTCAGCAAAGCAGAATGCTGCCATTCTGAAACAATTACATACAGTAAAGGTTTTCAATATTTTATTAAAGAAAACAGTCAAAATGTACAAGTATTACCCAGGTTTGTAGATAACTTCCTATAAAGGCAGTAAAATATGAATTTCAATCTAGGTTTTAAAAACTGCTATAGTTGCTTATTTTTAAAGTTGGTATTTTAAAATCACGTTTCACAAATAGTTCTGAAATATTACCAAATCAATAGTGCAACAAGAAAAATTGAAATTAGTTCTACACTGTTTGCATGTCAAGCAAAAGTTATAACTAACGGCTTCAAATACTCAAACCATTTGAGAATGAATGAACCCAACAGCTCCCACCAAAACTGACTTTTGACCACATTAGGAACGTCCTCTTCAATGTTCTTCACTTAAAATCAAATAATAATAAAACAACACCTCTTGAGGTCATCAAAAATAACTTTAGTATAAAATTGTCTTGGCCCTTATCAAATATTACATGAGTAAAATTGTTAAGCCTTTATCAAAACAGACAGGAATAGGGAAACAAAAAAAATGTCATGGCCTTAATCCATATCTGTTGGAATCATGTTTAGAAACGTTAGAAGCAAGACCAGAAACTCGGAGCCCTGTTTTGTTTTTTAAAAACCACACAATCACAAAGAAAAAAAACCAGCTTCTTACTGCCTAAGGTTTAGGGGTGTTCTGCTCAAGTACCTGTTCCCATAGACAGCAACCTGTTATGTTCTGAAGAGAGCATACGCAAAATATAGAAAAATAAATAAAATAGCTTCTTACAGCCTAAGGTTTGGGTGCTGGGTGGTGGTTTAGTATGTCCCCCACAGGTCACACTCTCTTGAGCTCATATGCAGAAACATGGAAATTTATATCCATCTTTCTTTTTTAGAAAAAGCCCCCCTACATCCCAAAGCTCTTGAGATCGCAAAGGATGGTGCCCTGGGTGCTCTGGATGCTTTGGCAGCATGGGAAGTGGGCTCGGAGGCAGACCCTGAGCTCCTTGTTGAAGATGAAGCACAGGATCGGGTTGACCCCTGCCTGGGCAAACGTCATCCAGACGGAGGTGGTCAGGTACACCTGGGGGATGGAGCTGGCCTTAATGAAGACCCGCAGGTAGCAGGCCACAATGTAGGGGGACCAGAGCAGCAGGAAGAGCAAGGTGATCATGTAGAACATCTTGCAGAGCCTTTTCTCCATCTTAAACTCCTCCAGCACCAGCAGCCTCTTGATCTGGCTGTGGGTGGCCTGCCTTATGCCCACGAGGGTGGGCGGCGTGGGCCCCCTGCCAAAGCCAGCCGTCCAGTTCGCAGCCGCTTGGCCGGTGGCTCCCGGCCCGTGGAAGGTCCAGTTCTGGCTGATGGCCGGTACCAGCTGGGCCGGCTTCATCTTGCGGTGGCCGTGGATGAAGAAGAGCAGCTTGATGTAGACCAGGTGGGTGGCGGCGATGACGGCCGCCAGCATGAGCATGAAGCCCAGCGTGTCGTTGGCCTTGACGTAGCGGTGCTCGAAGATGCACTGTTCCTCCTCCCGGATGAACTTGTAGGTGCCCACGTCAAAGACGGGGGGAAAGGCCATGGCCATGGAGAGGGTCCACACCATGCACACCACAGCCAGGCAGGTCCAGCCCGTCATGCGCTTGGCGTAGAAGCGGTGGTGGGCGATGGCCATGTAACGCGTGACCCCCACGCAGAAGAGCAGGAAGGCGGCGTGGAAGCAGAAGAGCACGGCCAGGAAGGCCAGCACCTTGCAGCTGAGGGGCCCGTGGGGCCAGGCGGCCCCGCTGCGCACCGACAGCATGACGAAGGGGAAGCAGGCGAGCGAGCGGAGCCCGTCGGCCAGGCAGAGGTCCAGCAGCAGGTAGTAGGGCGCGCGGTGCAGGTGCCGGTCCTTGAGGATGAGCCAGGCGAAGAGCACGTTGCCGGCCAGGCTGACGCAGAGGATCAGCCCCAGCGTGGCGAGCTTCAGCCCGGAGGCGCTCAGCAGGCCGCCGGCGCTGGGCAGGTGCGGGCTGCTGCTGCTCCCCAGCTCGCTGCTGTTCGCCATCGGGTCCTTCCTCCTCCTCCTCCTCCTCCTCCTCTCCTCCTCCTTCTCCTCCTCCTTCTCCTCCTTCTCCTCCGCGCGGGCAGGG
This sequence comes from Argya squamiceps, assembly GCA_037834095.1. Taxonomy (NCBI): domain Eukaryota; kingdom Metazoa; phylum Chordata; class Aves; order Passeriformes; family Leiothrichidae; genus Argya; species Argya squamiceps. The sequence continues at coordinate 3,842,438 of JBBMKD010000027.1, forward strand.
CCG
>JBBMKD010000027.1:3842963-3865017 GCA_037834095.1 Argya squamiceps
ATGGGAGCGGGGCTGGGCTGGGCGGAGCGGACCCCCGGCCCCCGCCCTTCTCCCGCTGGGGGCGAGTGCCGGGATGGGGCTCGTGGGCAGCCGCGGGGCGCGGTGAGGTGTCCGGCCCCAGCGGCCGTGTCAGGGATCCCCTGCATCCCCTTCCGGAGGAGCAGGGGAGCGTGATGCTGTTCACAGCTGATGGATACAGTGTATCTGGGCGTGAGATAGGTGTGTATGTGCCCATATGCACACGTACTGGTACCTATGGCATGTGAATTGGTTCAGTGTAGCCACGCATTAGTGATACACCCTTGTCACAGTCACCAGTGTGCTTCTACTAGATTTGGCCATATTAAATGGCCATTTAACTTCGTGCTTGAAAGCAAGTCCAGCAGCACCTGTTGCAGTGCAGCATCCAGGTGTGCTATCCCTTGCTGGGCAGGGGGTTTTGTAGGGAAATCTTGCAGCAAGCTTACAGGTCAAATGTTTCAGTGTGAACATCAAGGAAAAGGTGCCTCTGCAAGTCAGGAGCCTGACATTTGGGTTCCTAGTGGAACCTGTCATTTGGGGTCTGACTAGGGTTCTTAAGAAGGTCAAACAGGATGCTCTCCATGTTTCTGTGCTGTTCAGGGGCTTACCAGCTCCCAGGCTCAGTTACACAGGACCCACAGAAGGCTGGGCACGTTTTGTGAGCTGGATAAACCACATTTGACCTGACGAGCATAGAGCATCTGCTGATGCACCTGTGCTGTTGGTGCAGGTTATAATGGGCAGTTTAATGTAGGCCAGTGAGACACAGATCCTTGTCCTCTGTCTCCCACTTTGCCATCCTTGTGTATGTAGGGCAAGGCCTCTCTGCGTGCCTTGTAAGGCACGCACCAACGCACGGCCCTGGGCTCACTGGAGATGCTAATGCAATTATCGTACTATTACTGAGTTTCCTTCATGGCCTCTTGTGAAGGACACGTCTGAAATCCTTTTTGAGCATTCTATTAAAAGCCATCAGTAAATTCAGCGTTATTCCAGAAACTGTAGCAATTAAATCATCTGCATCAGCCCCAAAAGTGAAGGCTGGTGGAGCATCTTTCGAGCGGATCTTTCTGGCTGGTTGCAGAAAGTCTCTCTGCATGTAGTGGGGACCAGGCTCTGACCCTGATCGTGCCACCAGACGTCCAGAGTAGCTCTGCTGAACTCCTGGCATTTTAACAGTGGTGAACCAAAGCCAGACTTTGGCCCAAGGATGTGTCGAGGGCAATCTGTATCACACAGGACTTTATTTGCTCCTGGATCTGGTTTGTGTCCGTTATTTATTGCAGTGTTAGGAGACCAAAGAAACCCTGAGAGGAGGAAAAAAAAAATAGGTGGTAGATAATTGAGGCTGTTTTTTGCTTCCTACCAGTGCATCTGAGCTGTTTTCAGTTGTTAGGTTTCTCATTTGCACCGAAGTTTTACTGTGACAGAGAATTGCCCACGGGTTGTTCAGTGCTTTGTGCAATTTTCCAGGCGTTTCTCACATTCATGCAGTGACTCGAGTGCCGGGTTCGCGGTGTCCCCTCTGTCGGGAGCGGTGTCTTTGTGGAGGAGCCGGGACGCCACGTGTGTCGCTGGCCCCCGGTGCAGCACAGGAACAAGCTCTGCCAAGGCGGGCTGCCAGGATGTGCTTTGCCAAACATGACTACGAGGATCGATTGTCCTTGGGGGCATGTGGCTTTTCAGAGGAGCCGAGCAGCCCTTATGGACCGTGTTAGCTCTGTGATCTCTGCCATCAAGTGAACAAAAGGGAATAACACACCTGCTTCCCTCCTCCGCTCCTGCGGGAAGGGTTTCTCCTCTCCCTGAAAGCTCGCCAGCGCAGCTGAGCTGGCTCAGGAGCTGCCGTAATTCACTGCTATCTTGCCAGGCCAGCAGCAAATTGCTAGCTCATCTTTCTTCCACCTGTAGCGAGAAGAGAGCCGGCAGGGAATGGTGTTTCATCCATTTTCCCAGGGCTGCTTCCCTGATGAGGCTGTTATATAGTGCTATAGGAGGTGTGAGCCTAGAATTTGGCTGACTGAGAGATGTGACACTAAAGGGACAGCCAGAAGGAATGGAGAAAATAAGGGGCAGACAGGGGGTTAATAGTCTTTATATGAGCAGGCTTCTCACCTCCTAAAGGGGCTGACCTGGCATTAGACCCACCAGGATAACTGACTGTTAGTTACACCCTGCCAGGAGAAGAGCCCTCCCTGCCCCACCACACAGGCAAGCCAGCACCAATTCAGGCTGCTTCATGTCTTGTTGCATCAGACCCATCAATTTCAAACAAGTTCCTCGTCCAGACTCAGTCTCAGCTTGGACATTAGTGCCAGACTTACAGCATTTGACTAAGAAATAGGGTATTTTTTAATGCCTTTGCTGTTGCAGAGATGCTCAAGGAGCTCTTCCCACCTGCAGGGACTGCAGTGCCTGTGGAAGTGTCAACCACTGAAAGGCAAAAGGAGCAGCAGGAACTGCTGTATCCACATGGCAAAACCTTCATCTTCGGTGCTGCTTGGCTCTGCCAGGTGTCCAGGCCCACCCAGGCAGGGACACCTCTGTCCATGGGTGTACCCCTGGACACTGAAACACAGAGCACCTGCCTCCCGTGCCCTGGCAGGGGCTGGAAACACTCTGTGTCCATTGATTTGGGCATAGCCAGACAAAAGCCAGACCCATCACAGCAGTCATGGGGAACAGGTAATTCCCAGAGATTGTAAGGAGAGTGTTAAACTATTTTGCTTTTTCCCTTCAATCACTTTCACAAAAGGAGTTTAATGAAGAGCTATTCTCTGCTTACAAAATGGTGCTGCACAAGCTAGATGGATTCCTGTGACCTTTCAGTGTGCTTTACTTGAATTGGCTGCCTCTTCATGTTCTCCTCTCACTGCCTTGAACAGGAAAGACAGCTGAAATAGGGACTCTTACAGCAACTACTGTGGCATATTGCCTTCTTTCTATCAGTCACTGGTGTGCTTCCTGAATCCTTATCTATTTATTATTAGTGGTTTTATTTGTGTTCCTGTGGCTGGGAGCTCTGCATAATGTTTCTGGAAAGAGAAGTGTCCTGTACCTCTGTAACAGTGTAGTAGAAATCATTTTTGTCCCTGGTGTGATGTAAGGGAAGAAGTAGGAAATGTCTGGACATGCCTGAAGGACAATCCCTGAGCTCCACCATGGCTGACACGCCACAGGGAAGCAGGACAGGTGAGAGCAGTCAGCCAAAGCAATTTTGCTGTCACAGATAATTCAGGCAAGGAAAAGTTTTCAGGCTTTGCAATCAAGGAGATGGAAAGGTCAGTCTGGAGCAAAAAGGGATAACAGAGGCTTGAGCTGGATCTGGCACAAAAAGATTAAAGGTCCTCCTTCCCAGCTTCCTGTAATTCCCAGAAAGCTGTCAGGATGACACTCATTATTTGTGTTATCTTTGTACCTACTGGAGTGAGTCAGGGACCAGGGTGCTACACAAGCAAAACAAAGAGCTGTCCTTTTGCCAGGGAAACTTAAAATCCAAAATGCAGAGGGAGAGAGAGCTGATACAAACCTTAGAGAAGGGGGAGAATGAGCAAACCACGAGGCTGCAGCCTTGGGAATGGCATCGGCATAACGGTGGCTATCAGTCATCCCTGGAAGGGGAGGAGGGAGTGTCAGGAGCTAATGAGGCAGGTTTGTGGGTGTTTACAAGGATCATGGTAATACTTTGTGGCAATGACAGAACAGAAGATGACACATTAAGGTAATGTTTGGGCACTGGGTAATGTGAAAACAGCATGAGAAGATTAAAATTTGCAAAATTTACAGTACTACCCAAAATAACTGCTCTGCACAGGAGCCATGCTTGCCCTCTGTAACTAGGGCACAGGTTACTTGCCAGTGAAATGAAGGCAGATTTAAACAATGCTGGAAAACTTCCACCCTGCCTCTTGCTTGCAGAGGATCCAGATGTCAGTTTGGGAATGGGGCACTGGGCACTGCCATCAGGCTGGGAAGGGTGTGGGCCAGCAGAGCCTCAGCAAAACACTAATGAAGGATTTTGGATGCTGTTTTGTTCCCATAATTATTAGCACAGTAAAGCAAAATGTACAGATGACACCAGAGTGGATGGGACTGTTAATGTCACTGTTGAATGCTGATTTCCTGGATGGCAGCAGAGGATCTGCAGGGGAACAGTCACAGAGCTGCATCTCTGTGACAGAGGGGTATCTGACAGCTAGCGATCACATTTTTCAAGGGCTTATTCCTGGCTGTTTAATACTTCATATGCTCTCCTGGGGAGGGAGGAGGGAAGAACGGAGGAGTATATTTGGCACAGCAGGGAAGTGGACTCGGGTCTTTTCCATCCCTTAGTGCTGTGCTGTTGCAGGGGGAGAGAAAGCCTCCTTCCACAGCAGTACTAATCCTCCTCCACAGCAAGATGAACGTTTTGAACTTGAACAACTCCTCTCATTTTTCCCCCATGTGATTGTGAGTCAGGCTGAGCTTCTCTATTCTTCTCCATAATTGAGTAGGAGATTATTTTGACTGGAAATAACCAGACACAGGTATCATGGCTGTGAAAGCCTCCATGCATGCCACTTGCTAAAAGTTCTGTAGCCTTCTGCAAAGGGACCTGGTCTTTAAAGGCTTTGCTCAATGGAGAGGGAAGAAAAGCAGAGGGGAAGAATAGCTCCTTCCTGCTCACTTCTATCACTGTCTCTGCTAAGCTTAACCTGCTGAATTGTTGGTGACACACTGTTCTTCAGAAGCAGCTCCTTTGTGGAAGACCTCCCCCGTGACACGGGGAATAGCTGCTGTGAGACAGGAAATATCCCTGACATGATGGCTTTCTACAGGAGCTCGTAGCTGCTAGCCAGCCCCATGGGCACGCTGAGATAGTTACGAAAAGCCATTCCCGTAAAATCTCCCCAGGCACAGATTTTCCTGTCCTTCTCTTCCTGTATCCGTAGTTGTCTTCCATGGGATGCAGGCCAGCTGCTTGGGTTGTATTCCCTCCCCTCTGTCCCAGAGGCAGTGAGTGATGGAGGAGTGCAGGGCAGGCAAGAAGCAGATGCAACATGAGGCTGTGTAAGGGCACATGCCTTCCTCTGCTGCTGTACCAGGGGATGCTGCCAGATGCCAGTTCTGGCTCTTGGTGGGTACCAGGGAGGGGGATCCAGCCTTGTGGCAGGGCTGAGTTTTAGCTACACACACTCCTACCAGCAAAGCCAGAGACTAAGGAGCATTTCAGAAGATCAGGCTTTCTCCAGTTTATACATAAGTGGGATTGCTTCAGGCTGTTGAACCAGCCTGCTGCAGACTAGCCAAGCCCAGAAGTTTTATCTGTGCTGTAGCAAACTCAAGCCACTGCTGTTCTGCTTGTGCATCTAATGTCTCAGCTGCTTGCTGAAGGGCTAATGAGCTTTTGGGGATACATGGGTGCTATAAACTCCTTAGGCCAGAGATAAGCAGCTTATTTCCTTTAGGAGCAATGCCAGCCCTTGGCTCTGCTGCTGTGGTGCCTCTCAGCCCCAAGTTCTTCGTTAGCAGGTTGGGCTGTAAAGTCTTGAAATAAGTGTGTTGTGATGACATGTGAACATGTGCATGCTGCAGCCATCTCCACAGGGTGAGGTAAAACCAGGCAGTGGGACAGGCAGGCAACACCAGGCTTTACACACTGTTGTCACATCCCCCTGTGTGTGACTTCAGCCCTCACAAAGCACATTCCCTGCACTGAGGCTGTGCTGTCTCATCTGTACAGGATGAATCCACCACCCTCATCACAGCGAAATGGCCTTTGGCACCCAACAGGAAATTCACCATGGACAGTGTGGGCAGCTTCAGAACAAAAGGTGGCTATGTTGGTCATGAGCCAAATTATTTCCATTGCTATCCTCTCTTTGCTTTTGAATAGACCTACTGTGAATGTCTGTCTAGAAAATTCACTGGATAAAAGAAAAATGGAGGTAATGCACAACTGAAAGTTCACTTGCAAAACCACTGTGAAGGCAAGTTTTTAATTTCTTCATATGAACTCAGCCCTTGCTGTTCTCCACTCATTGTCTGCAGTGCTTAGCACCAAAAGCAATCCCATTGCAACTGGCCAACAGGCTGAGGTTGCAACTCCTACTAAATGCTAGAGAGAGCCTTCAAATCTGCTTGGCTAGTCAAAGCATCCCCATCCTTACTGCGTATTTTAATTTTTTCCTCCTCTTTTGTCCAGGTATAAAGTAGCCGTAAAGCTCTCTTTCAAGGCATAAGTAGGAGCAGAATTTGGTATGCAACTCTCAAATTTTTATTCAGTTGCTGTCATTGGAGCAGTTTTGGAATTAATCTAGTCATCAGGGAGAGTTATTGGAGGTGCTGCTGGAAGTACCTTCTGATACCATCTTTTAATTTGAGTAGATAAAATCTGAAATCTGATTTCTTTGCTGCTCCGTTGTCCTTATATGTTACCTTTCCTGTTGGTTTACACTGTGCACAGCTTAGATGAAGCCAGAACTACTCCCTTATTTTGGCACTCTGTGCAAATGGATATCCTCTCCTTGCCTATGGCCCCTTCCCCCCACAGCTGGTGGAAACGAAAGGATGAGCAATGTAAAACCTTTGGTGTGACTAAAACTGTGAGATTTAACTGTACCAGAGAGTCCACGAGCACTGCTTGAATGCGAAATTCAGTTAAATGGGTGTTGTCTGTTGAGATAACGCCCTTGCTGGGGTGTTGGAGTGGGATGATGATGTGGCAGTGCTCCTGTGACACCGTGAGGTCAGCTCAAGGCTCTCCACCACTGCTGCTGGAGCAGCACAGACAGCTCAGTGCCAGGCCTGGAATTCAAATCCAGCCATCACCAGATTCATGCTCACAGGCTGAAAGTCACTAACTGACCCTTCTGTATTTAAATCACTTCTTCAACAAAGGCGTTCTCCTGCCATTTTACTTTGAACTGTAGGAATATAGCACATTAAAAGGTTTTATGGTTTTAAAGTGTTAGTGGGTCTCAACCAACTTTGTGGGATAAGTAAAGGGTGAGAAACATTTTTCACCAGACTATCCTATCAACTGAGCTTTTAAGGCAGAATGATGAAAAGGAAGCTATTCTTTTAATAGTGCTTTCTCTCTGGTAAAAGGTCTTGCTAACTTGTTGAAGCAGAGCTTGGAATAACAGATGAAAACTGTCAGAAAAGCTGTGATGTACTTTGGATCTGAGTGAAAATTGTGACCAAAATCTGAGTCTGCCCAAAGCCTGAGTTATATGCCAAAACGCCCCAGGATTCTTTGGATCATCATGCAAGTGGATAAGGGTAAGAACTTATTTGTTTGGGGTTGGGTTTTTTTCTTAGGCATTCCCTTTATGCAAAGGGTTTTTCTTTGGAAGGGCTGGGTCATTTCATTTTTTATTTATTTGGCCTTTTGCCTTTGCATTTTATCTAACAAAGTTCACTTCAGTGATGCAGGACTGATGAGGAAAAACCTCCCAGAGCTGTGTTAAACCTGAAGTCTCCATACCTGAGAGAAGCAGGGCCTGGGCTTTTGGGAAGACCCAGCAGGATTCCACATTTTTTGAGATCTTGAAAAAGCTTCTTGGGGTTAAAGGAAAACAAAGCTTAGGGGGAAAAAAGGACACTGGTTATATGCATGGCACAAAAGCCTTATAGAAAGCCTCTGGATGCCACTGGCATGCCAGTTGATTTACCTTTGCAATAAGGATGTGATGACTGGGAGGATCATGGAGAGCTGTATGAATTCTATCTGTGCAATGTGTGAGCTCAGCCTGGGAAGCAAACCTCATCTGCCAAGTTCTGTAGGGCCATTTCCAGCTTTTCTCCTCGAAGGAGAGGCTCTGCTACCAATGAATAAAGTGGGAATTTTGACACTGATTTCAAAGGAAGCTAAATTGAGCTCCATGAAAAGGGAGCAGTAGCACGCAATGCTGCTCTTCGTTTTTTTCTTATTAATGTGACTAATTAAATGTTTGTATTTTTTAAGCACTAACAGTTTTTTTGATGGTCGTTTAGAGACTTTGAGAAAGTCAATAATTTTGATGAAATAGGACTGTAGACTCCAGAACAAAGTCCACATGGAATCCGTGATGTTGCTAGGATACAGCTATTAGTATTTTCAGTGGCTGGGTTATTTTTTGGTTTTTTTGGCTTTTTTTTTAATACAGCTGGCCTAACCTCTCTTACAATCTGTAGAAGAACACGTGACTGCCTGATCCCACTTACATGATGCTCCCTTGGTTTACCTTGATGAAACCAAACTTGACCCTTTAATTCCAGCCACTTTGATGTGTGAAGAAGAAACACAAAGAGCAATTTTGACCCAAATATTGTTGGTTTTTTTTAATGGATGTGCAGGATTTTCTCCCTGTGGGTGTTCCATTGCTGAAGTCAGTCTCCCTCTAGTGGTTTATTTCCAGAGGGGGCCTTGGCTTTGCTGGCTTGGACAGGTACCAATTGTGCTGATGTGATGCAGAAAGTGGAATGACCCTTATTAGATGAACCACAGAGCAGCGAGCTCATATAAAAATATTATATCCTGTAATTTTTATCTGCTAGAATGTACTGGTTTTTTTTACAATATCCATAGTAGTGGGGGGTTTCCATCCCAGACTCACTCTGCTAGTCCAGGCTAACATGCTTTGTGCAGTGTGTAGGATGTGACTCTTGCACATTATTTCCTTCAGCTGTATGCTGGGAAGCCTGTAAAAAACAGATCACTATTTAAGCTCATGTTCCACATCAAAGCCAGTGCCAGATGTGGTGCCAATAACATTATGACACAGAATAGCATTGAGGATGGTGCTATTTTTGGGATCCTCATATTTGGGGATGCAATATCTAAGTGAAACACTGTAGATATTTCACTGGAAAATCAGGAAATGCAAGATGTTTGGAGTTTGCTTCCAACATATAACTTTCAGATCTGTCAGGTTTCTTGCATTTATGCTCCTGGCCTCACCTTTTCTGGGCATCTCTTTAAGTGCCTCAGAGAGCTCCAGTGCTTTCCAAATGTGGGGAACAGGGAAGGATGAAAGCAGAAGCCCAGTATCCAAAGCTAAGTAAGAAATTCCAGTCTCTTAACACCTGATGCAGGGACTGGATGCTGGGTTAAGCCAGCTCAGCTGCCCAAAGATGGCTAGGTAAAGAAATAAAGAGCTAATCTAAAGCATGATGAAGCCAATTTATGCCCTTATTTAACTGCAAAGGGTTTTGGATGAGGCTCAGCCTTCCTTCACAAGTGGTGGTAACCAGAGAGAGCTGTGATTCTGGAATGCATCAAGGATCCTGGAAAGACTGATGTCTTTCCAACTTGTACACTAACTTGAGGTAGGTACTGCCTTCTTCATGCTCATATCTGGAAGAATTCCATCCTGTGATTTGCTTTTAATAGACCAAAAGAGTTATTGGACCCATTTTTTCCTTTATTAACTGTAAGTAGAAAGCCTGTTGAAATCTAGGATCACTTGCCCCAGAAGTTAGCAAGCTCCTGTTCCATTTCCACAGGAGGTCATGAGATGCCATCTCCTTCCCGTGAAGCATTTTACAGAATGTTGAATTATGTAACAACTTGACGGGTAAAGTTTTACTTTTGTTTGCCTTTTACTTAATTCTCAGCTGCTATTGGGCAATCAGGCATCTTGGTCCCTTGGGAGAGGTTAAACCACCTTCCTTTGGATGCTACTTCATAAAGTCTGCACAGTGGTTTCCATGAGAGTGATTTTGGAGCCAATTTTTGATTCCATTTTTGTTTTCACTCTTCAGGATAGTTTCTACACAGTGTCCTAGCCAAAACTGACTGGTTTTTAGTTTGTAACTTGAGCAAGAACTATTCAATTTATTTTTGGTTATATTAAAAAAAAAAGCATTTACTCCTAGGATGTGGACAAAGTTCTTTGTTTGACTTGGGCTGGTTTATGTATTTGAAGGAAGATTTCTCTGGGAGCTTGCAGGCACCAGCTGCTTGAGGAGCCTTTCCTGTGGAGCAGCTACTGTGTACAAAACCTTCTGTCCCAAGCAGGACTGGACACAAGCCTGTCAGAAAACCAGGGGCAGTGAACCAGGTTGTTTTTAAGAAAACAAAGTTATGTAATATCATTTAATTCTGACATGTTCCCAATATGCAGCAAATGAAGAACTCACTAAATACAGTATATCTCTGGCCATATCATTTGAATAAAACTTGTTTCCATGACAACCTCTGCTTAACAGCTTGGCTGATATGAAATCATTCCTAGATGAGGGAGCTTTTGCCAAAAGCATTGGGATTCAACACTTTAGTATTGTCTTTTAGGGTTTAAAAAACATTTATTTAAGCCTCTGGAAGCAAATATCAACTAAAATCCCTTCATCCTCACCTCTGTTTCAGCTTTCAGTTGATCAGTTTATCTTCCTGGGAACCTCTCAGAAGCAGCTCCTGTGTTACTTAATATGCTTCTGAAGTCCCAGGCAGTGTTTCAAGAGCAAGTGATCGTGACACCAGCATTTGGTAGAGAAATTACATTTCATGGCTGTTGGCTCAGGCTGTGAGGCAGCAGCAGCAGCAGCTGGGCACAGCAGCCAAGGCTTGTGCTCCAGCCATCCCTCAAGTCCAGGAAGGTTTCTGTTCCAACCAGCTCTGCCTCAGAGTGAAAAAGGGATATTCAGCTGGAGAGAGGTCTAGCTAAGGTTTCACACCATCCATTTTTTGTCAGCAGCACTGAACAAACCCAGGTTATCTCTTAGATATTTTTTAAGGTGTGGTACCTGTCGCCTCAAACAGTTGTGGAACTATTCCAGGGTGGAAATGCACTGTGACTGCTCATATGGTGCTTGTTCCCTCCCTCCCTTCCAGGTGCTACACGATTAGAATATAGCTAAAATAAGCCTAATGCTTGCCTAATATTCTGTATGTATGCAGGCATTGCAGTTGCCACAGTGATGATGCACAACTGTCAGCAGGGGAAAGGAAGGTCCTGATGGTTTTAAGAGGCATTCTGCCCCCTCAAAACACCATTGTATTGTAGCAGGAGGATTTCCTGCACCAGCTGGGAGCAGGTTCTACAGCAAAATCTACTGGAACAGCCAAATAATGTTTCAAGCACATGTAATGTACCCATTGCTGTCAAGATTTTGGGATCAGCAAGGATTATAAGGGTAGGGATTTAAATCTCAAATAAAACCATGGAAAGAGGTATGAAGTATTTATTGTTTCTTTTGGCTATAATATGCCTTCTTCAGCTCTAATTTGCCCCAGCATGGGGCAGCTTGGGCCTTTGTGTGGCAAAAAGGTTCAGGTCTCTGAAACTGGGTACAGACAAACAGTGCTAGGGGAACATAATATGGGGCAGAGCAGTATGCCCTACTCCAGTTTGTTGGTTTTTTTTTTCTCCTCAATTGTTACCTGGGAAAATTTCAGCTGTTAGCCATTGGAAATGAGCTCAACTAATCTAATCCTGCTCTCTGCCCCACAGTCATTCTTTGTAAGGCCTTCACAGAAAATTAGCAGCTTACCTGCAGAGCCCTGCAAGGAAAAGGAAGATGTGGCTGGGAGGAGGTGTGAGGAATGGAGCCACAAGCCCTTTCTGTGGTGGTGAGCTTTAAGCAACTCATCTCTGCACCATCTTGTAGCACAGGGCTGCACCATAGCACAGTTTGCTTCTGGTAAAGCTGCTTGAGAAGGTACAAGAGCACAGGAGGCATCACCAGGGTTTCCTTAAAAAGAAACCTTGCAAATATGTAGCAAACACCGATAAAATACATTTTTAATTCCAGTCCTATAAATACCTCTCTGAAAGCGATAATAACTTCCTGGGATTTTTAATCTCTGAAATGATTTCATTCAAGGTGTGCTGGCAGCATGAGGTAGCTGAGCAGAATCAGGATGCTGTGCTCATGATCATTTTTCCTTGTGAGATTCATCTCAGGAGACTCTTTTTTCCCTCTGTGTCACGACTTCTTAGAAGTCTCTGTAGGCAAAGGATGCGTTAATTTGATGCATCCTGTGATTGCCCTTCCTCCACAACCAAATTAATTTACTGTTAGTTGAGATTCCCACAATGTTCCTTGTGCCACTGCGAAGCCTGGTATTTACCGATGTAAATAAGGAATAAATGGAGGCTTTACATATCTCATTTGGAATAATGATACAGGCTGTGCCTCCTGGCTCTCACTCCGTGTCTCAGAGGTGTGGGGGTTTTATTTCTATAGCGTTCCTTGCAGCCCAGGTTGTTTATAACAGAATGATTTGTTTTCAGCATGAGCTGTAACGTTTTAACTGATGAGCAGCTCCCTCTTAATGGAATCTGGAGGTTTTCACTGAAGCGTGTGGTTCCATCAGAGGCAGGTGCTGGATTCAAAGTTAGTTTTTGTAATACAGTCTGGTGGGGTTGGCTTTATTTCCAGAGTGGTGCTGCTGCATATCCAAAATTTAATACTGTGTTGGCAACCTCAGCAGAGGACACCAAAAACGTGTTAGGCGTGGATAGTGTCATTGGCAGTCACAGAGGCAAGATGTGGCCCTTTTGGGTCATAAGAAATTAGCACTCTCCTCCTCTCCTCCTGTCTTCTCCACCTCTTCTGAGAAAATCTGTGCCTGGATACAGCCATTTATTGTAGGGTTTTTTTTTCAGAATTAACACTTTTGGTGGGCTCATCATTAAAATAGAGAGAAAATGCTCAGAGTGGGCATACCAATGAATTTTTAGATTCCAAGCTCTCTCAAATGGTCATTATCTTGCCTTCTATTTAAAGAGGAATAAATTAAATTGCAAGAGATGGTGCAACTGGCTTTGCAGATCTTATTTAATTTGGACTAGCAGTTTGCATTTTCCATCTGTACAACATAATCATTAACTTTTTGTGTTTCTTCATTGTCACTGTGCAGACTGCTTTTGATGGGTGAACTCTGCCCTTTCTTACTGTTAGACTTTTATTTCTTTAAAGGAATGTGTCCTTATTGATTTTTCTTTTGGGATGAAGTATATATAAAATTATTCATCCTACTAAATGTGCTTGCAAAGAACCCTATGTGATTCATGGTCTTTGATCCTGTTATCACTTATGTGGGTGTTTAACTTTACTACTGTGCACAGTCCCAATGGGAAGAATCTTAATTTAAGAAGTACTATTCTAAAAATAATGTGAGGGGGTTTGCACATGTCCATGTTCGATTGTGAGGAATATCTCCCTGTAAAACCAGGCATGTAAATTAAATGAGCTGTAGTGAAGATGGAAAAACAGAGAAATTATTATCCCCTGAGTCTGGAAAGGTTTGATGTTGCACTGTCTCCATCCATGCTCAGTCTGCACAGCAGCCATCTCTTGATTGTGTGAATGTAGAAAATGTTTTGTCTTAAAACTTGGGTTTTTGGAAAGATCTAGTGTTTTGGTCAGCATTGCCAAGCCAAACTGAGCACAAGGGTTATTTTGCTCAGTAAGGCAGCCCCAGGGACACGCTGGGTCTGTGGTGTGACCTGTGTTTGTGCAGAGAGGGAGCTGCCAGCAGCCTGTGTGAACGTGCAGGGGTTTTGTGTCCTAAAAGCTGGAGTTTTAGAGAGGTTTAGTGTTTTGGTCAGCACTGCCTAGGCAAACTGAGCACGGTTATTTTGCTCAAAAAGGCAGCCCCGGAGACTTACCAGGTCTGCGGTGTGACCTGTGTGTGTGCAGAGAAGGGGCTGCCAGGAGCGTCGCGGTGCAGGGTGGTGGCACTGGGTACCCCGTGTGTCCCCACGCCTCGTGGCCGTGGGTTGTTGTAAAGATCTCAGGAAGAAGATCAGAAATTCCCTTCAGCCATGCCCAGCAGGAGAGGCAGGAACGGGATGGACCGAGCGCATGTGCCCCTTTGCGGTGCCACCCATGCTGTCCAATGGTCCCTTGGCCATGTCCATCTGTCACCACCCTTCCCCGACTATCTGTCCTTCCCGTCGCACCTCATCCCCATCTCTCTGCCTCTCGCCCAAGCCCGAGTCCCGCTCGCCCCCTCCCGCGTCCCTCCTCGCAGCGTCCCTTGTCCCCTCCCCGCGCCCCGTCCCGCCCCTCGCCCCCCCGCCCGCCCGGGGAGATGGCGCTCAGCCCCCCCGAGCGGGACGCGCCGGGGCTGCCGCTGCACTCGCCGTGGACCTTCTGGCTGGACAAGTGAGTGTGGCCGGGGGGCTGGGGAAACCCCCCGAGTCCGTCCAGGAGGGGATGCGCATCTCTGGGGTTATCGGTTCGCTCGCCCGAAGATTGGACCCGGGAAGTTAATGCTGGGCTGCGTTATGGGAAACGTGCTGGTGCGAGGGACTGTCCCGGTGTCTTGTCCCCATCGAGGGGGTCGGGAGCGGTTCCGCGTAGTGAAACTGGTTTGGAAACGCTTTCGGTTCGGTAGTTCAGCGGACACACATTGGTCCAGGCACGGTCGGTGCAGGTTTGAGCTCTGAATTTAGAGATGACGCTCGCCAGCCCCGGGAATAGAAGGCTAAAGGTTGTGCTTTGCTGCTGTGGTTTGTGCATCCCAGATGGACCCGGTGACATGCCGAATCTTACAACTCTTTTATATCAGGTTTGGCTCCCGCAGGTGATCAGTTCTTAAAATCCGAAGTGATACGTTTTGAAGGATTTGCTAAAATTTATTAATTACCTGCAGGTTCTTATTACACTTCGTTTGCTTGAAGTTTGAACCTCTAATGCTGTGGAAAGAGGCTGCCAAGGGAGATCACCCCTGTGGTGCACACAGCGAGGCATAGGGGAGAAGTGCTGAAGTCAAAACTGAAAGTTTCTTACCAGCATTTGATGTTGTTTTCCTAGCATGTATTTTCTAGCATCTTGTTAGTTAATCTAAAGCTTCATTTTGTCAATTTTTTGGTGTATTTCTCCTCCCTCCCCACTGCAGAAGGCAAGTTTATCGGCTTTTCTGCCACGGAACATACTGCCCCATGCTATTGGTAAAATTCTCCTCTTTAGTTATTTTTCTGGTAACTTTCCAACTCATGACAGAGAAATAACAAGAAACTGTTGAAAACTCAAGGTCCAGCAAATCAAATCTAATAAATAAACCCACGAATTATTTCTGATTACTCCTTTTGCAGTTGTGACGCAGTTATGGTCAGGTTCGGGATCCAAAGTTGTAGTTTTGCTTCTTTGTTCTAAAAAAGCATCATTTGAACTGGTGTTTAATCAAGTCACCAGCCAGGTCTGTTTGTTTACATAAGCCATTTGGAGGTAAGCATGTCTATTTTTTATAATCAGTGTCAGCAGTTAAAATCCATTTTGAGTTCCTGAGTCCTTTAATTTTTTTTTTCCTAAGTCTTACTTCCACAATGCTTTAGACTCTTAAAATTAATTTATTCTATAGGTTTATTTTTTTTTACTTTTCAGATCACTTGTAAATGCATTTAATTAGTAGTGTTGTTTCTTAAATTATAAATCCAAGAGTGTATATATAAGAAAAAAAAAGTGGGACCATAAATACATGAAACTATGTTTTGTTTACCAGTAACAGGGATAGAATAAAGACAGGAAACAAGACTGACAGCAAATAAGACATGTTTTATACACTCAAAAATCATTTAAGGCATTAAAAAGCACACAATGATCTTGATTTACTGCTGTGTGTGGAAGTTCACGTCTCTCTGCAGAGCCCCACAGATGTGGCTGGGACGTTTACTGGTACATCCACAGAGATTTGATGGAGATTTAGGCTTGTATCAGTTGGACCACAGAAGGGAACTGTGGCCACTTTTTAAACTGACTTCAGCAGCACCTAGTGTGGAGCAGTGCTGTTTCCTCAGGAGATGGTATTGATTTTTGACCGCTGCTACATTTTACCCTGTACTTACAGAGAAAAGCAGGAAGAAGCGACGCTTAAGGATAAATAGATGTTGAGATGGATACGTAGTTATCTCTTTCTATTAAATTACTGTGAGAGAGATCCATGACATACAATTTTAAGATCTCTAAAACATATCTTTTCATTAAGTCATGCTGTTAAAATAAATATCCATCAGCTAAGCGGTACTTTCTGTAGCAACTAGTGATGTGCTACCCTTGGGGTTCATGGCCTTGCTTTTATCATAGCAGCACTGGATCCATCTCCTGCTTTGGAAGTAAATGCCTTTGTTTTATCTACATCAGCACTTGTTTCTGTGAATGCCTTGGCACAGGCTGAACACTTGGAGGCTGGCATCCTGTGGCCAGGTCCTGGTTCATCATCCCACATGTGTCACAGAGCATCTGCATTTCCTGTTTGTGGTAAGCCTTTCTTGATATCTGTGTCTGAAATCGCAACCATCCATCTGATAGTGCTCTCTGCTATCTTATCCTGTAAATGCCTTAGGAAAATGAGCATGATGAAAGCTTTGGGAGAATATTAATCACTAGTTTGACCAAAAAGATCCTACCTATGATCTTGAAATGTTTGCAGGTCAGCAGTTCCAAAAAAGGTGCAGAGAAGCTGGCAGGTGTTTTCCTCTTAAGATGAATGATACTTCCTTTTTAACTGTTAAAATGTTCCAAGGTCAAGTGCTAAAAGTTTGAAAAACAGGAGTTTAGATCTGCTATTTATACAAGCCCATTCTATAGATTTCCAAGTTCATACCCACACGTCTCATTGGTAGGATTGTTGCCTGCAGTGATGTTAGGGAGCAGGGAGAATTTCAGCAAGGCTTTCAGGAGCTTTGGGTGCCACCTTGGGAAGCTGATTCATGCTGGTGGCTGTTTACACTTATGCTTATCTCAGGAAGACTGGTTCTGCTTGTAGTGGCTTCTGGCTCTGAAAGGAAAGGTTGCCTTCTTAGGTTTTGCTACATTGCGTAGTCTTTCAGCTATTTTTTACAACAAAGTGTCAATATGCATCGGTGAATATAACAAATAAAATATGAACGCTACACTATATTGTGTAGCACATTCAACACCAGAATTGCACACAAGTAAAAGTCAAGTGACATGACCATCAAAGACTGGGCTGTCGTGGATAACAAGCCACCTTAGGCACTTGAAACCATCCCTTAATGGGATTTGGGACTGTGGATCTGGGTGTGATATTTGTGTAAATACAAAGCTGTGAAGATGGTTATACTTTTTGATGTACATGTGGACATGATGCAAATATCCTACTTAATAAACTTTGCAAATCTCAGCTGTCACTCAGGCTGGGTATCACACAGTGTGGTTTAACCCCAGACAAAACCCAAGCACCACACAGATGCTCACTCACTCCCCCACCAGCAGGATCAGGGAGAGAATTGGAAGGGTAAAAGCTGGAAAAGTCGTGGGCTGAGATAATGACAGTTTAATAAGGAAAGCAAAAGCCTCACAGGCAGGCAAAGCAAAACAAGGAATTAATTCACTGCTTCCCATGGGCAGGCAGGTGTTCAGCCACCTCCAGGAGAGCAGGGCTCCATCCCATGTGACTTGGGAAGACAAACACCATCACTCCAAACATCCCTCCCTCCTCCTTCCTCCCCTTCATATACTGAGCACGGTATCAGATGGCCTGCAGTATCCCTTGGGTCAGCTGGGGTCAGCTGTCCTGGCTGTGTCTCCTCCCAGTTTCCCATCACTTTGCAGGGTCATGGCCTGCTGGCCCTGTTTTCTCGCCTGACTTCGAACAATGCCCTTTAGATAATCTTAATTCTCTTGCAAGAATAGTTTAACTCTTCAGTATCTCTGCGAGGGCAAGTATGTGCTTACAAACATTGTCAAATAAGCAGCATTATTTGTCTACTCCAGCAAAGACAAAATATTCTCACATAAGGTATTATCCTTATGCGCTGGTTTTTCTCTCTGTATGTTGTAGATGGGTTCTATATAAAACTGAGTAGATACATTTTGATACCTGAACCATTTTAATAATGTGTTAATCTTCCTAACTGAACACATCAGATATTTGAAACTAAGCTTAATAATTTCCCTTCTTCCCTATAGCAAGATTTATTTATCTAGGATCATCTATTTCATCTATTACAGCTTATGAGTAGGTGGCTTACAATGAAAAATGATGGCTAATATTATAAGAATGTTCAATCCAGTAAGTGCATTTTGACAGGCTTTGATGGCTTGAAATCAGTCTTTGTATTCAGAATGGATTACCAGATTTATTTAGTTGCCACAGCATGTTTTTGACTTTATGCTTTGTAAGTAAATATTTTGCTTATTTATACCAAAAGCAGTTGTGGCTAAGCACTTACAGGGGTATTTTCAAAACTGCTTGGCAGCTTTTAAAGCTCCCGCTAAAGCTGCAATGAGATTCCCACTGGGAAACAAAGGCCAGTGTGAGCACATATGAAACAACTTCTATACTTAATTCTTTGCAGAAAAACAGAAAAGCTACAGTTCAGCACCAGAAATTAACATAAGCACAACCACCTGGAGGTTTATTCATGGATAAAACAATGGAATTTATCTTTGTATCCTTTGTTCTTTATTCATGCTGGAATAATGAAGGAGTAGCAAAGAAAGCTGGCTTTAGGATTCATTTTGTGATTATTCCTGTTTCTGCATTCCCGTGTGATTCACCACGAGATACTGTACAGTGGCCTGAATAGACAACTCAATTAGTCCTGATACTGCACTAAATTTTCTCCTAAAATGGTTCTGAAGATGCAGTGGCATCACAGGGCATGAAACAAGCAGACCAGGAGAGCCATTGAAACATTTTATGTGCAGACTCTCCATGGGAAACCCAGATGCACAATTGTAGGTGAAGTGGTGACAGAACAACTATTTCCACCCCCAGAGGATCTGTCAGTGCCAGGCTGGTGCTGTGATCCTGCTCCTTCCTGTTCTGTCCTGTTGGGGATTGGCAGGGCCTGATGAGTTCTTGGAAATTAATTGTTCACCTTGGCAAAAACTGACAGGTCAGTAGGGCATACTGGATTATTTGTATTGCTGATGGCAGTAAAATTATCTGAATGGGAAGAATCCTGTAATGGCTTCATTTTGAAGGTCAATATTTGCAGGGTCTTGTTTTGTAGCACCACGTGTACTGAGGTTTTTACACAACTGTCTACTCCTACCTTACAGCCTTGTAGTGCAAGTTTTTTGCTGGAGAGTCACAGAAATAGGAATTTCTACAGGTTCTTTCACTTGAAAATCATCTGTCATTTCTGCTAACTTAATTTAAACTTAACTTATAGTGTGTACTCAAATAAAAAGAAAATAAATCCCAATTTCATGGCTTTCAAGGCATAAAACTCCTGAGTGGATCTGTGAGTTTCTGGGTGAAACAGAAACACTACAGTTCAGATTTGTCAGCAGTCTGGAATTTTGCAGGAAATTCAAGGCTTTTTTCCTTCTGTCTGATTAAAATACTGTCTCTGCCTTATATTCATGCATCAAACCAAATTGTGCAGGTGTAAATTCTGGAGCAAATGATCCTTTACTTTTAAATTGATGCATCATCACTTTCTCCATTAAGGTTTTTTAGTAGGATTTTGATTTTGTTTAATTGTTTGTTTTTCAGATAAAAACATTTGGGTGTTCATGCTCATATCCATAAATAACTGACACTTTCCAGAGCTGAATGAAAGGCTGAAATAACACTGTAATCTGGTGGGCCTGGAACATTTACCAGGCAGGTTACTAGGAATAAATGGTCACTCACCATAACTTTTAAAATAGATAATTTGCTGGTTGGTTGGTGCTTTCTGCCAGCTGATCACATTTTCTCTGGAAAATGTTACTTACAACTATCAAAATGAATCATTTTATAACCTTGGAGTGGTATATTCTCTCTACCTGTCTTAGCTGCTCTTTTTAAATGGCATTAAATTTGCTAAATGGCTACCACGATGATCTAGGTAACCTTTGAAGGCCATGGCTAGAGAATACATTTTAATCTTTTATTTGGGCAGACCTTACTATTGAAGCAACTCAGTGGCAGTATCAGCACGAGGATATCAAGTGGTGATAGTGTCTGTTGTACAACATATGTAATGCCAGATGCCTTGGTGACTGCTAAGCCACAGGTGGCAGAAATAGTCCAGAAGAGAAGTAGTTTCTTGGGCAGTGGGGTGAGACAAAAAGAGGCAAAATTTATCTCAGGTTTTGGCTCTTTGTGTTCCATTCTACATGGAACAAAGTGTTAGGAGAGAGGTACTAGTATGGTTAGCAAGAAAAGAAGAAGGGGTAGTTGGTTGTGAATCCACTACTGTCTACTGACAAATAGTCAAATCACTTGATAAGTTTTAAGTCTGATTGTGTTTATTACCTTTTTTTTTGTGCTTTCAAAAGCAATCTGACTGGCTCTGTTTCTCTAAAATATGGTAAATTTCTCTTTTTGCTCTTTAATGCTGAGTTTACAGTGTACATAAAAAACACCAAAACACACACACACACGAAAAAACCCCAGTCCTCCAAACCTTACTATGATAATTCCTTTTATCACATCGGTGACAGATTTTTTTTGTTGCTGGTTTTAAGTTATCAGTTTTTTCATGGGAGTTCTCATAGTTCATGAGCCACTGGATTACAAGCTGTGCCATGGTGATTTCTTGTTGATTCTTTTTGTTTGTTTCCTGCCAGTTTCACCATTGTAATATGCTCTTAGTTCTGGTAATTAACAGGGAAATAGGAAAGCAGATGTTAGCTTGCCTGTTTTATAGTGAAAAAGTTGGGAGGTATTTTTCTGCTGGTTTTGTATGTATTTTTAAAGCAGCTTATTTTAACAGGAGCCTTGAAAAAACCTTAGAGCTATTATTAGACTTTTGAAGATGTGATGCTGTTTCAGTAGTTTTGCATATTAAATTTCTTCCTTTACATGAATATCCAGGGTTTGCCCAGAGCTTCAATTATATCTGTAACAACTGAGAGTAACTGCAGTGTTTCCCTGGACATATTTCATGCTGATCAGATGTATCAGGGAGGGATGCTGAGATCTGGTTTGCTTTTATCCTTTCTTCAGCTGGTACCCGAGCAACAGCTGCGTTTTCTTCTGTTTCCTTAAACCTTCTCTCTTGCTTCTGTTTCCAGATTTAGTAATTTTACACATTTTTGTTTCCTCTTCTGAGACACAATGGGAGGTTGCTTTTGTCTTTGATCTTCGTTTTTCTGTAGAAATCCTACTTCAGCTTCTGAAGGGAAAGAAAAATGTTTTTAGTTCTAAGAAATTGAATGTGCCTCAGCAATTTTGACCTCATTCCCCCAAAATTGTGCCTGTGGGATTGTGTGCTGGGAATTGTAAGGTGGGTGTTACAATGCAGTTAGTGCAGTGACAGGAACACAGGGATGTCTGGGGGTGTGGATGCACTGTCCCATGTCTCATGCACTGAAGAGTTCTGAAAAAAGATTATAAATAGAACCATTTAGGTTGGAAAAGACCTTTCAGATGATGGGATGCAGCTGGTGCTGTCTAAAGAATCACAGAATGTCCTGGGTTGGAAGGGACCCATGAGGATCAAGTCCAACTCCTGCTGGCCCTGCACATGACCATCCATCCAAGGGTCATCATGCCTTATGCTTGAGAACATTGTCCAAGTGCTCCTTGGCAGCCATGGGACTGTGACCACTCCCTGGGGAGCCTGTTCAGTGCCTGACCACCCTCTGGAGGAGGAACCTTTTCCTGATATCCAGCCTAAACCTCCCCTGCCACAGCTCCAGCCATTCCCCTGGGTCCTGTCAGTGGTCACCACAGAGATCAGTGCCAGCCCCTCTGCTTCCCATCATGAGGAACTTGTAGACTGAAAGGAGGTCTCTCTCCCCTCAGTCTCCTCCAGGCTGAACAGACCAAGTGACCTCAACCACTCCTCTTATAGCTTCTCCTGAAGACCCTTGAGAGAGGGAAGCAGCTCTGGGTGGAGCTGGTGATGATCAGTATGAGGGTGAGCTACAGAAGCTGAACCATGCCCTGGTGTACCAGGGTGCCTGGCAGTGACACCAGCCCAAAGATGTCTTGGCTTTACAGGCCATGCTGGTGGCACGTGTGGCTTGAAGGCATCAGTGCCGCCGGTGGAAGAACTGCCTGGAGTCAAGGAAGTTCCCTGGGTGCGTTGGCTGCCATAGCCTGACCTGCGGGACTTGTGCTTCTCCTCAGCCCGTGTGCGTGTCCCACCCTTCAGGGGTAGCGAGGAGCTCGGTGTGGCCGGCCCCGGTGAGGGCAGTGCGGGGCTGAGAGAAG